>JAOTOL010001659.1:195000-425000 GCA_034440575.1 Imbricaverruca yamaguchii
AAGGAGCCACACTATGGCCGTATGGGTGTAAAGTCGTGCTAGTGGGCACTTAGTAAGGAGCCACACTATGGCCGTATGGGTGTAAAGTCGTGCTAGTGGGCACTTAGTAAGGAGTCACACTATGGCCGTATGGGTGTAAAGACGTGCTAGTGGGCACTTAGTAAGGAGCCACACTATGGCCGTATGGGTGTAAAGACGTGCTAGTGGGCACTTAGTAAGGAGCCACACTATGGCCGTATGGGTGTAAAGTCGTGCTAGTGGGCACTTAGTAAGGAGTCACACTATGGCCGTATGGGTGTAAAGACGTGCTAGTGGGCACTTAGTAAGGAGCCACACTATGGCCGTATGGGTGTAAAGACGTGCTAGTGGGCACTTAGTAAGGAGTCACACTATGGCCGTATGGGTGTAAAGACGTACTAGTGGGCACTTAGTAAGGAGTCACACTATGGCCGTATGGGTGTAAAGACGTGCTAGTTGGCACTTAGTAAGGAGTCACACTATGGCCGTATGGGTGTAAAGACGTGCTAGTGGGCACTTAGTAAGGAGTCACACTATGGCCGTATGGGTGTAAAGACGTGCTAGTGGGCACTTAGTAAGGAGTCACACTATGGCCGTATCTGTGTAATCACGCGTTGCTCGTCAGAAAGTTAACACAATACTACCACCTGCAAGTGTAGCAGTTTCCACAAAACTACTGTTTTAACCGTAAAATATGTATACTGGCATAGTACCATAATGTTGGCCAGAAACTGTAAATGCTGTAACCCCGTAAGCCAGCCGGCATGCAGTCCCATAAATGTAACTCATGAACTTGAGCCGGCCGGTGGCTCGCGAACGGTCCGCGCCGAGGCAGCGGCCGGACGTGAGTCTAAAGTCCAAACCTCGAGCAATGGCCGGGTGCGCTACCGGGTCGTCTGCCGGGCGGGGAAATGTCACTTGACTGTTTGCCACCAGGTGGCCTCGCCGGGTTACAGCGGAAGGGAAACGTCAATTGACTACCAATTGGAATCGGGGCAAAAATACGTCACTATTAAGTAGCCAATGAGAAAATGGCGAATCGTCTTCAGTTGTGTGTCGAGAGTTAGGCCGGTGTTCCAGACACCCACTGAGGGAGCGTTCTGGACTGTCAAGCCGCGCGGGTCTGTAGCAGTCGGACGCGTCTGCAAATTGAACATCTGTCTTTCTTCCCCTAAATTTAGAACGTATAACATTTACTGTCGATGATGTCATCAAATTATTATTCTAACGTCCTTTTGAAGTGTACCAATTGCCGTTTATTACAGTTTAATTGTCTTCCACTGTACAATACATCAAGTGCAGCATCGATGAACTTTCGGGAGTTGTCGCAACGCGCGGTTCTACTAGACTATATCACGTGCCTACAAGAGGACAACCTTTTCTACACAAGGTTCTGCTCTCAAATGGCTCGTCTCGGATCTGTATGGCAAAACTCAGCGTCATTGTGAATGGCAAAGCTTCCAGCCGGAGACCAGTAATCTCCAGGGCCCCGGGAAAACACTTGCTAGCGCCTCTTCTCCTTTCCATGTTTATTAACGCTTCGCTGCAAAATCTTCACTTTGAGTGTCTTCGTTATGCAGATGATGCCAAAATATTCCGCCAGATTGCTTCTCTCATTGACGGCTTATTGCTGCAACAGACGTCGGTCGCCTGGCTGCGTGGTCCATCAGGTCCGAGCTAAATATAAACCCTACCAAATGCAAAGCGTTAACTGATGACTAAAGCGGATGCCTGTCTACATGAAACACAAATTTAGCAATACCGCACCATAAAAAGTGAACGAAGCTCGCGATGTGGGTGTAACACTAAGCTTAAACGAACTCATATTGATAATATAGTAAGTATTATATATCACGAAAAGGAACCCGAGCTTCGGGTCTTCTTACGTGATCATTCAAGACCGGAACAAAACATACAAAACTCAAGCGCAGTGCTGTAATGGCCTTGTAGCTCGCCAATGTTTGCGTTCTATTTTAGAATACATCAGCTTCATCAGAGGGGCGCCGCTTCCACCTACAGTGTGGATCAATCGCGTACAGCACAAATTCATGATGTGGCTCCTTTTTGCATGCAATCTAGCTCCACGACTTCCATATCATACAATGACTTTCTACATTGTAAAACATTTCAAAATGCATGTCCTAGCTTCCAGGCGTAAGCAATTTGACAACAGCGAAAACATGTATTGGTAGTCGCGATGAGGTCATGCGCGTCCCATGACCGTGCAGAGCATCATTGCAAGAGGACAGTTATTATTTGTGGTATTCTTATTATATGTGTGTGCTGACTACTTCACCCAGTCATTTGCGTGATATACGGTTGGCGTTTACAACTATCTCAGGCCACATGTTCTGGTCTTGTTATTGTCACTCCTGTGATGTACACTTGTTTGTTCCCACATGTTTTACAATGTTTTGAAGTTAAATTTTAACCCGTCCTGTCTCGGGGGGTCTTCAACCGTCCCCCTCAGGTTTTTTTGCGGCTAGCATACAAACGGCGCGCGGCAGCGCGCCCAAATTTGGCACACCTTTTCCCACATCAATTTGACATGCTGATTCAAAATTTGCAGGTCAAGTCATGTAGAGTCAACGAGTTAGTCAAAGTTAAGTGAGGTCACCTCCAAAAAAGTTCAACCAGTCGTCACGCTTTAACGGATACAGATATTTTAATGAAACTTTCAGCGTCTGCTTATCTTTACGAATGTAACAAAACGTATGAGTTGAATTTGTCATTTGTTTCGTTTTTGACTACATATAAATTTTGCGTATTTGCCATATTGCAGTTCAAATACAGGATTCTGGCTAAATGAATCATTTTTTATTAGGGCAAGTTGACTTCCAATAACGTTTCTCGGTCTGCTCTACCCATTGGAAAAGGAAAATGAAAGAACACTTGAAAACTCAAAATTTTGTAGTAAAAAATATTGGGAGGGGGGAATTATAGACCTGGTCGATTTCGCTGTCCTTTACTCATTCCAAATAATTTTGTTCATATATCCTCCAAAATGAACTCTCCAGAGTAAAAAAATCATAATGTAAGCGTGAAAAGTCGTGAAAATCTAGGACCTGGTAATGTCACTTTTGGGGGAATGTTTTTTTGGTGGGTGGACCCGGACCCTACTCGTCGAGCGCTTTCCGATGACATCTCTTTCGTTTTCGTGTGATGCTTAATTTTGATTTTAGAGGGGGTCTTCAACCGCCTCCCACCCTGAGACGGGGTGTGAGGATTTGACCGGAAAGACGGCGCGGGTTAAGGCATCGTGATGCTATTAATGGCTGCCTATTCTGTAGGCAATTATATGTGAATGCACAAATAAACAAAGCGTGAAGGGTTCAAAGGGTCAATATCTAATTGGTGGAACAATTGCAACTGATAAGACATGCATGGACAGATGAATTATTGAAGAGAAAATTCAACGGGTGCCCATTCTTGTTCGGGCGTCATATATTTCGTTGAAGAACTCAGGAGCCATGGTATGCTTCGAATGGTACCCAAACGCACCTGATCGCTACAGCAAAATGGACGTATTTCAAATTGGACAAATTAGAAATTGGAACGACACGTATTAAACGTTGTTGCCAACTCACAAGATTGCAATAATTGCATTTCGGAATTGTGTATCGATATATTACGATTCGGAAATTTCATCCCAGGCAATTGTAGGCACGTGCGGACATCCTGTCTCGCCGGATTGTAGTACTGTCCGCCCCTGAAGCGGTAGAACTGTTGCGTGAACTGTCGGGTTCTGAAGATGAAGGAAGGATATTTGGATCAGAAGCAAGTGGAGATGTGGTGCTTGGACGGCTCTTCGGCGGAACACGCGAGGTCAGGTGCCCATCATCCGCAGCCGAATATTACAGCGTAGTCTGGAGGTGAGTGTTGTAATGTGAGGACCGTAATGAAATACACATCGGTTATTGTTGTTTTTTTTTGCGCTGAGGTGCCATTTTCCACAAAAACATTGGTGACGCTTCACTTCCGACAAGTTTCTTTCCTTTGTTGCTGTGACCTATTTGCCGTAAAATTAAAAACCGCCACATAACCAAGAAAACGAACCGGCTGACTGAACGGTTGAAAGTCGCCGAGGCAGGAACGAGCCGCGAAGCACGTAGGTAATTTGCTTGGCGTTTGCCTTTAGAGCACATATCGTATGATCGAATGACTATTGACATGAACTTAGGAAATGTACATATTATTTGTAGTAGGTGAGGCCACTCGTGCTTTCCCGTTTTTCTGCAGCTTGCTTTTTGGATCCATGATACTTCCAACGCCGACACAATAAGCTCGGAGAAATAAATCCAGGTATCCATAATTCATTCAATATATGTTTTGGCTTTGCTTCACTCTCACGTTTAATTTGGAAGAGCTTGCGAAATGTGCCGCAACAAATGTGTTTGTACAAATGCGTCAAAATATTTCGATCAGTGATATGAGATGAATATGGCAGATTTTTGAAGTGGTTAAGTGCTTGTCAGTGGTCCAACTTCACGGAGTCACCTTACCTTCCCAGTGGACGCTGAAGGGCCTTGTAGTCGGCGCGCCATTAAATCCAAATAATCAATCCATCAATCAATCAACTGACTCACTTCTCATCTGACTTCCGGCACAAAATTTGCCTGCACTGCCCAAATAGGACCATGCGGATTGTCCACGTCCAACCCGTTTACGGGTCCATTGTGGACTGTGGCATCGATTGTGTCCCATCAATGATCAATCACATTGTTGTTCGTTGTGCATATGTTTACCTACTTACCTACACACACACACACACACACACACACACACACACACACATATATATATATATATATATATATATATATATATATATATATATATATATGTACATGTACATATATATGGTGGTTTTTTTAATTTTACGGCAAATAGGTCACAGCAACAAAGGAAAGAAACTTGTCGGAAGTGAAGCGTCACAAATGTTTTTTTGTGGAAAATGGCATCTCAGCGCAAAAAAAAAACAACAACAACCGATGTGTATTTCATTACGGTCCTCACATTACAATACTCACCTCCAGATTACGCTGTAATATTCGGCTGCGGATGATGGGCACCTGACCTCGCGTGTTCCGCCGAAGAGCCGTCCAAGCACCACATCTCCACTTGCTTCTGATCCAAATATCCTTCCTTCATCTTCAGAACCCGACAGTTCACGCAACAGTTCTACCGCTTCAGGGGCGGACAGCACTACAATCCGGCGAGACAGGATGTCCGCACGTGCCTACAATTGCCTGGGATGAAATTTCCGAATCGTAATATATCGATGCACAATTCCGAAATGCAATTATTGCAATCTTGTGAGTTGGCAACTACGTTTAATACGTGTCGTTCCAATTTCTAATTTGTCCAATTTGAAATACGTCCATTTTGCTGTAGCGATCAGGTGCGTTTGGGTACCATTCGAAGCATACCATGGCTCCTGAGTTCTTCAACGAAATATATGACGCCCGAACAACACACACACACACACACACACACACACACACATACATATATATATATATATATATATATATATATATATATATATATATATATATATATATATATATATATATATATATGTACATGTACATATATATGGGTATGACCACCTTGATCGTTAGCACATCTTATCCGCTGAGTGACGCGGGCCCAACAGGTGTGAGATTATTATATATCACCATGGAAAGAAGGGGGCAGTTAATCAGCACGTGGCGGGCCAGAAGGCCTGCATTGCTTTCGCGTCCTCCCGAGACCAGGTGGGTCTTCCGTTATCCAAACTCTCCTTTGGACGGGGGTCCGGGTGTATTCATGCAGGCGGATGCAGGCGACATGCCCTCCTTCCAAGCTATTTATTCACGAGTGCAGTCGATGAACCGGGAATCCTACTTGCAACCTACTCCCAGACACTTTGCGTACGCACGTACCAGCACATTCGCTCACTGGGTTACACTTCTGCTCCGAAGCCGAACCTTTCCACCTCGTCCACACCCATACCATCCGCTTACGCCAAACTGGTTAGTTTACTCCCATTCCTGCAATCCTCTCCCACAACAGGGATAATTTGCGCTTCCCTCCGCTCGCCGGGCCCATTCAAGTTTGCTGGAACCAGTGACGGTAGCGTTAGATCGCGGAAAAGGTGTGTGGTCATCACCACTCCTCCATTCACTCGCATTTCCGCGACGTCAATTCGGCTTCCGATGTGTGGCAGGAGTGAAAGTGTCGACTCGCACGCGAGCGAAATGCTCCGTTCAGCCAACCACTGTTCCATTGCCACTGCGGAACTAAATGGTTATCCGATCGACTCCCGTACAAACTGCAACTCACGACTAGTACAATGCGCGTCGGTGAGACGCTGCTCGACGGACTGTGGCGGCTTCAGCATCCGTGGCATGGTCGGTCACAGACGCTGGCTTTGACGGTCGAAGGTGGCGCCCTCTTTCTCGGTCACCGCGCCCCCTATAAAATGTTCTTGCTCGGAAGCGGCTGATCGTGATGATGATGACTCGTAGACGAACAGGAACTAGTATTCACGGATGGGTCGAAACACGGGGTTACGGTAGGCATCGGCATCACTGGACCGGGTCTCAGACTTTCCAAGCGTCTACCGGATAACTTACCCATCTACTCCGATGAATGAATGACCATTCTGGCCGCTATCTCTATTTTCATGGGGTGTAATAAATGTAGTATTGTGCTCAGACTCCAATTCCGTCCTTCAGCCAATTAGCAACACCAACGACTGTCCACATCACATCATTGATAAAATCCGACAAATCGTGGTCTATGATGTAAACATGAACTCTTCCTTCCTCTGGACTCCGGGCCATGCCAGAATCCCAGGCAACGAAGAAGCAGACCAGCTCGCAAATCAAGCCTTAGCATCAAACATTTACCTTAGCGTGGAATTTTTGGCAGACGATTGCAAAGCACTCCTACAACGCCACATTCGCCAGCATCAACAGAACACATGGACACAACACAACTCAACACAACACAAATCGAACCATAACCACGCAATCAAACGAACGGTAGGCGCACGGGACAAAAATAAATTTCACCGATAAAAAGAGGTCATCCTAACTAGACTTAGAACTGGTTGCACAAACCTAACACAGCCTCAGTTAGAGGGTGACCGATATGCAACACCCCACTAATGCGCCTGCAACACCACGTTAAGCATGGGTCACATCCTATGCTTAACGTGGTAGGTTCAGCTCTCAAAGAAAACGACTTAAGGCATTTTGCCAAAGAGAGGACATCACCCTACCGCTTCCATCGCTTCTGGGTGACAAGCACACATAACTCCTTCAATTGCTATCTGAATATTTGCATGCCACGGAACTAGCAGGAGCACTGTAGAAACCACACTACCAACACTCGCATCAACTCGCAATGCATGACCGCGAAACACTCGTAGGAAACCGCAAATAGTCATCCCCGGACGGCGTCGGACGTACATGAGACGATTTGCTTCCCAATTAGAAATAAATTGCTACCTAGCGGTGCCGTCGGACGTAGAAGAGCCGACTTGCTCTAGGAAAAAAACAAGATTAGCATAACGCAAAACGACTACTCAGAGGAGTCGTCGGACATAGGTGAGCCGAATTGCCTTGCAACTCATAACGTAAACGGCTACCCAGAGGTACAGCGGACGTAGAAGAGCCGAATTGCAAAACACCGTGCTAACCCAACTGACAACCCCGCATGACATGCTTAGACTAACCCGCTACCAACAACTAACACGCGGCGGCCGCCGTGATAGACGGTGTGGACAATTACCTTCCTATTCGCACGGTAAATATCCCTCGGTGCTCCTCGATAATAAATGGATATCTAGCGGTGGCGTCGGACGTAGAAGAGTCGACTTGCTATAGGAAAAAAAGGCAACTGCCAGCACCCTGGCAAAATCTACTCGCCACTCTCGAATTACCCCCACCCCCACACGAACTACACATTATTCTGTGGAGGAATAAAGCAAAAATAAAACCATTTAGACATCAGGTAGATGTCCCCAACCCAGCCGCCACCATCAGCACCTAAAATATCGCCTAAACTATAAAGAAAAATTCCCTTAACCTTAACCACCGTCTTGGGAGGGCGTCGTCGACGACCGCCCCCTAAGGTTTTCCGCGGACAGTGAAAGAACGGCGCACGGCAGCGCACCGAAATTTGGCACACATTTTTCCACATCAATTTGGCATGTTGTGTCAATCTTTTGAGGTCAGGTCATCTAGGGTCAACGAGTTAATCAAGGTCAAGTGGGGTCAGCTCCAGAAACCAGTCGTCACGCCTTGACGGATAAAAATATTTTAATGAAACTTGCAGCATTTGCTTATCTTTAGGGATGCCACACCACACAACGCACCAGAGGAATTTTCTTTTTCCGTTTTTGATCACTTGTTTAGTTTTGTATATTTGCCCATTATAGTACAAATCGAAGCTTCTGGCTAAAGTAGGCTTTTTTACTGGAGCAAGTTGACTTCGAACAACATTTCTCGGTCCGCTTAGAACCCATTAGAAAACGAAAATTAAAGAAAACCTCAACACTCATTAAAATTAAATTAATTTTAATTAATTAATTAAAACTCAACACTCATTAAAACATTCAAATAAATATTTTCATCTTTGGGTAGCCGAAAGTTTTATGGTCCTGGTCGATTCCGCTTTCCTTTTCTGATTCCAATTTTTTTTTATATTCAAACCTCCCTCAAAATGAACTCTCCAGAGCCACACATGATGTAAGTCGTGATGAACTAGGCCCCCTAGTGACGTCAATTTTTGTTGGAAAAGCTGTTAGGGTTGTGTCTGGCCATACTCTTGGAGTGTTTTCTGATGACATCTATTTCATTTTCGTGCGATGCTTGGCTTGGAGATTAGAGGGGGTCTATCGACCCCCCCCCCCAGAGAATGGGTGTGAGGATATGACCGGAGAAACGAGGAGGGTTAACATAAATCTCCACTTGCCTGCACCTTGATTGCAAGCACTCGCTCTTGTAGACAGACATGTAACGTACTCGCTTGAAGGCGGCGCAAATGAACTTTATGGTCCAGCATGTTTAAAATATCAGTCTCCCCCCTCCCCCCGGCAGCCGCACTCACGCCGCCGTCGCGTGCTATCGCCAGACCAGCTGTGTTGTGTTGGCTGACGCCCGATGACAAATGGATTTGCCAGGATCAACAAACATCATTTTTTGCTGCGATGTATCATTGTCGGGCCACCGCCACTTCCATCCCCTCTCCCCACTCTTCTCACACGTGCACCCGGGGAGAAACGCTTCCATGCTTACCTGACAATGAACTTGAATTCTTTACAACAAACCGCTAAAACCGGTAAAATCGTCGACAGAGGTAAGACTGCAAACCACATTATAGCATGCCACTTTTATACCCAGTGTCGCTTTTCATGCGAATTTGTACATCGTACAGCAATATTCGGTCTACTACTCACATACCCCTTGATTATAAAAAATTGAGTTTATTACAAAGTGAATTCCTCCTAGACAAGAGTCTCCGCAAATTTAGGTAACCATCGATACGCTTATGATTTCTTAAGCTGACCTTAATTAGCCTAGAACTAAAAACACTTGTCAGTTGAAATTTGGTAATGCCAATTGGCAGTAATTGGCCAGAAATGTTTGCCTGAACTTCAGTAACCCTATACACCGACAAAACATGGCTGGTGTTTTGTATCTAAGTGCACACACGGACGGACAAGGCCACATCAGGAGAGCATTTCCTGCACGTTCACTACGACTGCAAGGTCAGGCACAATGGTGGGCGGCTGTCCTTTTGCTGCAAATTCTCGCAAATAGTTAACAGTTAGGTCTCGGAGAAGAGAATGAGGACAATTGGATTACAATTATAATAATTCGAAAGAGGACAAAAGAAAATGAAGACAATTACTTCTCTGCGGTCGTCTTCACTTCCAGCTATATCTTAGTCAGCTGCATGTTCGATTTCCGTGCAATGCTACCAGTTCAATGATAATATGATTGTTTATAAAATCGTCCAGGAATCATATTTTGTATTGCTGCAACCAAGATTGCAGCGCTCCGGACGAGCGTCAGACACGTGACACCAGCAAGTACGTGTATCGCCAGACACGTGAGATGGCACAAACAATATGCCAAAATGCTGATCCGCGATATACCCAGGCGTCAATATTTACCCGTCACGTGGCACATCGACCGCCAGGCGATGGTGGAGAAAACTTGGGCTCAAGCTTCGCTTGCCGCCGGATGACCTCGGCTGACTTCGGCTGATGGCGGCTGACCTCAGGCCATCTTTCACGTTTCCTGCATCTGAAGATAATTTTGAACGGTTAATTTGATTTCAGCGTCCATGCCTACCCCGGAGGGCTTCAAAGTATTGTCTTCTAAGACCAGTTTTCTATCATTGACTTGAACGGAACAAAATGTCGAATGGACTTGATAGCATGGCATGTCCCTTCGTCAACATTTTCATCACGAGAATGTATATACATGTATATATATATATATATATAATACATATATACATTCTTGGTTTAATCTATGTCATAACACCCTAATCAGTTATCATTTATGGCTGATGAGATATATTGGCCGCGTATTTTGGCCGTTAGCTTGAGTCACTGAGGCATACGCTCGAGTGCATGTAAAGGTGTTCCAGTGACATGCAGCAGTGGTGGGATGTGGTAGTGCTTCACTGACGGGCAGCTGGGGAGGCGGAGGGGATGTGGTAGTGCTCCATCGACGGGCAGCTGGGGAGGCGGAGGGGATGTAGATGTGCTCCAGTGGCGGGCGGCACCAGGCGTGAGTCCGCGGATGCAGCTCGGCGCACCGTCACCAGCTGCTCCCAGTGTCGCCCCAGCCGCCGTCACCAGCTGCTCCCAGTGTCGCCCCAGCCGCCGTCACCAGCTGCTCCCAGTGTCGCCCCAGCCGCCGTCACCAGCTGCTCCCAGTGTCGCCCCAGCCGCCGTCACCAGCTGCTCCCAGTGTCGCCCCAGCCGCCGTCACCAGCTGCTCCCAGTGTCGCCCCAGCCGCGCCCCAGCCGCCGTCACCAGCTGCTCCCAGTGTCGCCCCAGCCGCCGCCACCAGCTGCTCCCAGTGTCGCCCCAGCCGCCGTCACCAGCTGCTCCCAGTGTCGCGTCAGCCGCCGCCACCAGCCACTCCCAGTGTCGCCCCAGCCGCTGTCACCAGCTGCTCCCAGTGTCGCCTCAGCCGCCGCCACCAGCCACTTCCCAAGATACTCCCAGTGTCGCGTCAGCCGCCGCCACCAGCCACTTCCCAAGATGCTCCCAGTGTCTCGTCAGCCGCCGTCACCAGCTGCTCCCAGTGTCGCCCCAGCCGCCGTCACCAGCTGCTCCCAGTGTCGCGTCAGCCGCCGCCACCAGCCACTCCCAGTGTCGCCCCAGCCGCCGTCTCCAGCTGCCCCCAGCGTCGCGTCAGCCGCCGCCACCAGCCACTCCCCGAGATACTCCCAGTGTCGCGTCAGCCGCCGCCACCAGCCACTCCCCAAGATACTCCCAGTGTCGCGTCAGCCGCCGCCACCAGCCACTCCCCAAGATACTCCCAGTGTCGCCTCAGCCGCCGTCTCCAGCCGCTCCCCAAGATACTCCCAGTGTCGCGTCAGCCGCCGCCACCAGCCACTCCCCAAGATACTCCCAGTGTCGCCTCAGCCGCCGTCTCCAGCCGCTCCCAGTATTTCCTCAGCCGCCGTGACAATCGCACGCGCCGCTGCCGCAGCGGTCTTACCATACAATATCGTACACCCCGTGCATCGTACACCGTACACCGTGCAGAGGCCTCGCCACAGCAGCTATCGTCGTCAGCCGGAGGTGGTCCTGCCTACCAGCAGTGGTGAGTACCCCAGCTGACGGAGCTCGTTGGGGCGGGGGCGGGGGGCGGGGGTGGTGGTGCAGCTATCCCAGCCGAGCCGCGCCAACGATTTCCCATCTAGTGATTTGTGTGTGAGTGTGTGTGAATGCTGGAATCTGGAAGCTCTGTGAGAATGTGCGATGACTAGACGAAAGTGTTGAGTACTTGGACGGATAGATAGCCACGGCAATCATGTAGCATGGGCAGTCACTGTGGCCACGAATTTACGACGGTTGTCTGTCTTCACGATTGATTGCTGCAGTGAACTGCACTATTGTCTGTGTACATTGCACACAAGTCCGTGTGTTTTTGAAGTCCGCGAATATTTATCGACATCGGGTTGGGTCTTCCTGACGTTGCTGATGAGCTAGCCTAACATTTTTATCCGCGTAATCCAAGCCTGCGTATTTTGATAAGAAACGTCTGGGTGCATGATTTTCCTGATCTACGAGTATAATGCATAAGTGACCATGGATTCGAAATGGGGGGGGCAAACCCAAGATGCGATAAGTTAGAACAGGATAGAGGGACCTAGCCACGCCTTCTCTCCCATTCTCCCCCAGAAAAATGTCCTTAGATTTCAGCCACTTCTTTTTCAATGCCTTTTCCAGACACTAGTCGAATATCATGTGCATTAAAACAAAAATATTCAAATTTGTCATTGTTAAAAGTGATATTTTGGGAATAAATGTTCCACGAACATTTATTTTCACATTACATTAGCAAGTTTCACTACTTCTCACTACCTATGAACGTCTAGTTATGTCATGTCGTATGTGCTGGACCAGATTTCACGATCACCATAGAGCAATGCTGTATGTTGAATGTAGCCCTCTTGTAGCAGGAAAAATATAAAATATTGGACAATGGCTTTATGGTACCAAGGATGAACATGGAATCAGACATGTGCTCGACTCCAATTTTTTAGTCGACTCACCTGTGACTCATTGATCTTGAGATCTGATTCAGCTTGCGACTCAAACAGACAGCAATTTCAAACAGACAGCAATGATGTCCGGACACTTCCGGACATCATTGCTGATCAATCAAACATCATATATCACAGACATAAAATGTCCGGAACTGCAATATGACAGCGTAGATTAAAAACCAGCGATGAGAGCACCGTTCGAGCAGGTTATGACGGATTTCTTCGGGAGCCCCTAATCATATAGGATACGAGTGCTTGCTGTCACAAAGGCTAGACAAAATAGATCTGACCCTCGTCAATCACACTCAATCATTGTAAAGACGTCGGAAATTCGACAAATTTGGAATTATTTCGATATCTCAACATTCTGATGCCGTACGGCAAGCCACGTCGAACGACCGCCACATAATGCAAATTGAAGCCATAGCCACGAAACGTGAGGTCTCTGAAAATTAAACTAATATTTGACCCTGAGGCTTGATCTGATATGTCCTGGGCTGAAATGATACTCCATCTCTTGGTACCAAGTATGGGTCGCTTTTGGAGAAAACGAAGAAACGTGGGGCGACCGTGAAATGAGTTCGACCTTTCATCGGTAGGTTTGCTGTAAGAGCACAGGCTGTGCTTGGCGGCACAGCCTAACCGCTGACCGCTGCCCGCGCCTAGTGCCGCGGGCGCTAGATGCCGCCATGTGACTACCATCGGCCCTGGCTCGTGATTGGCCGCTACGTTACATTGTACGCCCTCGAGGGTATTACGTGGGTTGTGTCGAGGGAACGAGACGGGCAGTGTGCGCAGGGACTTCGTGCGGAATATATCGCAGTGTGTGAGATCGCCTCTTAGCCGGCTAACCAGACGACGGCACAAAAGGCTAAGGCGAAGAAAAAAATGCGAGGAGACCAAAGAAATCGGTTTGACCTTTGACCTTAGAAATCAATTATATTTGGTATTATAATAATGCGGCACAAGCCACGTTGAGTAATACGCACTTTGTGCAACTTGAACCCATAGTGACGAATCGCGAGGACTTCAAACAATTCAAACTAGCACTTGACCTTTAGGTTTGGCCCTGACATATCCAGGTTTAACAATGTTACTCGAGGGTTCACCATGGGCTGTCGCTTGATGGTGGATCTGGGTAGGCTTGGGCGAAAACCACAAAAATAAAGGTGAGGCGACGGAAGAAATCAGCTTGAATTTTGATCAGCCAAGATTATTTCTAAATTTCAACACACTGATGCTGAACAACAAGACAACACGAATTTCATGATATCCACTTTCTGCAAATTGAAGCCATAACGACGAAACGCGAGGACATCGAAGAATTCAGTCAAACCTTTGACCTTGATCTGTCCCGTAAATGTCAAAGGATTGAAATGTCAAAGGTTTGAAATGTCAAAGGTTTGAAATGTCAAAGGTTTGAAATGTCAAAGGTTTGAAATGTCAAAGGTTTGAAATGTCAAAGGTTTGAAATGTCATAGGTTTGAAATGTCAAAGGTTTGAAATGTCAAAGGTTTGAAATGTCAAAGGTTTGAAATGTCAAAGGTTTGAAATGTTATTCAAGGTGTTCCCGAGTCAGTCCTCTTGGGTAAAAATGAACATGTTGGTGCTTTTAGGACGTTAATCGGTAGATTTTCTAATAACTGTGCAAATATTGACACTTCTGCACGATAGTCATTCCGCAATGACTATCATGAAGAACATTTGATCAAACCTTGAAACAAACGTTGAATCAAACCTTGAAACAACATTTCAAGGTGCGAAATTTTACTCGCGTGTTCACCACTGATTATTGCTTGATACCAGATTTGGATAGGTTTGAGAAGAAAAAAACGTAAAAATAGGCGATCGAAGGATCAGTTTGGCCTTTGTCCGTGAAAAATCGATTGCTTAGCTTTTTGGTATTGAATAGCAAGAATGACACATCGAATGACGCTCATTTGACGGAAATTGAAGCGAATGCAACCAACCGAATATCGCGTTCGGTCGATATTGCGTCAATATCGCCATCTGATAAATACCGCTAACCTTTGACCTAAACGTTTGACCTTGACATGTACCGATTTCACATGCTACACGGTGATTTACCACAGGCTATTGCTTGATTCCAGATTTGGGCAGTTTTGGGGTTCAAAAATGGGAGACGACCGAAGAAACCGGTTTGCGTTGAACCTTGACCGTTCAAGTGATGATGTGAGACCTATGTAGTTCCTTCTAGCGTGTTCAGTCCAGGCAGAAGCATTTGTAGTGATTGATTCGAACGATCATAAACCCGTCGTTGAATGCCGATGACAATACAAATACGCCTCTGGCGAACTCGTCGCTGAATACGAATGCGAATACAACGTTAACTTGACGTGTGTTCTTAATGCTGCCGATGCTATGACCTCCCTCAATAGTCTTCAAGGTACCCAAGGATACCCAGAGTCACATTTGTTCAAGACATATCAATATATGAGCAGGATAATGCAACCTAAGACGTATAAAGCCCTGCGATAATGCAAATTTGTTGCCTAGCAGAGCACAGTATTCCATCCGAGCGAAAAGAAAAGATGGTCAAGGTTCATGCTATTTTTTAACGTTTGCTGATTTGCCATTCGGATATTTTGTGACGATAGGTAGCCTGTGAAGCCCGTTGACTGCCTAGATCGGCTTTTAGTATTTTTTTGTGATTCTCTTGCATATGTATTTTCACTTTATAAATGATTAAGTATAAGTTTGTGGCGATGATACTCAGGTAGCTGAGGCTTGGGGGGACACGGGAAAATTGAGAGGCACAAGTTGCCACTTTTCAGAAATTGGGGGAGACATGTCCCACCAGTTCCCCCAATGGTTACACCCATGAACGTGACACCTTAGCCGTTGCTTACATTCAAACAAACCAAGAGCGATTTGGTTTCAGCGCGGCCTATTTGGCCGACACGTGCCACGGTGGTGCGTCCATGTGTTTATCATGTTGTTTGGAATCGTGGAGGACGTTTGGAGCGGTCGGTTTGGCGCTAAGCTGGACTACTTGGCGCTTATCTGGAGTTGGCGCTGTACGGAGAAGCGTGTACGCAGGGCGCTGTAAACTCAGAACACTTAGATCCGGTTTACTCAGAACAGTTAACTCTAGTTCAATATTTGAACTATTTGAGCTAAATATTGAACTAATAATATATTCTATATGAACAATATTTACCAGTCTGCGAAACAGTATATCTGGTCAGTCATTTTCAGGTTTTTGACTTGCAAAATCTTTTCATCAAGCGATAATTTTGTATGTATAGCTTCGCCTAAATGCAAGCAGCATTATCATATGTGCTGTAAATAAGCATATCAAGTAGTAATTATACTTATTTGGTAGCTCCAGCCCAGAACGCAACACGCATTAATGTTACATAATATTGATCATTGGTGTGGTAATAGAAGTGACTATTTGCATAGTAGATGCCAAAGCTTGTTCACTGTTGTTTCATTTGCAACAAAATTGGAAATACTGCAAGTATCTGCCCCTTGTAATTGTTACAGCTTGTAGTCAAAAGCTGTTCATGGCAGCGGAAGGGTGCAGCAAACTTGTAAGCATGTCCAACGGGAAAGTTTACAGAAAGTACATGGTCAGCCTCCCTACTGTGAGAGAAAATCATGACGGAACGTCCGCGAAATGACGAAAACTGACATACTCATTCATACATGTATTGTTTCCGGATGACATGGTGGCTTATGCTAAATATTTAGAAAAATTGGGGACAGGAACAGTGGCGAAATCCCCAAAAATTATGTGGTAAACAACTTTCTTTCAGTCCCATGCTAGTTTGGATATGCTGCACAGCGTTCCATGGTGTATGTATGTCGCAGGTCATGAAGTGAACCACCTTGCATTTTTGGCATCTTGGCGCAATATTTAATCACTGTTATTACTGTAGTGCTTGGCAATTAACCACATCAAGTGAGCTTACGTTTTTTTAACACGCTGATCAGCTTGTATATTTCCCACTTGTTCCATGCACATGACATGTTTGATTTGATCATGATTCTACAATGCGCCTGACTGTCCATGATTATAATTCTGGCGCATATATCACTGGGAAATTGGATAATTTTACTAGCCAAGTGAGTTGTCAGACATGGGATACACGATGGCTATTTGTGTGGTTCATCAAATCTTACGCCACGCCTGACTGAAAGGCTGAACCATGATACCCATGATACCACCCCTGCACTCCGGCTACTATCGTAATTATGCACTGCAATGTCGCATAACCCAGTCGACTGTATGACTTTGATCTACCGGAACAGAAAAGAAATTTGTGTTTGCCACTGCATAAGGACCAAATGGAATGTTGTTTGAAGCTGCATGCAACAGCAAGCGTTTCAACATGTAGCGGCCTGGTGGTGCCTGAAATTGTAGGTGAAATGCTGTGTACTTGTTTCACCCTTGCGCATCTGAACTGAAGGAGAAAGCCCTTGGGCTTTCATAAGGTCCCGGAGCTGACAGGCAGGACCCGGAGCTGAATGATAGGTCCACTGAGCTAACAGAGGGTCTCTGAAGTAAAGACCCCTGAGCTCACGGAGGTTCTCTGAGGTAAATGAGAGGTGTCCAGAGCCGACAGAGACGCCCCCCCCGGACTGACGGAGAAAGCACCTGAGGCGACACGGAGACCACCTGAGCTGAATGAAAGGGCCAATGGTCGAACGGAGAGTGTCCCTGAACTCACACGGAGAGCCTCAGAGCTGACGGAATGCCCCTTAGCTGAATGAGAGGGTCATGAGCTTGACGAGAGGGCCACTGAGCTCACAGAGGGTCCTTAAGCTGAAGTATAAGATTGCTGAGATATCAGAGGGTCCCTGAGCTGAAAAATAGAGACCCTGAGTTGACGGAGAGCCTCTGAGGTGACTAATATGGCCCATGAGTTCATGAAGGTCTCCAAGCTGAATGTGCAAGTCACAAAAATGATTGCCTAGAGCCTGACCTAACGGGGATTGTATCTGAGTTGAATAAGAGGACCTAAAACAGCTGAAGAAGAGTCCCCCTGAGCTCACCAGAATGGCCCATGAACTGAAGAAGAAATATGTAGGTAAAGAATAGGGCTCTTGGACTAACGGAGGACCTCTGAATTAAATGCGATGGCCCTAAAGCTGACGGAAACGCGCCTAAGGCGACGGAGAGGGTGACGGAGAGGGACCCTGAGGAGACAGAGAGGGCACCCGAGATGAATAAGAGAACCCATGAACTAAAGAAGAGGGCTCCTGAACTCACAAAGAGTGGGTCTGACCTGACGGAGACTCCTGAATGAAATGAGCCTAGAGCTGACGGATCAGGCCCTGAGCTGTCAGAGAGGGGCTTCATCTCAGCTGAATAAGAGGTCCTATGAGCTAAAGAACAAAGAAGAGTGCCCTGAGCTCTCAAGGATGGCCCATGAGCTGACGGAGGACCGCAAAGGTGACGAAAAGAGCCCCTGTGGTGAAGGGCATCTGAGCTAAACGAGCTGTCATGTTGCCCTCGGTCCGGGCTAATGTGAGGGCTTCCAAGGAGACGGAGGTGGCCCCGGGTCGTTGGAAGGACTCCGGGCTAACGGCGAGGGCCCTATCAGTAAAGAGAACCCCTGAGCCAGCGAAGAGGGTCGTTGCGCCAATAAATATGGTCACTAAGCCGACAGAGAGGGCCCGTAGCAGCCGAACATGGCTCCAAGTCGATATTAACCCGTTAAGGACCGGATACAGTATTCGCCGAACAATTTTGATAATTTTTGGTCAACAGTCATCTAATTGAACAATTACGAAGTTGTGAAAACTAGGAAGTTATCTTCAGCCGTTTTAGAGATATGGCCCGGTGCCAAAAGGCCCCACTGGTCCTGAGCGCTGCGTGCGGTTCGGACGCCGCGCGCGCTCGACCCGGCACGGCGGCCGCCGTTTGGCGCTTGGGGACGGGCAAACAAATGGTCGCTGGTTCGAAGTAGTGCAGCCAGTATGATCATAGATCGTTGTTTCTGTTGCTATATTTTCAGAATCAGTGAAATGTGTTTGGTTAGAAACTTTGACTGATTTGCCATCTTACATGTTCATATATTGCTTCGCGCTGACAACTTTGTTGTCATTCCAGCGCACTACCAGGACTTCTTCTGTCATTTCAAACAGGCAGTCAAACGCACCTAGTTTCTCTTTTTGAAGGCCCTTTGTTAGCTTAGTGGAACATTTTCATCATCCTGTTTTCCCTCACAGTACCGGTGGCATGGAAGCCACGATTCCTGAGTTCCTCGAGCAGCGCCCAAGGCATGAATAAAATGTCGCGAATCAACTGCAGTGGTTATACAGCGCCCATATAAAATTCCAAAGTAGGCCTCGTGACCTCTTGAATCTGAAATGATACTTATCATGCCGAACATCACTCTCGTCCCCATATGCATGTTCTTCAACTGAGCGCGCTGCTCCTTTCCCCGCACAAAGCCCGCAGTTTGGAGCCAAAACGGATGGACTTCGCGTGGATGAACTGCTTCAGCCCGTGACAACCGTAGAAGTGGACGATCATCCCGTCCATAGCTAGTTTTTCTTGATTTATACTAAACCTCCGCAATGACTCGTTCAGCACATCAATTAATGGCTGGACATTGTAAGCTCAATCCGTGCTGATCTGCTTCCTCGAGCAGTCCTGCAATTGAAGACACTGTTTTACTTGCATGCACTTGCTGCGTGGCATAGCCTTGCAAACTATGTCATGGGCTAGATTATCTGACTCTGACCAGTAGAGTTTTCTACTTGACAGTGTGACATCCCGAGAACATGAGAATCCCGGTGAAAATATTCAGGTAGCTGTCAGCTATCGAGAATAGTGGGTCATTTTCACATGCAGAGGGTACCGCAGAGTCTCCGTCTGGATGTGTTGAAATATATCCGAAGTCATCAGCTCTTCCATGATCTCCACTGGTGTACATCTATTCAGTAGCCCCCGGTGGTAAATTTGAAGGGTAAAATTAAGAGACGTGAGTATACTTTGCGTATGCCCCCAACATATATAAGCCATTTGAGCATAACCGCTGGGTTCTACCATAGAAAAAAAGGTCCCGCCATTCAGGTATCACGAATTTAGATTTTCCGCCCATCTGCCAGCCAGCACCTACCACGGCTGCACACAAACGACGGATCCAGACCAATGTATCTACACAAAAGTAACAAACGGACATACAGACGTTGTCATACACTTAGTTTCTGGCCATCCTCTTCGCGTCCCCTCCCCCTCACCAACTTCTCCAAGTTCTCCTGGAAGCTGGTGTACTGGATCGTCGCTTTGTTGCTACTCTTCCCCAGCAGCGACATCAGCGCCTCGCCGTAATCGGCAGCGGTTTTCTCTCTTCTCTTCCCTGTCTCAGGGACGGTGATTTGTACCTTGAAGAGTGGATGGATCTTGGGGAGGAGGGTGGAGCTGTCCCTGGCAAACAGTATCTCGGACTTCATCCTCTTCACCTTCTCCTTGTCCTCCGGACCTTCCCTGTCCAGATACGTATACACTTCACTGGCGCCAGTGAAAGGTCCCCTCTTGGACTTGAGGAAGTCCAGGATGTCCAGCCTCCTCTCTTCCTTCCTCTTGGCTAGCTCCTGCTTCTCATCAGATCCCTTCTCCTGATTCCTCTTCATCTTCTCGCTCCACATCAGCTTCAGTTCCTTGACATCCTCCATCTCCTTTTTGTAGCTTCGAAAGTTGTCCGGCTAGCTTTCTCTCAGGGGCTGGGTCTTCTGGAGTATGTTGGATCTGCTCACTGCGTTCAGGTTCTTGAGCTTCTCCAGCCTGTGGTCCACCCTAACACAGATCCTCTCCATTCTAGTGTTATGGACTGGAGTGTCATCTATGTTGACGGCCTGCCCCCGGATGGGAAACTGAGGAGGGAAGGCTTCCCGATCTATCCCATAATCCCTTCGCTGCCTGGCCAGCACAACCATAAGCTCTGCCATGGTGAGGTTTGTCAGCCTGATCACCTCCTCCCTGTGCTGCACTGCCATGCCGACCACGGCCTCCACCACCTCCCGGCCGTAATTCTCCTTGACGCCGGTGAACAGGTCCTGCCCCACCCCATCCAGTATGGGCCTGATACAGCTGAAGAATTCCATGTCCACATGTCTCGCCATGCTGCTGTAGAGTCCCTTGTAGAACGCGATGAGGCTGCTGTGGGTGGCCCCCTCGGGGATAGGGATGGCGTAAAAGGGCTCCACCAGATGCAGGCCGAGGGTGGCCCACACCACCAGGACAGCCTTCAGGCAAGACAAGTCCATGACCTCCCTGACCAGACAGGCCGGTCTGTTGTTGATGTCCAGGAATTGCTCCAGGAAGTCGCTGATGTTGTCGAAGTTGTAGATGGCGATGGCCGCGGCCTTGGACAGGCAGCGAAACCTGACGTCCTTGTAGCAGAACAAGTTCCCCTCCAGATCCTTCTCCTTCAGGAAGACCATGTACTCTTTGTTCCGGTTCCATGGCTTGTGACTGTATTCTGGAGCGACCAAATGCAGGATCATATCGAGAGCCTGCCCTGCCAGACTGGAGTTCTTGGAGTCACAGTCTAGATCCACCATAAACCCTTCACTACTTTCTCCGTCTTCATGTCTGACTCCACCAGCCTCATGGCCTTGTTCATTCCAGCAAGGATCCCAGGGTGGTGTGTGTGCCCCAAAATATTTGGCCCGCTCCAGACTGTGCATCTCTGCTATCAGTGAGGGAATCCGCTTGTTGTGTTCAGTCCTGTCAGCTATATGCGTGTCCACCTCCTTGTACAATTCCGAAGATGTCATGTCCTTCCACATCGCCATGATCTCCATGCCCATGTTGACCTGCACGGCGACATCCTCAGCCTTTTCTCCGTAGATTGGAAGGATTGTAATGGGCAGAGGACAGCTCTGGCCCACGTGCAGTCCCTGGACAATGAACTGCCCAACCGTTTTCTTGGTGGTGCTGTCCGAAGCATGAGTGATGGCCCTGCCCTCCTGCTTCCCCTTCGTGACATCCTCTACCTCCCTGGCCATCCCCTCCACCTCCTGCAGCTGGTGGGCGGTACTGATGTTTCTGTTTGTGGGGGCGGTGTCTGCATCAAATGTGTTTTCATTCTCATTGGCCATTTTCCAGTTAATTCTAAACATGGTGTTGGCAACAACCACCACGGCTCCAACAGCTTCAGGAATTGACATACCGAGGCCAGAGAGACTTCCGCATGCTATGTAGAAGCTGTCCTTTACCTTTCTCTCTGACTCACTTATGTGCATGAACTTTTCAGGAAGAGGAGCGTGGCATGAGTTCTCGGTTTGCTGGTATGTTTTATTTTTCTTCTTGGGAGGCTCTGACTCTACCTCAGCTTCTCCCTCTGCTCCATCCAGCATATTGTCCTCCTGTTCCTCTGGGGAATCCTCACCACTGTCACTACTGGGACTGACAATCTCGCCATTCTCTTGAAGCACTTTCTTCGCGGCATCAATATGCTTGTGCCTGAACTGCTCTGCCTTGTCTTTTTTATACTGACCATGAGCTTCCTACAGTCTTTGATTCTTCAGCCAGATGTGGTAGAAGACAGGGTCGCACCGGTTGTCACAGTCCTGCAGCCTGGGGCCCTTCTGATCCTCGTAGTACTGATCCCTTCTGATCCCTTCTGATCCCATCTCTGTCCATCATCTTCAGCCCCCACTCCTCCCGACCTTTGTTCCTCCTGGTTGCCTTGTCAGCGTAGACATCGAAGAGCTGATCTTTCTTGCCAAACAACTTCATACACAAGTGAAAGTCGGCCTCGTTGGTCCTCCCTTGTGCCTGCCTCTATGTCCCTTTCACATACAGGCTATGAACTTTTGCTACCTGACTTTCTATTGCATCAACTGACTTACAGTACACAGTGTCGTGGTACCACTTGGCGAATATCTGCTTAGCCACCTCTCTCCCATCTTCGAGGTCACCGCTCATTTCCCTTTCACCTCAAGGTTGTACCTCAGCAACCCCACCACGCTTTTGTAGGTTGGCAGCTTGTTGGCAGGGCTAAAATATTTAATCGGAGGGAAGTCATCATCAAAATCGTACACCGGCCCGTCAGATCTGGTCTTGATGTTGCTGCCTGCCTGGCTCGCACCTTCGCACCCTCAAGTTTCTCAGATATTTTTATGAAAAAGGCATTGCGTTGCCATTAATTTCATTTATGCCTCATTTCATTCGTAATTTGCAAATGAAGGAACAGGTTTTAAAGTGAGCGGAACTTATCCAGATCTAACGGCGGATACGTTGGATCTCTTGCGCCGAAATTCGATCATTCTGAGCGCTGAAATTCAGCCACACTGCCCCGAGAATCAGCTTCTCCTCGGGACACTGGCGACGGGAGGGGAGGGGAGGATCACCCACCATTTAGTCGCAAAGTCTGCCGCTCAAGGGAAACCGGCAACAGACGACCGGAGGTGCAGTCCGCCAATTTCCATTATGCCGAGTTTCGGCGCAGAGCTGACACGGCGAATACTTGCGACGAGATTTCAGCACAGGGGCACTGCGACGGATATCGACGTCGAAATATTTGCATAGCCACCACTATGGCGGATATAGGTATCCACCACAACGCGTATTTTTTCCAATCTGGCCCTCGTGTCACAACAACGGGCTGATTTTCGGCGAAACGCGACTAAATTTGGGCGGAGGGTGATCGACTTTCAATTCGGGGCAATATCGCACATAAATTCGGCGCAGGAGGTTCAAAGTATCCGCTGTAAAAATGAAAATATTCCATAGTGTCCGACGCCCGTGGTAGGTGAACAATGCCTTGGCTCATCCTAAAAATGACTGCCCCAAGGCCTAACGTGGTGCAAAATCTCTCTCCCCGGTCCCTCCAAGTGAAATTTCCTTAGACCAAGGTCCCCTTGGTGCAGACCGTACGGCGTACGTTCTGCTCCAAAGTTTTGAAACGTTCCATAGAAAAGTGAATTAATTAAAAAAGGAAAATAACTGAGAACACGCGGCAAAGCGCCGCCTCAGAGCCGTAAAATCCGCCCCGTCGCAAATGTACGGCGTTTGCTTGGTTCCGACTATTTACAGCCAATGTCGCACACGCGCCAAATTGAATTATTATAACGTAATCGTTGAGCAAATCGTTGTTTCTTGAACACAGATATTTCAGATGCCTTAGGAAATGGTTCCGCAATGAGTATAAATATATGCGTTATATGGTGAGAATACATTTATACTGTAAAGCCATTTTGAAGTACGTTATTCCTGTCCTTTTGCCCCACGTGTTCCCAACTGATCGTCAAATGTTATTTATTCATGGCGGGCACTTTATTTAAACCAATGAAACAATTTTATAGCCAGAGTAGCTTATATATACCCCTGAAATCAGGTGGTACCACTCATGTCATTTGATTTTCATCTTCATCTTTCCGGCCTAGTTATCACCGGGGGCTAATTCAGTGATGTTTTGACGGGAGGTGCAACGAGCCGAATTGTACGCATTCTGCCATCTAGTGTACTCGGGTGAAACATGCCGCCACACTAGCACGTTTTTCTCCTTACGTCGCCTCTTTGCTGAGATGTTGTCAGCTCCTGACGTCTGACTTGGAGGATCTACCTGTTCGGATCCATCCAGGTCACGATTGATCTGCACCTCCAGGGTGCGAGGAACGTCGTGCACTTCCGGTGGTCGAGGGACATCGTCATTCAGCTCGTTTGCATAGCTGTCGTAAACGTTCAGGTGGCACGCTTACCACAGTCAACTCATCTTCATTTTCCAGATAGATGTCGCCGATTATTTCGATCTATTCGCTCGCAAACACGCACCGTTTCGTTGTTCTTGACATAACGCTGAACTTGGCGATTCCTGGGCGCATCTGTACCAAATTGTTCGCCAACGAAGCGACGCCAGCACACTTCCACGCACGCACTGCGCCCCCTCCCGCGCGCGCAATCAATCAGCGCTCAGGACCAGTGAGTCCATTTGATACCGCCAAACTTTGGCGGCGTCCAGCGCGGTCCGGTTATATATGTCACGCAATTAGACATCGCATATCTGTCGTGTCGACTGCCACTGACATGAACACTGTCAGTGATAAATCGTAACCCTGAAAAAAAAATGAACATGATTATCAGGGGAACCTGACATTACTTCTGCTAACTTTAACCCCATCAAATACCACCCCCAGCCTTCGCACAAACTGATAAACCGTTGTCACAATACAGTCAGTCTTTCCAACGTAGGAATGTCATTAAACCGGTTCTCACTATAAGAACACTACCCCATAATACACTCTGAACACATGGTACAAAAAGGCCCCACTGATCCTTAACGGGTTATGGGTCCCTAGACCTAGTGGCGCTAGAGTATTTTTTTATAAGAGGGCGCATACATATAAGGCTCCTGGTAGATTGTCTCTTTTCAGCAATATGGACCTCTTGACTACTCTAGAGCCCTTGCAGTTGACTCAGGGATCCTCTTTACTTGCCGGGACCCTCTCCGTTAGGCCGAGTGCCCTTCCAATGACCCGGGGCTCCCTTCGCCGGTACAGGGCCCTTCATATCTGCCTGGCCCCTCTGATGGCCCAGGGCCTTTCATATGGCCCAGGATCATATCTGGTAGCCAGGGGTCCTTTCTTCCGTCGGTCGGGGAGCCCCCTTCGTTGGCTCAGAGGCCCTCTTTGCTGACTGGTGTCCCCTCTGTCAGACTGACAATCCTTTCAACGACCTGGACTCTCTTCATCAGTACATGGACATTTATATCCGCTTCGGTGCATCCATCGACCAAGGTGTCTTCCAGGTCAGCTAGAAGCACTCTTCGATGGCCCGGGATCTTTTACGGTGACTGGAGCTCTCTCTCTCTGTCGGATGCGGGGCCCTTTCAGTCGATTCAGGTGATCCTTCCGTCACATCGGGGCTCCTTCTCGTTGGCTCAAGGACACCTTGTACTGGTCAGGACCCTTTCTATCAGCCCGGAGGCCTTCCATCGACTATGCTATGAACCGGAAGATCCGGAAGAACCGGTCCTTGACCATCAGTTCGTAGGATTAAATGATGGGGAAATTTATGTGCAATCGGGCAGGATACAATTTAAAGCGCCGAGAGAAACTTTGGATGGGCGTGACGAGATGAGATGAAATTCTGAATTAGTGTCCCTTTTCCCAGGGAGCGGACATCAAAACTTCGGATGCCCCCCCCTCCACCTCTCGTGAAGTCCCCGCTCCACCACTGGTATCACGTTAACAGCAGGATTAATCTTCCGCAAATGGCTTGGACTGATCCAAACAAGTCCGTTGCAAAATGTCCGATGCCACGAAACCTACGAAGACTAGCACCAACTATGGTACGGCGGGTACTACCTACAGTATAGCCCAGACATTTTCGGAACGCACCACTCCCCACTGTCACAAAATGCTTATGATAGTGGCACTAAGGTCCACGAGGCACCAACATTATGGATGGCCCCTTAGGGAAATCCTGGATTCGCCACTGTTTCCCGCACAGTGGAATCGTCTCAAGGTATATCTTACAAAGGTGCATCTTCTAGGATGCACCTTTCAAGTGTTATTCCTGCATCGATCACTCCCATTATTGCGGGACAGGAGGTGGAGTCCATTGATTAGACAGGTTATCAACGGAGAATCAGAAGGTCCCCTTGCTTGAATCAGCAAACGTTACTGCTAGGGTTTCTTTAAGACATTCAGTGCACTCACTGGCGGATATAGGGGGACACAGAGGCCATTCCTTCCTCCCCCACCCTTCAGAAGGCCGATTTTTCCCCATAACTTTCGTACTACAATTGAATTTTCTCAAATTCTACAAGCATTGTGTGAGAAAATAATATTGTCTTAAACGGACTCACCATTTTAAGCTGTTGGAATCCGAAGCTTTTCGAAATTTTAGATACAATTGTGAAATTGCCTCCTCAGAACCGGTCAAAAACCAGTTTTCAGGATCCGCCAGCGATTGTACGGGGTACCAATGTGGAACCTAATGCGTGCCACCGATAGCCTCTGACGTAACTAGAGAGCGTCTGCCTGCAGCTTCCTTATCCACGGGGCATGGGAACAAAGCACTCACAAGCTACACCACACGTACGCTTCGCCTGGGAACGAAAAACTGAAAATGCGGCGGGGCGCGAACCACGAAGGACACCTTCCTAAAACAACGGCGCGAAAGCGCCGTCGTTTACTATCAGCTGACTATTGGTGACGTTCCTATGCTACCAGCACCATTTACAGGCAAGTGAACAATCGGAGTAAGATTTTCCGGAAATCATGGTTTCAAGGTCAATGGCTAATCAGAGACGAGCTCGCAAATCCATGCACCAAGCAAAATCGATCGATTTTCTAAGTTGATGGAGTTGTTAAGTGGCATCGAAAATAGAAACTGATCGACAACGTCTGAACGAGTTGGCATAAGCCACGGGCAATTTTCGCTGTCCACGCATTTACTCCTTAAGGCTCATCGCTTTATTGTTCAGGTGCATACCACAGGAACTGGTTGGAAATTCGTGAACACAGAAACTTCCATGATTTTCAAATGGTTCATGAAAATCCCTCAAAACCTGCAACTTGCCCGTGAGATTTTAAGTACCATTGCGCCTGTCCCCATGCAGAGTCTGACTATACAGCGACAAACAGCAAACGAGCTGGCATTGTCCGATTGCAAAGCCATGGAAGAGCCCATGTGCATTCGAAATGTCTTTCATTGTTGCTTTATAAGCCAACTGACCAATGGGTCCAAATTTGCTTGCTTGGCAGCATCACCAGGAAGGTTAATATATCGCCTTTCAGAGTCCATCAGGCCAGCGCTCCAAGAGATAAGGACAAGCTATCATTTTTATACAGCCCCAGCCGAGCACAGTTGCAATCCTGGACCATCATCAGCATTCACCAAGTTGACAGAATCAAGATGTGGTACTTCATTGCCATATTCATTGCTCAGAGCCCGCGCCGTGGCATGTTTTACATCCCGAGATAGCGTCAGGGCCCGCGATACCGCTCTGGTCAGCAGTA
Source organism: Imbricaverruca yamaguchii (assembly GCA_034440575.1). Taxonomy (NCBI): domain Eukaryota; kingdom Metazoa; phylum Arthropoda; class Thecostraca; family Neoverrucidae; genus Imbricaverruca; species Imbricaverruca yamaguchii. The sequence continues at coordinate 222,761 of JAOTOL010001659.1, forward strand.
GCGCCATTGCTCCCCACCCAATACAGCCGCGGCCCGTACAGGTGCAGCGATAACATACCACACGGCTGGCATCGGATGGCTGCCGGGAAATGGCCAATTTAACTTCAACATAGCTATGCTAATGGGAGATATAACTTGCAGGTAATGTATTGACATCATCAGCATGATTCATCTCTCAGACGTAACCCAAGTTCCAAGTAGTTCACGTCAACCAAAGTAGCAGCTGATCTCAACCAAAGTAGCACCTCACCTCAACCAAAGAGCAGCTCACATGAACCGCCATGTGAACGAATGCCATGAACATTTGTACCACAGGGAACTTACAACCCAAAAGGTGATTTACTGAGCATTCAAAATCAGGACGAAGAGTTGTATACACACATGCACTGATCCTGCCACCTGCACTGATCCTGTCACCTACACCGATCCTGTCACCTGCACTGATCATGTCACCTTCACTGATCCTGTCACCTACACCGATCCTGTCACCTGCACTGATCATGTCACCTGCACTGATCCTGTCACCTGCACTGATCCTGTCACCTGCACTGATCCTGCCACCTGCACTGATCCTGTCACCTGCATTGATCCTGCCACCTGCACTGATCCTGCCACCTGCACCGATCCTGTCACCTGCAAGAGCTTACTTTCCCTCTTCATATGTCGTTCGATTCAGAAGTGGCGCCATTATAATCGCCTTTACCACGCGATGTCAAAATGTCCAGGCACTGCGTCAAAAGGCAAACCAGCACCCGTTAGCAAACACATCATGTTTGTGTCAGTGAAAATATCAAGAGACGTGATAAAATCTCCACACAGTTGGGCCCCATTCACCCTACTGGATCCCATTAGCAGATCCGACCAAAACCCTTTACATAGATCTGGCCATGTCAGAATTCATCGTCACTCATCTATCTCACAATGTGGAAGATTTCCGTTTTTAGAAAAGCGGCTGAAGTTTTCGGACCAGTTCGCTGACGGGCACCACCAGCACCCGGAGTCATGGTCGATAACGAACAGTGATGATGCATCGCCAGTCTCCCTCCACCTGACAGGCGCCGCCTGGTGTGCTGGAAATGCCAGACATCCGAACACCCGCTGCAGTGCATGCGGATACACGCGATGCGAAAGAAAGGCGACTTTGCATCCGGAACTCAGAGTGACCCCTCGCCGTTTCTGGGACGGACGGGAACCCCCGAGACGGTTGGAATTGGCGCTGAGGTTCGAGCAAATCACGGCGTCGTCGATGACTGATCGTGCGCAGGCCTGCTCACTCGGTGGGTCGGTCGCTTCTGAGCACCGAAAGCTGCTTGCGTGTTTTGTGCCGGACGTACATGAGCCGGTTTACCGTAAATGTCCCTCAGACAAACACGCTATTAGCATACATTTGCATAAGCCCTTAACGTTGGTTGCTTGCGCGGAAAACAGTTTTCCGGTTAGCATAGCTTTACCCAACAGGCCTGTTAGTACGTGGCTGCGACCGTTCAAAAAAAAAATACCACGCTTGTTGTTCAGCTTTCATATTGGATTCGCCGCTACGCCACAGGATGGGGTGGTCTCCTGCACGTGGGACCGCCTACCAATAGGCCCACTTGGCTGCACATTCGAAAAGCATACTAACCCATTCAGTCGAGATGAACTGGCATGCTCAAAGCAAGCTCACAATCGGCTTAGTGCAGTCAAGCAGGAGCGTGGTGATCGGCGGTCACCGCATCTCGACAGATCTGCTGGCTTTCGCAGTAACTGATCGGTGAACAGTGGTCACAGCTATCTTTCGAAGCACCGCCGATCATTTTAAATGCTTCGCTACGGAAGTGTTGTACCCGTGCATCTGCATCGTTGAATGAAACAAAGACCGTCGAACCCTCGTTTTCCCGGATGGACAGTTGGTGCTGATGCCCCTGGTCACGTGTATTCATGCTGTCACCCGCCACGGGGGACCGCCGAAAGACAACCGTTTGGTGTCGACTCCTCTGGCCACGTGTATGTGTCGACTCCTCTGGCTAGGTGTATTTGTGTTGTCCCACACCCACTGCAGGGGACCGCCAAAAAAACAACCGTTTGAATAAGCAGCCAACCCGACGACATCTTCCTTAGAGAGAAGCCTGGGCCCTCGCTTGTTAGCGGCGCACATCCGATGCGAGTGCATGTGCAGAACCAGGAGGGCCGACGTTGCTTCGGAATGTATTTCCTATGTGGATCCATAATGAAAGATTTGTCAGTGCTTCGGTATCAATGAGTGTGTAGTATATAAGGAATGGGTTACTTTCTTGCAATTCTTGCTGTCCTGCTTGGATATAGTTTCATGAATAGCATTACCTTATCCATTTATGGTTAATGTGTTTAATTAACTACTGATGGTTAATAACCATCAGATTATACATTGCCATTTTGCGTTGTCGCGACTGGGATTTTGTTCAACTTAAGAAATGGGCGCTACATGACCAATGTATTGCGCCATTTAGTTCAACTTAAGAAATGATATGCAACGAACATAAAACGAAATACAAAAAAAAAATTCTGGCTAACACTTGCTGCCACTGCAATATTTACGCAGTCAAACTCCAAAGCCAGGTTCCCATGTCCACCGGTCCTGAGCGGATCGGACGGTTCACATGTCCACCGGTCCCGACTGTTCACACGTCTGCAGTTCTGGAGGTGATCGGAAAGTTCGCACATCCACCGGTCCGGGCAGTTCACACGTCCGCAGTTCTGGAGCTGATCAGAAGGTTCGCACGTCCACCGGTCCGGGCAGTTCCCACGTCCACCGGTCCGGGCAGTTCGCACGTCCACCGGTCCGGGCAGTTCACACGTCCACCGGCCCGGGCAGTTCACACGTCCACCGGACCGGACCGGAGTGGACGGTCGGTGGACGATTGGCGAACGTTTGGCGACCTTATTTGGTTGCCGAATGGCCGTTACAGTCCGGTCGTAGTGCGAGCCGGAAAGACACCAGCGGAAAACGCCAGCGCGCCCTGTGTGCTATTTTCGGCCGCTCCGGCCACCGAACAAAAGTTGAATTAAGCTCAATGTGTTACTGCTCCAGGTTTCACTGGTGGTAAAGTTTGTTTACCTTTCGAGTTGCAAGGCTCTTCAACCAATGCCACCTCTTGTTCTGTATCCCTATCAGATCCTAAGTTTCTCCCCCTCAATACACTCCTATAGGGAGCTCCTGCAATTGAGAAATAGCCCAGCCTCACATACACAGAGGCTACTGCGAATAGTAGATTCCCGGTATGTCTGTAGTTGCCCTATCCGTTGAAGCCAGTTGTCGGGGCTCTGAGCAACCAACAAATTGCAGCCGGCACCCTATGGGCTTGCAGTGGACCCCTCCGGGCTTACCGCACATCCCTCTGGGTGTCAGAGGATCACTCCGGATTTCCGAGGACCTCCCTGCGCTCACATGAAATCCCTATGGAAGTCCAGAAGACCCATCCGAGCTTACCGGTGCTCCATCTGGGCTCGCAGGAGATCCCTCCGAGATTCAGGGATCCAGCTGAGCTCACAGGGGATCCTTCTGTGATGTGACTATTGGCTTTACGGCTCGTCAACAGTTTTGGGTCACGCCTCTCACGCCGAGTCGGGATCGCTCACGCCGATTGGTCGCGGGAGACGAGTAGCAATAGGTCTTCATCATCATCATCATCATGATCATCATCAACGATTGATCACAAATACCGCGAACAAACAAAAGCACTTCCGACAATTGGTGCATTAGTGCATACATGAACCTCAATACTCGCAGCCATAGATCGGCTGGAGCCGCTGAAGTCAGTAAAAAAATACAATCAGTCGCTGGTTCCATAAACTTGGACGACACGGACTAAGGTCAGGCATCGCTTACATTGATTCTACGTTTATACACGTATGTATTATATCTATATATACTATATATATATATATACATGCACACACATATACATACATATATACATATATATGTATTACCAAGACGTGTTACTCTGATCCATGCTTTGGACCACAAACATGTTGAGGTCTTCAACTACCAGGTGGATCTTGAATATCCAACTCCGAGGGGTGAAACTTAGAGCATGTTTTCCTTAATGACGTCATTGTGAAAAAAAATCAGGGACTTGGGGTGTTGGGATGCATTTTTAATATCAGGTGCCCCAATATTGGTTCATGTATTTCAGCTCGAAACGCCGAACCGTTTCGTTTCCAAGTGATCGAAAAAGCGACACTGTAGCGCTTGACGACCTGTCGCGGACAATGTTGGGCCAAGGCCGCAACAAATTGTGATTATGGAAGATCGGTGAAATACTCTCGGCAGGCGAGTGATATATGCAAGATGCATGCTTACCTGAGTATCAGCGGCTCAACAGAACACATGGAAGACAGGAGGCTCCCACAGGGCACTCCTGGCAATGTCATACCGCTGACTAATTCGGCGCTCTTGACTTCAATTTGTATTCTCGAACAGCAAGACTTTAAGCTCCTGGCACGCCTGCCTGTCAAAGTGGATCTACATGATAATACCTCAGGGGTGGCTGTAAAGTCAACACGGGCAGGGTAGGCTAGTTCAGATCAGTAGTTATGATGCACACTGTCGCTGCACGCACCAGCGTCCGCCTACACATGCACCTGCACCAAGGCAAGAGCAACACTTGGCTAGCCCGGTACCGTTTGCGACATGTAATCACCACATGAGGATCCGGACGTGTTCACTGTCTCTCCACCGATAGCAGGATGTAGCTGTCAGGTTCTGAATGTGTTCACTGCCTCTCCACCGATAGCAGGATGTAGCTGTCAGGTTCTGAATGTGTTCACTGCCTCTCCACCGATAGCAGGATGTAGCTGTCAGGTTCTGAATGTGTTCACTGTCTCTCCACCGATAGCAGGATGTAGCCGTCAGGTTCTGAATGTGTTCATTGCCTCTCCACCGATAGCAGGATGTAGCCGTCAGGTTCTGAATGTGTTCATTGCCTCTCCACCGATAGCAGGATGTATGCGGTTCTGAATGTGTTCACTGCTCTCCACCGATAGCAGATGTAGCCGTCAGGTTCTGAATGTGTTCATTGCCTCTCCACCGATAGCAGGATGTAGCTGTCAGGTTCTGAATGTGTTCACTGCCTCTCCACCGATAGCAGGATGTAGCTGTCAGGTTCTGAATGTGTTCACTGTCTCTCCACCGATAGCAGGATGTAGCTGTCAGGTTCTGAATGTGTTCACTGCCTCTTCACCGATAGCAGGATGTAGCTGTCAGGTTCTGAATGTGTTCACTGTCTCTCCACCGATAGCAGGATGTAGCTGTCAGGTTCTGAATGTGTTCATTGTCTCTCCACCGATAGCAGGATGTAGCTGTCAGGTTCTGAATGTGTTCATTGTCTCTCCACCGATAGCAGGATGTAGCTGTCAGGTTCTGAATGTGTTCACTACTTCTCCACCGATAGCAGGATGCAGCTGTCAGACGGAAGACAAATTGAACGAATATAAGCAGTTCCGCCTTTCTCTTCAAACACATGCTTCTTGGCCATCTTCACGCGGTCTTTGATGTGCTATATCACACAGGCGTGTCGTTTTATCAAGATGACTGAGGGATAGCTCAAATGTTCGAATACATATGGTGCGGTGTCTGTGGAGGGGAACCTGAAAGCCGTGCCGAGCTCAAATATGAACGATATCATTTCTCAATCGTATATAAGGGGCATTACTTTACGGCGGCAGATGCGGTGTGAGCGAAATATGAACTCGATTACGTTATCAAAAGGTCAGCACTAACAGAAAGGTCGCGCTCTTTAGCTCGCATTTTCCGGCATCACTCTTCTTACGCATTCGAGAAGCTGAGCTTGCTGGCTGAACTCCGACCACACCACCTCCTCGCTAAATTAAACGGAGGCTCCACCGTGCGGTAAATGGCGGACTCGTCCCACAGTCATTTTCTTGTGGGAATAGTCCCCGACAGCCTAAGAAGACAGCCCCTCTCGACTTTAGACGGACCGAACTTACGTAACCTACGTAACCAGAAGACGTAGGAACCGTTGGCACATGACGAGCGGGGATTGCTAGTTTCGAGTCTTTAAAGGCAGATGTATCGTGTGGACGGTGACGTGCTGCTTACTTTCTAAAGTCCATGCATCTCATGAGTCAGGTATTATGCGACACTCCGTTAATTTTAAGAACTATTGCAATTGATATGACTATTGATTGATGTAGCTAGTAAGCATTCCAGTCAGGGACGAGTAGTCTAGGGGCAAGTTGCTCGTCTCAGAATCGAAAGGTTGTGGGTTCGAGTCTCACCTGCCGCTACTCTTCGCCCGCGACCAATCGGCGTGAGAAATTGGCGACGCTGCATGACTCGACGGTCGTAAAACCAATAACCAACCAACCAACCAAGCATTCCAGTCACGAAAAATCACAGTTGGATTACACAGAGATGTGTTTTTAATTCACAAGCATAGCTTAACTTGACCACCGCGAGTGAGCAAGATTTTCGGACTCAGAATGCCAAACAGTGGCAGCCTTCTATTAATTTGGTCAAACTATATTGTTTGCAAAATAAAGTACACGCAAGCATGATCGTCCACATTGCCCCTCAGAGTCGTCAATTGTATGCACAACGTAATGGTATGATCAGACGTGTTAGCTGTTCATGTCTGGCTATCAGGATAGTCCACCGATCATCTTTGTGGATCGGGTGTAACTGCCACTGGAAATTGCCACCGAAATGTTTGTGGAGGTGCATACCAGCAGTAATGATAGCGAAACAGCAGCTAAAGAGATAAATATTTAGAGGACCCGTATACATGCACACCGTGCAGGGGTGCAGTACACCACCAGTCCCTACATATACATGCACACCGTGCAGGGGTGCAGTACACCACCAGTCCCTACATATACATGCACACCGTGCAGGGGTGCAGTACACCACCAGTCCCTACATATACATGTAAGGACTGTCAGCCATCTTTGGACTTGCTCGCAATGTGCACTGTTGCTCAAAGGTATCTTATTTTCTTTTTAAAACCATTTCGGTGGCTCCAATCCTTATTGGCGTGGCTTGAGCCATCCCTGAAGTATACAAAACGACACCTCGATATCAACCAAAGCGCCAAAATGTTCACTGCTTAGACTCATCTGTCTCATGTAATAATGGTGGTGCTTTGTATTTGTGCGGCCATCAAAATGCCAGTTATTAACCCGCGCCGTCTTTCCGGTCAAATCCTCACACCCCGTCCCGGGGGGGGGGGGGTGAAGACCCCCTCTAAAATCCAAACTAAGCATCGCACGAACACGAAAGAGGTGTAATCGGAAAGCGCTCGACGAGTAGGGTCCGGGTCCACCCTCCAAAACAATTTCCACCAAAAGTGACATCAGGGGGGGGGGGGGCAGATTTTCACGACTTTTCACGACTCACATGATGCTTTTGGCTCTGGGGAGTTCATTTTGTGGGATATATAAAAACAAACTTTATTTGGAATGAGAAAAGGACAGCGAAATCGACCAAGGCTTTAATTTGTTGGCCTCCCACAAATAATTTTTGTTTAATTTCGAAATTTTGAGTTTTCAAGTTTTCTTTAATTTTCCTTTTCCAGTGAATAGAGCAGACCGAGAAACGTTGTTGGAAGTCAACTTTCCCAATAAAAATGCTTACTTTAGCCATAATCCTCTATTTGAACTGCAAATTTGCAGATATGCGAAATTTATATGTAGTCAAAAACGAAAAAACGAAATATTCCTCTCGTACGTTTTGTTGCATCCCTAAAGATAAGTAAACGCTGAAAGTTTCACCAAGACACCTGGATCCGTTAAAGTGTGACGACTGGTTGAACTTTTTTGGAGGTGACCTCACTTGACCTTGACTAACTCGTTGACCCTAGATGATCTGACTTCAAAATTTTGAAACAGCATGCAAAATTGATGTGGAAAAGGAATGCCAAATTTTGGCGGGCTGCCGCGCGCCGTTCATCCACTATCCGCGAAAAACCTGAGGGGGTGGGGGCGGTTGAAGACCCCCCCCGAGACCGGACGGGTTAATACGTGATTTACCATCAGGGCACACTTACTATGTGGTCAAGGATTGCGGTCACGTTGTACCCCATATTTCAATGCTCATTTGTGACGTACCCATGCTGCGCTGCCATGACACCATCTGGCCGCGGTCGATCTCCCTCTCGATAAGACTTCTCGATTGTTTAAACAAAAAAGTGCTAGGTTGTTTAGTCTAAAAGGATTCGCCCCTGGACAAGAGGTAAATATTGTGGCATTGGCGAGTGGTTCATCAGGTGGTTCACCAGGTACGGGAAGAGGTATGCTGGAGGGGCCCAATGAATGGAAGCAATGTGTGCCTCTAATTTGGTAGGCGGGGCCCACCCCATACTGTCCCATGTTAACTCGCCCAGTCTTTCAGGGCAAATTTCCATCGAAAATTCCATCCTCGTTTCAAGGGGAGGCATCATAAGTCCCCCAATTTCAAGCGGCCCAATTTTAGGCGTAGGCACCTACCGCAATTTCGCCTATTGTGTGTACGGACATGTGGCGCATCTCTTCTATTCCAAGGGGTTCAAAAATTCGCTACGATATAAGAAAGAGCGAATTAACTACCCGGAGAGAGAACGGCCTTAATCGTCTTTTCTGGTTTGCCACATTCGCATTTATATGTATCACTGAGATCGTTTTCTGCTGGTGAGTTAGCGGGTCCGTAAAGGAGCACACAGAAAATTAGTTCTGACAATTTACATGCTGAGAAACGTTCGACAGGATTTAAGAAGTGTTGAACCCAGTCCTAGAGGTCTGGGATCCTCTTTCCTGCATTTTGTTCAGGGGGGGGGGGGGCACCCAAACACCCACGGGGGGCGTTCGCAATTCGCTTCTAAGTGAGGTGCATTCAAACACTGGAAGATTGTGTGGAATATCGAACAACGTCATTGTCACACTGCTTAATTGACAACATTTTACGTCTGAAGCGTTCCCGCCTCCTGCCCTCACTCGGCACTTTTCTGTAGCGCCGTATGGGCACTTTGGTGCCGTCCAGGATATACCACGAGGCTTACTGAATGCTCATACATTTACCGATTGCTGTGACCTATTATGACACCTATTGCTGTGCGCTGTGCACAGCCGAGATAGACTGCCTTCAGGCCTGGCAAGCCACGGCCTTGAATACCGCTATTGGTCTGCCCCGGTGGGGTCAGTGTTCAGCGATACCCGCTGCCCTGCGAGTGCACGAAACATACAATTCACGGAACGTTACCTGCGTCCGCCCTGCGTGCTTTTAGCGGGGTCTGCAGCAAGCATAGACTGCGTCGGGTGTTTGTTAGCGTCTGGCGCTGCTTCTGTGCCCACTGGAGGGACTGGGCGGCTACTTCGTGAGTGCTGTGCACCTGCTGTGCAACGGGGACCTGGTCGTATTGTTGAACGTCGCTGGGGGACATACGGGCCCCAAGCCAAAATATTCAAGACGTAGGCACAGAGAGAGGGAGAGAGAGAGAGAGCGAGAGAGAGAGAGAGAGAGAGAAGAGAGAGAGAGAGAGAGAGAACGGAGGAGGGGCTGGGTCGACGTGAAGGGCCCCGGTCTCAAGGATATAACTTTTCAGTTTTGAACATCAGTCGCGTCTATCATGCAGCCTCAAGCACAGTGTCCCGGGCCGATGAAAATGGCCTCGGGCCAACGGAGAGTGCCCACGGGCAGATGATGAGGGCCCTGTGCTGGGCCAGAGTGGGTTTCTAGGCTTTGCGCTGCACTCTTGCAGGCATATCTGTGTTTCTTCTAAGTAGGCTCCATGCATGTACAGAATATTTTAAGGGGGGTCGTACATTGGCTAAGTACAGTTTTTCATTAACTACCCTGCTCGTATACCCCCACTTCCATTAATGATTCACAGCATTCTGATTGCTCTGTTCCAAGCTGAGTTACAGTTTTTCTGTTTTTAGGTCATTTGAAACTCATACACCTGAATATCCTTCCTCTTCAATGCCGTCCAGTTTCCTACCCCCCTTGCATATCTGGAAGTCTCACTTCCAGTCCCAGCTGCCTAAGCTTCAATTTTTCATACTTGAAAGACATCTTCCATTGATAAGCCGACTTTTTTTAGGTCATCTATGTCTAGTTGAATATTACTATGTAGATCACTACTGTTAGCCACTCCTACCAACCTCATGTCATCAGCAAATTTGAACACCCTATTCTTTTTTTGAACACCCTATTCAAATTTGAACTCCCACCTCAATGTTATTTACAGAGATGATAACTAAAGAGAAGTGGCCTAGGTGAAAAGGTGAAAGTGAAATGGTGAAAAGCATAGAAGTTGAAAAGAATATAAGTCGAAGAGAAGAAAATTAGCCAAGAATATAATTAGAGAAGAATAAAATGAAATAAGAATATCAATAAAGAAGAATAAACTGAAGGAAAAATAAATGTAAAGAAGAATATCATTATAGAGGAATACAATTCAAGAAAAATACAATTAAGGAAAAATATAATTAAAGAAGAATAAAATAAAAGAACAATACAAAATATAGTTAATGAAGAATACATATACAAAATTAGGAGATCCCTTTGACTAAGTAGAGAAGAGTCAAAGGAATGAAGTTCAAAGGCTAAAAGTGAAAAGCACATAAAATAATAAGACAGAGAACAAGTCAAATTAATTCGTTAAAAGAACGTGTCAAAAGTATGAGATAAAAGAATAAATAAATATAGGTCAAAAGAGTAAGTTCAAAGAATGGAAGCCAAAAAATACAACTCAAAAGAACAGCAGTTGAAAGAATGCAGGCAAAACGAGCAAGTTGGAAGGGTACAAATGGAAAGAATAGAAGAAAAATCAACTTCTTGTATATCTAGTACCTATCATCAACGATATCTCGGATATGTTCGCAAATTACCTACCTGATATATCCAATTGTACCTCACGCACTTCCTATCCTTACTTTAATTTTATGCTATTGCACGTCATTTCCCTATTTTAATGCTATTAATGCAATGACAATTTAACAGACATGGGCACAAATAAATAAATTACGTGCAATTATTTTCATTTCGAAATAAGTAGTGCCCTGGATTCACCGTCAGTTCAGCATCTTACTTAACGTCACCTGACAGACACACCTGACGCGTAAGCCACTTCAGTTAGAGACGAGGAAAATAGAGATGGTGATATCAATCGTAAGCTATATTTTCATACACTCACTTTTTAAACCACTAGGCATAATTTCGAAGCTTTGATATCTATTGATCAATTAGGAATTAATACTAACCTAATTTATAGTTGCATTCATGAAAATTTTATCTTAGCAGCAGGAGACTTGTCACCACGATTACCACCAGAGCAAGAACTTGCAAACGTATGACCGATTTCGAGTTCACACGCCTTCACACACACACACACACACACACACACACACACACACACACACACACACACACACACACACACACACACACACACACACATACACACACACAGAAATGTATGATTTCATGATTATTGAGGTTCATGATAAACTTCGTCAGCTGACTGGGAAACACCCAAAGCGTTTTGATTGGTCAAAATACCGAGGTCCAGGGGTCGGGCCCCGGTATACACCACCGGACCTCGATATTCCGTTGTGTAAACTCGTTTTGTCCTCGGTATTCGCGGCTCACAAGTGCACACACACATACTCACACACACACACACACACACACACACACACACACACACACACACACACACACACACACACAAACACACACATACACGCACACACACACACACATCCTCACACACACTCATACGTCATTGGAGGTCGCATTATAATGAGCAATATATCCTACCAGCTGAACACTAGGTGGCGAAATATTCGTCCGAAGAGCTCGACCGATTGCATCCACAAACCTCCACCTTATATGGTGCTACGCGATCGTGACCCAGTTTTCCACACCATTTAAAGTTAGCTGCGATGATCGCTGATAAAGGTACAAGTTCTGACGGAGATATTCAGCCTCACTCGCAGCCTCGCATGCGCTAATGCAAACTATCGCAAAATATTCTAATGCAATTCGACTATCCCAGAAGTGGTGCGTTTGTGTCGTTCTCCTGCCCTTAGGCGCTGGGAGGATTTGGCAATGTGCCAGCAAGTGCGCTGCCACATAATCAAAGTTAAACATTGGCAAACTTTACCTTGGAAATCCACACACTGTTTGCTGTGCCCACCGTAAGTTGGAAGCCCAATATCGGCCATTGTGGTCTGAACGAGGAAACGCGGCGATGCCAAAAGCAGCCAGTCGGGATAGGTGGTGGCTGTGGGCGCCACCTGTGATGTCGCCAAGTGCTCGCCGACACCGTCTCCGGCCCGGCATCCCGGAGCCACGTCGGCCAGCCCCCACCAGTCTGCGACACGGGGCCCACACAGGCAGCAGCAGCGACTCGCGCCATACTTGGTCGGCTCTCCGGTCGGCCTCCCATGGCGACCCGGTAACACCGTCGATAACGTGGCCGGGTGTCGGCGGCGCTGTCACCACGTCTGATGTGCTGCGGCCGCCGCCACCGTACCGGGCGGGTCGGTGTCATCACGGGTCGCTGGTCACGTGTCGGCTCGCCCGCCGCATCCGCTCGTAGAAGCACGGCCAGCAGCGCAAGCCGAGAGTAGACCTTGGTGCCCTGGAATTCACTAGTCCTCGAGGTATCGATCGTTGTACCAAAGCATCGACCCGAGTCACCCGGGGTCTCGACCCAAGTACTCGGGCATCGATCATGTTGTCAGGGTTTCGACTCTAGCCCTGGACGTTGATCCTAATTTTCAGGGGTCTCGAGCCTAGCTGCCACCTCGACTCTTGTCCTAAACATCGACCCTAATTCCACAGGCCCTAGTGTCTGCATCGACTCCAGTCTCTAGAGTGTCAACCGGAGCATCCGGACATCGAATCTATCTCCCGGGGTCTCGATCCTAGTTCCCGCATCGACCCTAGTATCCGGGATCTCGGCTCTAGTCCCAGACATAGACTCCAATCTCCAGTTTCAATCCTGATGCCCGGTGTGTAGCCTAGTCCCCAGACCTCAACACCCTACAATGATTTCAGTTTGGAATTCGGAATCGCTCCTTGCAGATGAGTGCTGCTGGAGTCAGACCGTCGAGCATGGGCACAGCTACGGCCCGGTGACGTGGTCGCTCCTACGTCATTCCGCGCCCACTGGCCGGGCGCTACGATCGACAGGCTCGACACGGACGGCTTCAGCCATCTCTGATGCGGGGTGACGGTGTCGGAGCCAGAGCCCGCCAGCTCGTGAGCGGACCACTCATGACGACTGATGACCCGTGACGGTCTGACGGGAGACGGCTCGTTAGCGGCATGCCGAGCGGTGTGACGGCCGGCCCGCTCGGTCCTCGCCGACATCGTCTCCGGCCCGGCACCCCCGGCGCCACGTCGGCCAGCCCCCGCCAGTCACGTGATCAAGGTCAAGGTCGCCGGGTCGGCGGGCGTCAGCCGCGCCAGAGGTCTGACGGCGTGGGGTGTGAAGACCCACCCCACCCCTGCCTTCTTGCTCTGGGATGAGCTGGACGACGGTGACAAATGTCCGCGTCGAGACGACGGCGAGAAGCATTCTCGCTGTACTTTCCATAACGAATGTGAATCTGGCGGTTCGCGACTGGCAGCGGTTACCTTGATCTCGCCAAACGCTACCACACTTGATAATAGCCAGATGTATGACCTGATTGGTCACTTGGACTTTGCGTTAGGCGTCATGACCAGACATAATGCTGGTGGCGCCGCTCTGGTGGTGAGTTTGTGAAGTAACACCACCAGAGTGGGCTTGCTCTGATTAATGCTATATTCTTGTTTTATATGGAAGGTGCAAACGATTTCCAATGGTCAAATTTGGACAACATTGAAACAAGCTCTCTTATGATGTGTAGTACGTTTAAATATAAAATCATTTCACCTTGCACTTTGCCCTTAAAGCGAAATGGAAGCAATTGGTCATTCTACGTCTTGTGATAAAAACGCGTTATGCATATTCTGTGTAATGTGGTGACAATTTTCAACGTTCTTAACTAAGCGAAAATGGAGCATGCTACATTTTTATATCATCTTGAATAATTTCCATAAAGGTTAAAGCCTGTCACTTTTGCACTAAATTCCAGAATTTGTGTCCCAAATGATCACGTTGTATTACTTTAAATTATATATCATATGTTCTACATTACCGACTTAATTTTCAATGATCTAAAATAAACCGGCATAGGATGAACTGCCTTGCCTCCCTGCCTATAAATATCTAACAGTGTCACTTTTGCGTTCAATTCCAGGATTCGTGTCTCGAAATATCACATTGTATTCCTTTAACCCCGTCTCTCCGGTCAGATCCTCACACCCCAGACAGACATGTATTAAGGTCATCCACAATTAGCTCGTGGCTATTATGGCCTCACGCCATGCAAATAAAAAAGAGGTCGGCAAAGGTATCATACATTCAAATATCGTCTGCAAGCAGTCGTAACAGCAGACACATAAACAAGGCGCTAAGTGCCTCCACAATCCGGGTTCCTACGCAGGTAACGCTTGAAGAGAGGGAGAGGAGACAGAGGGATGGGTAGCCGAGTCAGATCGGGCGGCAAGGCATTGCAGAGTCCAGCCGCACGACTACAAAAACGTCACTTGTCCATGTTGGTTCGCGATCTGAGCACGTGCAGATCGCTGTCTTGCCTGGTGGTTCTGTCGAGTGTCTGTAATTACAGAGCAAATTCGCAGGCTAGTGAGTCTGGCTCACCCAGGCGGCGCACCTTGTGCAGCAAGGTCAGCGTATGGTGCTGAGCGAGGTCCCGAGCGTTCAGCCAGCCCAATTTCTCCAGCAGTTCCGATACATGATCAAATTTTCTTGCGGCAGAAATTTACTTTTGCTGCACAGTTAATGATGTTTTGGATGCGAGACAGATTCTTTTCTGTTCCATTGCCGTACACCGAAATACAATACCGGATCTGTGAGAGTATCAAGGCATTTACTAAATCGGAAATGACAGCGGGCAGCAGGTAACTCCTCAGATGCGATATACCACTCAAAGTACCGAAGCAGCGCCTACTGATGGTGGAGACATGGGAGTCCCAGCTGAAAGAGCGGTCAAAGATTAATCCGATATCTTTTTGCTTCCGAGATGGGAATTAGATTGTGATCGCGAAATTTTACGGTGATTCGGGGGGTGTGGCGCAAATTTTGCTGACTTCCCAGCAGTATTAGTTGCGTCTTTCCGGCATTCACTTTGAGGCCGTTTGTACGAAACCAAGAGTCAATAGAGGCCAAAACATATTCCATCCCCGTGACGATATTTCTAAATTCCGATTTTTTACCACTAACCAAAATTTGGGTGTCGTCCGCATATTGGACTACCACTGCACCTTCAACGAACAAACTGAGGTCGTTGGCGAAGATGCAGTAGAGGAGCGGGCCGAGAGCAGATCCCTGAAAGACCCCAATGCCGTTGGGAAGCGGAGTAGACTTTTTGAGATTAGCTAGATTGTCAGTGAGGCTGACACTCTGGGTATGATCGCAATGGTATGCAGAGAACCAAGAAGTGTCGATACCGTGAATGCTTAATTTAGTCAAGAGCGTTGAGTGACCAATCACATCAAAGCATTTGCTCAAGTTCAGCAGGCAAAGAAGGTATAACTCCTTCTTGATCACTGGCGGATAGGATATGATCGGACATGGAAGTCAGCGCGGTTTCTGTCGAGTGACGTGGACGGAAACCGTGCTGGGTTGAGGACAGGAGGTGGTTTTTAGACATGTAATTGTAGAGTTGTTGGTGAATGGCACGCTCAACAATTTTGGCAATGACCGGAACTATGAAAATAGGACGGTAATTGGAAGGGCTGGTAGGATCGCCCGACTTAAAAATAGGATGAACGAGGGAGTGCTTCCAGGATCGAGGAACATCAGAGAAGGAAATGCTGGAGTTGATCAAATGCAGGAGCACCGTGCCGATCGCGTCAAAGGACAGGCGCACCATATGTATGCTGACCCCGTCCTCGCCGCAAGCCGACGAGAGGTTGATAGGAACCCCCTCTAATATCTAAACCAAGCGTCGCAGGAAAACGAAAGAGGTATCATCGGAAAGTGCTTGACGAATAGGGCCTAGCTCCATCACCCCAAAAAAATCCCCAAAGGTGACGTCACTAGGGGACCTAGATTTTCACGACTTGCATTATGCAATTGGCTCTGTGGAGTTAATTTTGGGGAATGTTTGAGAGAGAAAAATGGAATCGGAAAAGGACAGAGAAATCCACCAGGACCACACATTTTCTTGGCTCCCAATTTTTTTATTTCAAAATTTAAGATTTCAAGTTTTATTTTATTTTATTTTTCCAAGGGGAAGAGCGGACCAAAAACGAGCAGATCGCTACTGCACCTTTACTTGGAATCATAACAAATGGGATCGCGACAGCACATGGGACTACGACAAAACATGGGATCATAACAACACATCACTGCACAATATGCAGCCCACGTTCACAGTTTGACATACCGCAAACCAACCAGTATACCGGACAACACGAACCAGTATGCCAGGCAACATCAGCCAGTACTCACGAGACACCGCATAGACTACACACAACTCACCAATCGCATCATAACCTTCAAAACACAAGGACCAACATGCAACACACACACACACACACACACACACACACACACACACACACACACACACACACACACACACACACACACACACACACACACACACACACACACACACACACACACACACACACACACACACACACACACACACACACACACACACACACACACACACACACACACACACACACACACACACACACACACACACACACACACACACACACACACACACACACACACACACACACACACACACACACACACACACACACACACACACACACACACACACACACATATATATATATATATATATATATATATATATATATATATATATATATATATATATATATATATATATATATATATGTGTATATATATATATATATATATGATTGAAGGGCAAATGCACGTATGGCAGATGTACGTAAGCAATTGTACGTATGGAATTGTACGAAAGCGCGGATGTACGTATGGCTAATGTACGCAAGCGCAAATGTGCTTATGCGCAAATGTACGTATGCGGAAAAGTAGGTAAGCGCAAAAGTACGTAAGCTTGTTGCTGTTGGTTGTTGGTTTTACGACACATCGACCATTGAGTCATGAAGCGTCATCAATCCCTGACGCCGATTGGTCGCGGGCGAAGGGTAGCGGCAGGTGAGATTCGAACCCACAACCTTTCAAGTGTGAGACCAGCAACTTACCCCTAGACTACTCGTCCCAAAAAGTATGTAAGCGCAAATGTACGCATGAATTATGAAAAATAGAAAAATAAACAAAGTACGTATGCGCTAATGTACGTATGCGCAAGTGTACGTATGCACAAATGTACGTAAGAGCAAAAGTACGTATGCGCAAAAGTACGTAAGCGCAAATGTACGTAAACGCGAAAGTACGTAAACGCAAATGTACGTGTGCTCAAAAGTACGCATGCGCAAAAGTATGTATGCGCAACTGTACGTAAGCGCAAATGTACGTATGCGTAAAAGTACGTAAGCACAAATATACGTAAGGGCAAAAGTACGTAAGCGCAAATGTACGTCAGCGCAACGGTACCTAAACGTAAAAGAATGCAAGACGAAATGTACGTATGAGCCAATGTACGTACATTTAAGCTTACCTGCCATTGCGTTTAGGCACATTTGGTAAGGTGCATATGCCATACGTACATGTGCTATTAGGTACATTTGCACATACGTACTTTTGCGCATACGTCCAATTCCCATACGTGCATTTGCGCATTCGTACATTTAGCCTTACGTACATTTGCGCTTACGTACATTTGTGCATACGTACTTTTCCGCATACGTACATTTGCCTTCACGTACATTTGCGCTTACGCACGTTTGCGCACACGTACTTTTCCGCATACGTACATTTTCCCTTAAGTACCTTCGCGCATGCGTACTTTTGCGCATACGTACATTTGCCCTTACGTACATTTACGCGTACGTACATTTGCGCATACGTACTTTTGCGCATACGTGCATTTGCCATACGTACATTTGCACTTACGTACATTAGCCATACGTACATCTGCTCTTACGTACAATTTCCATACGCACATCTGCGCTTAGGTACATTTGCATACGTACATCTGCCATGAATACATTTGCATTTACGTATATTTGTCCGGTTACCATATATATATATATATATATATATATATATATATATATATATATATATATATATATATACCCAACTACCCACATAGCCTTGCAACATTCCATTCACACTCACAAACAAACTAAATGACAACTGTTGAGATATCCACGAATTTCTATTTAGCCTTGTCTCCTTCTCATTGTCTAGCCTGTAAACCTCTGATGAAAAATATAAAATTAAACAAAAATTGTGCCTCAAAACCATTGCAAAAAGACCTTCTAAAGGCTCTCAGTGCCACTCACGCAAGCGATAAAAAAAACATCAGAGGGAATCAAGACACCAAGAAGAAGAGAAGAGGAATTTCAATTTCATTTCAATTCAGTTTCAATTTCAATTTCATTTCAATTTCGTAGAGAAGAGGAAGAAGAAGAGGAACACCGAAACTCCAATATAATCGCAAATCTGAAGCTTCTCTCTCTCTCTGTCTCTCTCTCTCTCTCTGTCACTCTTTATCTCTCTCTTTATCTCTTTCTCTCTTTCTTTCTCTCTCTTTCTCTCTCGTCTTGAAATACATGAAATACGTCTTGAAATACATGACTTTTTCACGAATTCATGAGATATGCTTAACAACTGCGCTGTGTTCGTCCAAAACGAAAAAGACCGTGGTAGATGAATGAGCGCCTGCGTAAGGTCATTGCTAAGGTCATTATATTACTAATATATAACGTTTTCGCTCGCTTTATCATGGGTTAGGCAATATTCTTTATTTTATTGTACCATTTTCTTTTGACGAATGATCGCTTTTTGTCACGTGCATGAACCACCAATTGTTTTTAATTGTTAGAAGACGATGACTTAGGATGACCTTGACTTTGCATATGATTGATAGTTTTCGTTCCATTGGATAATTTAGGTCTTACAATGGATGTTTTATGTTTCTAAGACCATGGCAAGTTCTCAATACAGCAAAAAAGCCTTCAAATAGGTATTTAAAAAACGTATTCACTTTTTAGCCAAAAAAGTATTAAAATAGGCCTTACTCACTTAGGGTAATTTATCATGACCTGTCCTCCGATCATTCAACGGAGGTCAATCAAATTGGAAAAGGAACGTCTCATATGTCTACATGCCCATCAAGGGAAAATTCTGGTTAGAATATGCATTATGCAAAAATAGACAAGTTGGTCCAAAACTAGCTTTGAACTCAGGTCACTGACCCGACCTCCAACAGATATATGCTTCATAGGCACTGTTTAATTGCACTTACGTACCAAGTTTCATTTCAACATCCTTTGATTTATATGAGCTACCAATTTTGAAACAATTTTTTAGGGTTTTCCTCTTTGACTTAAGATAGATAAATGGCCTCACATGACTCGGGGTTCAAACTTCTACATCAGACGTACAAAAGATGAAGGGAAAAGTGCCGATTATTTAGCGGGATTTTTCTCTGCCGCATAAAAACCTTGATGGGCCGTAAAAAGATCTTCCCGAGTTCGGGCAGGTTAGACAGCATACTTTCCGTTCCTCTTCGAGAGCCAGTTCCCCGTCTGCTGTCGCATAAATAACTCGCTGTTCACAGGCTGTGCTGTTACAATCTGGCCACGCATTTGATCTGGAAGTGGCACACCAGTGAGGTGCAACTGTCGCCCAATTTACTACTGCTTCACACTGCCAAAGGTCCAAAGTGCCAAGAAACACAATACCGGCGCTGCCTGCTGGGACAGACGGTCATGTTTATCACTCCAAATGCTGCATGTAACTACTCTCGGTGTCCGCCGCCACCGTCTTAGAAGCGCCACCGTCACGCGCCGATAAGGGCACCCCACCGCGGACTGAACTGCACCCGCTCGGTCGCTCACCATGCACGAGGGTCATGTGAACTGCTCTGAACGCGACATTTGCCTTTATTCGTGCGTGATAGCTGCTCCGCTGTCTGCCGCTCCTCCGCCTGCTGCTCCGCCTGCTGCTCCGCCTGCTGCTCCGCCTGCTGCTCCGCTGTCGGCTGCTGCTCCGCCTGCTGCTCCGCCTGCTGCTCCGCCTGCTGCTGCTCCGCCGGCCTCTGCTCCGCCGGCTGCTGCTCCGCCGGCTGCTGCTCCGCCGGCTGCTGCTCCGCCGGCTGCTGCTCCGCCTGCTGCTCTGCTGGCCGCTGCTCCGCCGGCTGGTCCTCTGTAGGCCGCTGCTCCGCCGGCCGCTGCTCCGCCTGCTGCTCCGCCGGCCGCTCCTCCGCCGGCCTCTGCTCCGCCGGCCTCTGCTCCGCCGGCTGCTGCTCCGCCGGCTGCTGCTCCGCCGGCCGCTGCTCCGCCGGCCTCTGCTCCGCCGGCCGCTGCTCCGCCGGCTGCTGCTCCGCCGGCCTCTGCTCCGCCGGCCGCTGCTCCGCCGGCTGCTGCTCCGCCGGCTGCTGCTCCGCCGGCTGCTGCTCCGACTGTTGCTTCACCGGCTGCTGCTCCGCCGGCTGCTGCTCCGCCGGCTGCTGCTCCGTTCACTGCTGCTCCGCCGGCTGCTGCTCCGTTCACTGCTGCTCCGCTGGCTGCTGCTCCGCCGGCTGCTGCTCCGCCGGCTGCTGCTCCGCCGGCTGCTGCTCCGTTGACTGCTGCTCCGTTGACTGCTGCTCCGTTCACTGCTGCTCCGTTCACTGCTGCTCCGTTCACTGCTGGTCCGTTGACTGCTGCTCCGTTGACTGCAGCTGGCATGTTCAGGGGTTTGGTTGGCTGCGGGGATCAAAGGGTTTGGATACCGGATGACCCATCGCCTACAACCTCAAGCGGAAACAATTTTTTTTGTATCGCATTGGCCTTTGGCTCATCCGGTATCGAATTGATTGCTGTTTATCCTTTACCCATGTTATCAGTGATGCATCAGCAAGTTTTATTCCATGCCGTTAGCATGCAATTGAGTATCTACTAATGTCCTATTCAAGAATGCAGAAGCAGAGTCTGGAAATATATATTAGTAAACGGCGCTGGAAAGGAATTGTGCTGTTGAGTTCTAAAACATTTTGTACAAAACCGAATGTCCAGTGTAACAATATCCTCCAAATTTTCAATTTTAATCATACGAAAAAACACAAATTGAATATGTTTTGCCCACTGCTTTTCCTCAGTTTAAGTACATACTTAACTAACCCAATTGCAAAACAAATTATGCAATCAATAATGTTCACCAATATTCGCTTGTTGTTACGTTATGTTATATTCCTTTTGTTATTGTTCATAAAGTCGCAAGCAATACAGATTCATATTTATAAAATGAGGAGCATTGTTGTATATACAATATATAATATAACCACACACTCGAATTTATTTCTAAGTAATGGTGCCAATATTGAATACCAGAACTGAACATATTTCAACTATTAGGCTTCTTCAGTTCAAAGTAATGTTCAATGGATCCAATCGTGAAACAAATTACATCAAAAGCAAATGCGTTCGTCGATAGTCGCTCGTTTATTTGTAGCATTTAATATATTATACGACTTGATAAGGCTGCATCAAAGTAACAAGCGCGAGAACAAGATATAATTAGTTGGGAATATAATTAAAACACTTCAACGGAGGATGCTATGCGAGAGTGCAGAATGACATTTCTTCCATACTCTTATTATGTATCCAAAATAGGCCATTTAACACTCAATGCTGCTTTGACGGTATGACAAAAAGTATTCTGCGCTCCAGCTCGGCATCTTCCAGTGGTTCCCGCCTCAATCATATTGTTTATTTAATTACATTTCATGGCATTTTGTTCAGTCCTGCATAGTTCAGTCCTGCATGCAACTTGTACATTTCACAATTCAGAAATAGCCAAACATTGTAGTAATAAGCCGGTTACACATGTCATCCGGTAAAATTAAGCAAACGCCAGTATGATAAATGCTTAATAAAATTGTACTAGAGAAGATATGTTTCCATCTCGTTCTCTAACGTGCTTCGCACTTGACCTTCGGTCTCATGCGAAGTGTTTTTGAGCTCGACGGTAAAATTAGTTCAAGTATCGTCAAAACAGCATTGCGCGTTAGGTGACCTATTCTGGGATGCTTTATAACAGTACGGAAATGATATTCTACACTTCCGCCTGACATCCTCCAGTAAACTTCAATTGCCTTACGTATTTAACTACATTTCGCGATATATAACTCATTGCTATTTCTATATGTTACTTGTATTCTTCAAGACTGTTATAACTGTGAGCCTAAAACAGTGAAGCGATAAGTCGATTATGCAATCTATCCATTGAAGTTAAGCAAATGCCGAAATGATGAATACCTTACAAACTTCAAGCGGATTCCCAATAACTTGTCGGTATTCCCAGTACCTGCTATCCTGAATTTAGTATCCAAGGAAGCAGCAAACGGAGATAGCATTACTGGTAGATAGCTAATGCTCGACATCTGGTGAAGCCAACTTGTATTTTCGGGCTTAACTGCCGTGACAGCAAATCTTACTTTTAAAAGCTGCATGTCATACAGGGGTGTCGTTCTATATAATTTTCATGGATCAAGTGCCCCCTCAATGTT
The DNA here is from genome assembly GCA_034440575.1 of Imbricaverruca yamaguchii. NCBI lineage: Eukaryota > Metazoa > Arthropoda > Thecostraca > Neoverrucidae > Imbricaverruca > Imbricaverruca yamaguchii. The sequence goes on from JAOTOL010001659.1 coordinate 245,465, forward strand.
GTCTTTGTTCCACTAATAATTTGATGTTTTACATGAGATCCTATCAGTGCGTCCCCCATCCATTTTGCTCGCCATTGCTTCATGTATTGTGCCCTCCAAATATTTTCAAAAATTGACAATTAACGTTTGACTGATCAACTGACGACATGGATGGTCTACAGTCTTCAGAAATGAGCATGCTACAAATTTTGGAAATAGTTTTGTCCTCAAACTATCAAACTTAACAACGGTAAATCTGAATACAATACCTTGAAAATAAGGTGGCTGAAATTTGATGATTTTTTAGGGGGTGGCGGCTTACCTCTCTATCTTACCCAAACTTCCATCGTCCCTGGTTTGTCCCCCCCAATTGTAAAACCGTGGCTATACCCATGCATATTTTCATGTTTTTGTGCGCGTTTCATACTTTTCATCTGTGTGGACTTGTCCCCACGGGCGCAGCCAGGTGGTGGACTCGGGGTCTAGCCCTCTTGACAACCAAAAACACTCCTTTAAAATTTTGAGATATTTACCGCGCAAAAGCAGACATTTTCGGCGCGCTTTGCAAGCCCAAGCGGTCTCCGTTTCATGGCATTTGCTCTTGGTCGGGATCCCTTTAGAGAAACTTGGTTGCACCTCTGTCTGTTACTGTGCTAAACTGTTGGCAAATTTCAATACAAATTGTGACCTGGTATGCTCCAAGCATGACAATGCTTGGACGCACCAGGTCACAATTGGCACCACAAACATCGTGTTCAGGATAGCCGAGAACTGCAATTCTGGCCAGTTTTCCCCGTTGAGTCATCACAGAGTGAGGCAGCCCACCTGGTCTGCACCAACCAGCACGCAGACGTCTCGAGCGGAAACGTACCAAAACCCGTCACTGACAGGTGCTGTAGCGTTGCCGAAATCTCCGATCGAAGCACCTATGCCTTGTCGGTTGCAAGCGCACCAGTGACTGCAAATCACTGTGTAGTATAAGTATTTGTTTAGTCCGGCTCTAGAAATGCGGGCACTAATTCGCAATACAGGTGGCGTGTGTTGTCACTTAAATATGCTGTTAGTCATTAATATATGTGTTCCATTTCAATACTAAGAAAACAGGAGCATGATTTTGGTAACAATCGAACAGCGCACACGAACTCGTGACGTCACAGCTCGGGCCGGGCGGTCGTACCCAAGGCCGGTCTTTTGCCGGCGCGGCCAAGTCTGGCGAATATTGGCTGAGCCGGCCGGCGGAACGGAGCTTATTTCCGGTTCGGTGGCGGTGTGAACTGGCCTTAAGAACGTGCGACAGAAGCGCAGACCGAGCGTGGGCGGCGTCGCCGGAGCTGAGCGGCGGCGGCCGGGCACTCAGGAGGCGTCGCCGGAGCTGAGCGCCGGCGGCCGGGCACTCAAGAGGCGTCGCCGGAGCTGAGCGGCGGCGGCCGGGCGCTCAGGAGGCGTCGCCGGCGCTCAGGAGGCGTCGCCGGGAGCTGAGCGCGGCGGCCGGGCGCTCAGGGGCTGAGCGGCGGCGGCCGGGCGCTCAGGAGGCGTCGCCGGAGCTGAGCGGCGGCGGCCGGGCGCTCAGGAGGCGTCGCCGGAGCTGAGCGGCGGCGGCCGGGCGCTCAGGGGGCGTCGCCGGAGCTGAGCGGCGGCGGCCGGGCGCTCAGGGGGCGTCGCCAGAGCTGAGCGCCAGCGGCCGGGCACTCAAGAGGCGTCGCCGGAGCTGAGCGCCGGCGGCCGGGCACTCAAGAGGCGTCGCCGGAGCTGAGCGGCGGAGCTGAGCGCCGGCAGCCGCAAGTCCGCAGACACCTGGAAACAGGCATGGAAAACACTCAGCATGATAAGTCTCGCAGATATAGCGCTCCAAATACTCCCCCGCCCCCACCCCCCACCCGAGATGGGGTATGATGGTTTGGCCGGAAGGGGTTCAGCTTATCTTAGCTTAGCCCCAGTTAATCGTGTTCGACCACGACCCCAGCTAATGCCGGGTGAATAAAATGTATCTGGGATGGAGAAGGTGTGAGAGTATGAGGGTATGAGGGTATAAATAAAAAACGCTAACCCCAGATGACACTAATACAAACGTTCTTGCAATGTTCGGATCCTGGCAATGACTCGAGTCCAACCCCCCAAATACACCCCCACCCCAACTTGGCACCGCCCGGACTGGCAAATTTTCCCTTCCGCACCAGCTTCAGCCTCGACCAGTACCACCATCTCATCTGTCTATTACAAGCCAACTCAATACTACTCATCTCTACGCTTCAAACTTCAAGAAGACTCAACTCTACCTCGACACACCTCAACAAGCCAGCTTTATTCTTCTTCGCTCCGTCTTATCCTCACCACGATACTCCTCGCACCCGTTCACCCCCACCAAAACCAGCACAAATCTATAGCACCAACAACGCACACCCGGAAACAGCCGACATCACCACACGGCGGCGGGCTGCCAAGCACAATGACATACACACACGGAAGGATGTCTGGATTGTGCATTGCGTGCCGTCACGTCACGTCGAGGCAGTTTGTCGCTTCTGGGTGCAGCTGGTGGGAGCGCAGCTGGTGGGAGCGCAGCTGGTGGGAGCGCAGCTGGTGGGAGCGCAGCTGGTGGGAGCGCAGCTGGTGTGAGCGCAGCTGGTGGGGGGCAGCTGGTGGGAGCGCAGCTGGTGGGAGCGCAGCTGGTGCGAGCGCAGCTGGTGGGAGCGCAGCTGGTGGGAGCGCAGCTGGTGGGAGCGCAGCTGGTGGGAGCGCAGCTGGTGTGAGCGCAGCTGACCCATGTTCCGACACACCATCACCGCCGTAAAACGGTCGCCTTCCTCGACGGAGTTGACACGGCTTGGGACACGGCTTGGACCCATGGGAACGTCGCGCCAAGTCGGTATATTAATTATACGCGGTACTTGGGCTGCGGGGATGGCCCATCAATGCGGTGGCCTTTCCGCCTGAGGCCCAACGGCGCAAAACATTGGCACCGACGAGGCAGCCGCTGTCAGCGCACCGACCGTTCCACTCGTTTGTCACGTGCCGGCTTTGCCGCTGCGAAGATAGCGCCATTCACGCCAAATGAGTCGGGCGCGAAATGTGATGCACTGAGACGGAGATTAGACGTAAGACGAGATGTTGGGCTTTTCAGGGCCAGGCGAGAAATAGAACTGTCGGCGTGCACGGCGTGAACAGCCCGGCGCCATATCTGGACTGTAATGCCATCACGCCAGCGTAAAGATCCCAGAACATTGGAGTTCGGGAGAAATGCGTGACATATGCCAGCTTGTTCGTCCACACCCATCCTCCGCACAGTATTTACTGGCGGTGTGAAACGCCATTTACGCTGTTTACGACGCAATCTCGGCTCCGGTGGGACCGAGATATACTGGTTCGTACTTACCAGAAAAGTACTAGTTCTATGGTATTATTATAGTATGTAAGAAATAGTATAAAAATGATCGAAGGCAATAATGGCGACGGAGATACAATTGTGCTTTTGTTTCCATAGTTCACATTTGTGTGGGTGGTAGGAGGTTCCCAATTTCGTGGGTGATCTCTATTCATCAGCTAGTTTTTGGCTTCGAGTTGACAAGAAGTGTGAAATATGGCCGTTGAAGTACGGGGGTCTATAAATATTGGTCCAAGTGTTGTTTTGTTCTTGATGTGTATCACCTACGCGCGTGTAGGTGCAGTGGTGCATACCTGGATGTGAACATCTCTGGTGGAGCAAATATAATTTGTTTACCACCGCACCGGGGCGATGGACGAGTGAGGACCAAGCAGGCCAAGGAACACGGTGTGGTTGGAATATATTGTTCCTTAGTAGCCGGAAGAGTTGATAGAAAACTTCGAGGTAAGGGGACAGTATTTCTTCCATGTTTGACCAAGTGTGTGTGTTCTTTTCATTTCAAGCCCAAAAGTCATAGTGATTTTGATCTATTAATACCAGCCATAAGGGTCCATCTGAGGTAAAGGGAAGATACCATGAGTTGAATTATGTGGTTACACACCATGCATATTGTGTGCAATGCCAGAGGTTATGCAGGATAGTAAACTACCATTATACCATATATATATATATATATATATATATATATATATATATATATATATATATATATGTGTGTTTATGTATGCATACGTATATGCACTAATAAATAATGATCATAATGGGCCAGTGTTCTCTCCGGTCAGATCCTCACATCCTGTCTCGGGGGGAGGGGAGGTAGGAACGCCCTCTTGTATCAAAACTCAGCGTCGTACGAAAACGAGGTGTCATAAGAAAGCGCTCGACGAGTAGGGTCCAACACCGCCCCCCCCAAGTGACATCGCTAGGGGGCGTATAATTTCACGAGATACATGATGTTTTTGGCTCTGGGGAGTTCATTTTGGTGGATATTTGAGAAGGAAAAAACAACAAAATATTTGGAAGCAGAAAAGGACGGCAAAGTAAGCCAGGACCATACAATTCTGGCCACCCAATTTTTTGTTTATTGAAAATTTTGAGTTTTCAAGTCTTCTTCTATTTTCCCTTTCTGATGGATAGAGCGGACTGAAAAACGTTTGAAGTCAACTCGCACTAATAAAAAATGCTTACTTTAGCCAGGACCTTCGATTTGAACTATAATAGGCAAACATATAAGTAAACTAATAATTATATTAATAACAAAAAGCAAAACTAATAAGTAATTAAAAAAACGAAAAAAACGACAAATTTATATCGTAAGTTTTGTTGCATCCCTAAAGATAAGCAAACGCAGAGTTTCATTAAAATATCTGTATCCGTTAAAGCGTGACGATATTGATTTTTTTGGAGGTTACCTAACTTGACCTCTACTAACTCATTGACCATAGATGACCTGACGTCAATCTTTTGACACAATAAGCCAAATTGGTGTGGCAAAAGCTACGCAAAACTTCGGCGCGCTGCTGCGCGCCGTTCTTTCACTATTCGCGAAAAATCTGAGGGGGGGCGGTTGAAGAACCCCCCTCCGAGACGGCGCGGGTTCAAATCATAGTGTTTTGTTATGTGTGAGATGTTGAAACAAGTGCAATAGGATGTCAAGGTTTGCATTGGAAAAAAATGTCATTAAGCATAGTCAACAAAACAGCTCAACATAACATAATCAACCTTAATCGTCTTAGCCGTCTTAAACGCAGTATTGGAGGATTATCCGCCCCCTAAGGTTTCAGCGTATAATGAAATAACGGCGCGCGACAGCGCGCCAAAATACGGCATGCATTTTCTCACATCAATTTGACATGTTTTGTAAAAATTTTGCTGTCAGGTCATCTAGGGTCAATGAGTTAGTCGTTGTTGTTGTTATTCGGGTTTTGTGGGACATCAACTGCAGAAGTTATACAGCGCCCATTCAATGAGTTAGTCAAGGTCAAGTTGGGTCACCCCCAGAAAAGTTCAACCAATCGTCACGCTTCAAGGGATAAATACATTTCAATACAACTCCCAGCGTTTGCTCATCTTTATGGACGAAACAAAACGCACCAGAGGATTTTCCCTGTTTTTGTTTACTTTTTACGTTTGGATATTTTCCCATTAGAGCTAAAGTCGAAGATTCTGGCTAAAGTAAGCATTTTTACGAGAGCAAGTTCAGTTCAAAGAAAGTTTTTTTTCGGTCCGCTCTACCCATTACAAAAAGACAAATTGAAGAAAAATAAAAAAATCGAAAGGTATCGAATATATCAATATTTGTCTAGAGCTTTTAGTTTCCGTTTTGAAAACAACCGCGAAATATTTTTGCGAACGCTTTGTGTGATGTTCACCCTGACTCAAAAATGGCAGTATCATGTCAAATGTCCTTGGCAAAAGCTCAGTTAATCATTCAAGCCAGGAGATATCACCGTCGATGCATAATTCAATTGAATCACTTACTGCACTTGTTACAGTTCTGTACACGTCGGTGGACGGCAGGTTCTCCTGGTGATCGACGGCGATGGGGCGCATCCACTTCTCCCATGGTTGGCGAAGGCGTACAATGGATCATTCGATCGTACTTCGGAGATAGACCAGACGTAGAGGTTCTACAACGCATGCCTCGGAGCGGCAAGAGTAGTGGTGAAGCACGCATTCGGCCGCCTGAAGGCCCGCTGGCGTCGCCTTCTCAAAAGATCTGAACACTTCATATTCATTCCACCCAAGGTGTTTGCGTGTGCTATCATTCGTAACATTATCGGGCCCGTCACATTATCGTGAGCCGGTTCTGCCACGTTGGATCCAGGAGGCGAACTTACTGAAAGAACGAATGCTGCGCCCGTTGTAGTTGCATCAATACATTTTAAACAAATGCATTTCTGTATTGTCAGGAACAGTTGCTGAATAATTGCAATACTTACAATCACTCCAAACTCACTCAATCCTATCCACAAAGTCCCTGATTTTTCGAATGATCCCGGTGTTTTCGAAACCCACTATGTATCCCAGTGAGGAGATTGTTGTGTTCTAAACACCATATTAGTCTGACATTCACCATCTGTTCAAACAACTTACATAGGCAGCATGTTAACGAGATGGGGCGATAATGCACTGGGTCCGTTCCTGTTTTGTTTGGCTTACGTATAGGCACTACAACTGCCCTCCGCCACGAAGATGGAAATGTGCCGGCTGTCCACATGTCATTCAGTATCTTCAGGAGTGTTTATAAGGCTTTTGCAGACAAACGTTTCATGATGTCATTATGCAATGTATCAGGACTCTCTGCGACACTCTTCAGAGTACTGATAGCTGCAGTCAGTTCGGAAATAGAAAATGGAACGTTGTATTCAAGGAGGTTTGTGGTTGAAAAATCAATGGTGCGTGCCTCGCAACGAGCCTTGTAGTTTGAGAAGCGCACAATATTACTTTATTTCGATCGTGCTGATAGAGCTCGTCCGATCTCGTCGGCCACTTCTTCCGATGATGCGGCCAGCCATGTGCAGGGTGGGGAGTGGATGTGGCGTATACCTCCGGAGAAACATTTTATGCGGGACCATACAGATATCAATGACGTGGAACGGTTTAGAGTGTTGACATACGCCTTCCACGAGTCCCGTTTTGCTTCGGCAATGGTACGTCTGGCGACTGCCCGCGCTTTGCGGAAAACTATTAAGTTTGGCGTACAGCTATTTCTATTAAAGACACGAAGCGCCCTCTTCTTGGCTATCAAGGCCTCTCGGCACCTTTCCGACCACCATGGGACGGGCACGCGAACTGATGTTGGAGTGGCCGCGTAGATTCGTTGGAGTGGCCGCGTAGTGTACACCCAAGACTTGCTTGGAAAGAATCCCAGGCGGCTTTGTTAAATATATATCTAGGGGGTCGTCGGCTTACAAGAACAGGGTGAACAAAACGAGACCAAACAGGGAAGTGGTCACTGTTGCACGGGTCGCCATCCACGGTCCATTGTAAAAACGGTGCCACTTCTGGGCTGCAGAGGGTGAGATCCAGCACAAAGGTTTGTCCTGTGGGCAATGTAAAATGTGTTGGCTTTCCTGTGTTAAGGACGCAGAGTGGGAAGTCTCGTACGAACCGCTCCATATCATGTCCACGGCTCGTCACCATGTTTGAACCCCAGAGGGTGATGCGCGTTAAAATATCGGCACACCATCACCGGTAGTGTGAGATGCCCCACCATTTGAGACAGCTCAGCAAGTGGAAAGGTCTCTCCCGGCGGTAAATATATGCTGCATATGGTAACGGCATGGGGGGATATTTTTATACGAGCAGCAACACACTGGATATTCGAAGAGATAGATATTTCGTGAAAGGGAGTGATCAGAGTTGTGCACGGCTATGAGGACTCCGCCGTGCGCCACAGTGCGAGAGGAAATATTCTTACGCAACACAGTGTAGTCTTTCAGGTGGAAATGTGCATGAGGAGAAAGCCTTTCTCCTCATGTCAATTCCTCTTGGAAACAAACCGCCAGCGGTACTCGTGAGTGCAGAATAGTTTGGAGATCGTTGAGGCTGGTTCTCAAACCTCTGCAATTCCATTGCAGAATAAAACTCATACGTCAAATATATAAAAGTGAGTTGTGAGCTAAAAAAATGGAGACAAGGACGAGTTAGGTGTTCTCCGTTCCCGACCTCACTTCCTCAGGCGCTTGGCTACGCGGCCGTGACTGCCGATCTCTAGCAAACTAACTCGTGACTTTCCTGGTTACACACGCTCCCACCTGCGATGGGTTGGGCGATGGTCTGGGCCCTACGTGAGGGACCAGGAGGTTTTTTTTTAAGACGCCATGCGATGCGTCTTGGTGTTCGGCTCCTCGGGCACCCCTCCGCATAGGGCCCCACTGAGGGGACGCCTGGGTCCCGCGTACTGGAGGTCGCCAGGCGCCCGAGGAGCTATACGGTGCAGGCGGCGCCTTCGCCCGGCCGGGAGAGAGAGAGACTCGCCACCCCGACCGAGGTCCAGCACCGCCCACTCCTTGACCACAGCCGGCCGGGCCGGCAGACACTGGGAAGAATCCCAGGTCCCCGGCCCGAGGCGACTAGCCACTTGGCCCGCGTGAGGCCCCACGAGCCCGCCCGTCCCTCCGGGATATCAGGACCAAAGAGGTGTGTTGGTCCCCTGTCACAACTGGCACCGTGCGACGGGGGGAGCTCAACCTCCAGGATTACCTCCAACCTCCAATTACCTTTACCTTCAACCTCCACGACTACCCCGTTAAAACAGAGCTGATGGGCAGGACCGGGGAAGTTGCCCTGCCTGCTCATAGTAAGGATAGTTGATGTTGTAGGGTCAGATGTGTTCATTAAGTTAAGGTTGTATTCCACACTATTTCACATAATATATAACTGGTGTGATGTGGTACTCGTTAAGGTGAGTCTTTAGGGCAAAAACCGGACACAATGAGCATATCTCGCTGCAGAAAGGCTTAGATGAACTTGTGAAGTACCATCAGTGAATCAGCAGAAGGACTTCCCAAGGAGTCCTCAAGGACTCCTTGGGAAGACAGATGAAGATTATTCACATTGGATGGGCTTCAGGTCCTCCAATATTGAATTCTGAATTCCAAACTAATGGGCATAGTACCTACTGGTAATCTTCAAGTATTACCTCTCACAATCTTTGTCAATGTCAGTTGACTGCTAGTCAACTGTTGGTGACATCACTCCTAGTATATTGTGAACCAGGGATATTTTGGAGGAGGTGATGTAGTGTTAAACTACTGGGTTTTTGTTAGGTGTGTGATGTCAAAATGAGTACAATAGGATGTAAACATTTGTCATGAAATTAGTGTCATTTCGAATGTTTTGTGTCCAACCAGCTTGCATTAAAGCCAATGTTGTAATTACGCCTTTATCTTATTCATTGTTTTGACATAAAGACATCAAAGATTAGTGCAACTGTGAGCCACAAGGGTCCTTCTTGGTTGCACTCTGTACACTCAACCAGTTGCCCACCAAATCTGTCGATCAGCCCTGCATGGAATACTGAAAAGCAAGCCCACTATTCTTATAATCATTGTCTATGTTGTTTTAAAGGTGTTCAATGTGCTGCTACTGACAATGGTTTCTGGTAGCTGGTTCCAGTTTTTTACTACCATGTTGGTGAATACTGTCTTCATACTGCCATCTGCCAAAGCCAGTGATACACTGCAAATGGCTAGTGATTTGTAAAGAGGCATACAGTGGAGAACAGTGACATCACATGAGTCGGGTGTCAACGACTGGTTAGGTTAGGTAAGGTCAGGTTAGGTTAGGATAGGTTGTAACCTAACCTTACCTAACCAAACCAGTCATTGACACCTGAATCCCGTGATATTACTTCCCTGACTCCTGTGATGTCATTATTCCACACTGCACACCTCTCTACAAACCACTAGACTTGGCAGTAGGTGTTGGCTGAAAGGTAAACATTGCCTATCATTTGACATTTCCTGTCATGTTTAGCATATCCATGACAAAAAGATGACAGTATTCATAAGCAATGGATCTTTACCTCCCAAAATATGAAGGTCCCATCAAATAGTTCTACCAATTCTTTGTCTATGGGGTTAGTGAAGTTCACACATACCATTTTCAGGCTTCTGAGACCAGTCACCACCACTGCTCTGTTGAAATTTGGAACCTTTACCCAATTATCCTTGATATTTTCCCCTGCATGTTCCTTGAATCTAACTATGTTATGGTCACTTCTTCCCCCAGAGTTTCGCCTACAGTCAAGTCTTGAACCAAGTCACTTAAATCTGATAATGCAAGGTCCAAGAATGAACCATGCCTGGTAGGTTCCGATACAAACTGGTGTAAGAACAGGTCCTCTTCATACACAGACAATTCCCTGCTGATACGGATCACTGACCCAACACCACTACCTCAAACACAACGGTCAGAATTGATGGCAGTGTGCAAAGCAAAGGTTCAGTCAAGGTTTTGTGTTTGCAGTATGGCACTGTTAAACATGTGTTCAAAGTTGCTAATGTTTATGATATCATTTAAAGAATACCTTGCATCAATTGGTTAAAGGGCAGTTTTCAGAACAGAAAATGCTAACAAAGCAAATTTCAATTGGCGACCTCCTGGACCCAGAAGATGTGTCTTAAAACTGTCAGCTTTTCCCATTACGAGTATAGGGTGGCTCAAAAGCAGGTGTATGGAGATGCATCAGCCAAATTTGTAGCAACCAGAGGCCACTGTTCAGTGTGCAGGCACAAGGTTTGGCATGTTGTTGAAAGCATTTCTGTTGGTTGTGGTTTGGTGTGGTATGTGTTCGGATGTTGTCTCTGTGCTTGATGGTACAAAAAGTGGCTACTTTATTTGTCAATCCTAAGTAGAGTAACATGTTTGGAGGATGTTTACTTCAATCTTGTACTAGTTTTCTTAGTGGTATTTTTGTTCCTTCTGCATGTTTGTGTCAGAGACTCTGACACAAACTCTGACTCAGAGTACATGTGGAGCCCATTTTATCCAGTATGAACCCAGAGTGCAAAAATGTTTGAAGAGGTGAAATCTCTTAAGAAGTGCCTTAATCCCACTCAGCTGAGAAGAGATCTCATCAAGGTCTATAAATTTTTCCATGGTCTGAAGAAGGGATATCTTGGGGAAATGTTTGAATTTAACAGAAATGATGCATTAGAGGTCATCAATTCAAAATTAAAGTTAAGCATAGCAGAACAAGGTTAAGACAATTTTTCTTCACCAACAGGGTAGTAGAACACTGAAACCAGCTCCCAGAAACCATCATCAGAAGCAGCACATTGAACATCTTTAAAAACAGCATAAACAATCATTATAAGAATAGAGGGCTTGCTTTTCAGTATGACAGGGAGGGCTGATCGACAGATTTGGTGGGCAACTGGTTGAGTGTACAGAGTGCAATCAAGAAGGGCCCTTGTGGCTCATAGTTGCACTAATAGTGCATAGTGCAATGGTACAAAGTCATCATGGCAAAATGTTCTTAGTGGAGTCCCCCAGGGGTCAGTACTAGGGCCATTACTGTTCATTATATTTGTAAATAACATTGAAAGTGGCCTAAGCAGTAAAGTTTTGAAATTTGCTGATGATTTGAAGGTCTGTAGGGCAATAACGGGTCAGGATGAGCACATCTCACTGCAAAAAGACTTAAGACGAACTTGTGAAGTGGTCCGAAGAATGGCAAATGAAATTTAATTTTGATAAGTGCAAAAACATGCATGTAGGTAAGCAGCATATGAAGGCTCCATACTTGATGGGTGGCCAAGTGCTATCAGTGGCTCAACAGGAGAAGGATTTAGGTGTTATTCTAAACACAAAACTGGGGGCATCAGAACAGACCAAGGAAGCCAGGAAGAAGGCACTGAGAATGCTCGGGGCAATAAATAGGAATGTATCATACAGAAGTGAGGAAGTGACCAGGAAGCTTTACTGTGCATATGTCAGGCCACATTTTGAATACTGCATCCAAGCTTGGACTCCTAGCTATGAAAAAGATTGTTGGCTTTTAGAGAGAGTACAAAAGAGGGCTACAAAAATGGTTAATGGCATAAGCAACCTGGCATATGAGGAAAGATTGAAGAAATTGAATGTTTTCATTTAGATATAGAAGGCTGAGAGGAGATCTCATCAAGGTCTTTAAGTTTGTCAATGGTCTGGATAGGGGATACCTTGGGGAAATCTTTGAATTTAACAGAAATGATGCAATTAGAGGTCATAAATTCAAAATTAAAGTTAACCACAGCAGAACAAGGTTAAGGGAAACTTTCTTCACCAACAGGGTAGTGGAACACTGGAACCAGCTACCAGAAAACATCGTCAGTAGCAGCACATTGAACATCTTTAAAAACAGCATAGACAATCATAAGAATAGAGGGCTTGCTTTTCAGTATTACAGGGAGGGCTGATTGACAGATTTGGTGGGCAACTGTTTCAGTGTACAGAGTGCAACCAAGAAGGGCCCTTGTGGCTCATAGTTGCACTAATCTTTTATGTCTTTACGTCTTTAAAATTTTATGTCTTCGTCTAAAGCCTAAATTGGCGATTTGAATAGTCCTAACTACATCGTTCTTGCAGTCTTCAGAGGCTCCAAAAGAAATAAAACCTATCATATGAGTTATACAATGATAGCTTCCGACTATTTCTATCTAAATAATGTAACATTAATTTAATAAATGATCAGATTCTCTGTTTATTTCACTTTTACTTACAGATAATCAGCAGTTCCTTCGCCGTTTGTGCGTCGGCCCGGCATGGACAAACCAGCTGACCTGTGATTGGTCAAAGCATTTCTCGGCCCTGAGGGAGGACCGGGACTTACGAAAAATCTCGGAAAGCTTCCACGCATCTGGCAAATAGGCGGATGCGGTTTTAATTGTCCGTATTTTCTGACATAAATGTGTGTTGCTAACAGTACAATGGACAATATTGTTAAATATATACCTGTTACACCTACTTAAACCTGGAAAAAATATTTATATCTAGCTAAACGCTATTTTATATTTTATCAGCACCCCATTTTTGACGCTACTAGCGTCGCCTGATCTCGGCTCGGTACCGGACCGAGCCGAGAATTGTATGGAATATGGCGGAAAGCTTCCACGCATCTGGCAAATAGGCGGATGCGGTTTTAATTATCCGTATTTTTGAACATAAATGCGTGTTGTTAACAGAATGATGGACAATATTATTAAAGATATGTTTCTTGCACCTAGGTAAACTTGAAAAAAATCATTTATATGTAGCTAAACGCTATTTTATATTTTATCAGCACCCCATTTTTGACGTTACTAGCGTCGCCTGATCTCGGTTCGGTACCGGACCGAGCCGAGAAATGCATCATAAACAGCGTAATTGTCTTATTAGCATATACATGGCTTGCAACTGTCTGCAAGTGAGATGCGTGCGTTGTCAACACCGTTCCGTGCATTTTCGACGCATTTTTCCGGATACTCAAACTCGGGTCGCCAGGTTCCCACATGGGGACGCCAGTAACGCCTTGCTTTTTAATTGTTCCACACATCTTCCCGGACATCACCAATGTCGACATGTCGCGTCTGCTACGTCACCGATCGTGCTTGGTTACATAGTGCTGCGCCTCACCTCACGCAGGCCTGTTGGTCCCCATTTGCCCACTGTGGCCTGCCGGTAGCACGCAAAGACAAGAGTGCTGCACTGCCTGCCACCACTGCCGTTTACCAGGACTGGGGAGATGGTCAGGACAGCCGTCGGCAGCCAAGCGTTGCTAATTCAGAGCTCCTCGATGCGGCTTGAGTGCCCCTTGTGACGATGCTGTAGCCCACTTGGGGTCGCGGAATGCAGGGTTCGTGTCACGCACCTCGTGTGGCCGCCTTTTCCCGCTCCCCGCGGTGTTCACTTGACTCCCTCACAGGCTCTGCAGATTTAGCGCGTGATCCTACACAGTTGCCATCCACCTCCTGCTCCCTTGCTGTGGTATGCTCGTGCTAATGCATTTCCTGTCCCTTGCTCTGGCCAAGAAAGCGACTATCAAACCCAGATTTGGACGCATGCTCACCGTGACAACCAACCGGTCCTGATAAGCACACATCATACCGCGCTTTATCAATTGTCCACTGACGATCGCAAGATCAATGAGAAGAGGTCCTCCGGGTGCAGTCAACTCACAAGAGTCCGATATTGGTCTGATGCTGAACGTTAGTGTCTGTGAGTGTTCTGTTCAGTACAGCACAGCGGAGAGCAGGACCTACAATCACTGGCCGTCTGTGTATTACGATCAGTCCGTTCAACTGATGAAGCAGTGATGATACCAGCTTGGTGAAGCCGACGACCCGCGATTGGTCATATATATCTGTCGACATCTGCCGCCGACAGCACAATGAGGCTCGCACGATGAACAGTTCTGGGAATACAAAAGACAACTGCAGTTATTACCATTGGCTCAACAAGCGGCTAGGAGTCGAAGGCGAAGCATCATCAAATCGACAGCATAGATCAGCCCAGAACACGAACCACGCTGAACTCTTGTCCAAAGCCAGAGGACGTCAATGGAATCGGTCTTCATTCCGATCTCCACTCTGTAGAAAAAACACGTCTGAGACGGCATTGTTTCTACGAAGTGGGAGCTTAGTGGGAAAGAGAAGTGTAATCCGGGTACCTCGCATGCTTTGTAAGCACTCCAAGCTCCATTTTATTTATAGACTTTCACGGGCGCAACTTCGTGCATTGTTTCTGCCACTACATTCTGTCTAACATGTGCATTGATGGTGTCTAGAATACATGCTGTACTTCCCATGTCCAAGAAATACTGTCGGAGTCGTAGCTTGCAGCTCCAATATTACTCTCTGATAATCAAGCGCGGCATCTGCATCGCCCGCGTTCGCTTTCGACTTGAACGAGCGTCAAAGTATAATTCGGCGAGAACTGAGCGTACGCGTGCGTTTGTGTCGCGTGTGCATCCATACAGACTGTGTGCTTAAAGAGGAAGCTCGCGCACGATACGTCTGCAAAACCACGGCAGAGTAACCGTAGCGGTGGAGCGTGTGGCCATGGGAGGGAGTGACCATGGCAGAGCGTGACCATGGGAGAGCGTGACCATGGGAGAGCGTGACCATGGGAGAGCGTGACTATGGGAGAGAGTGGACATAGGAGAGCGTGACTATGGGAGCGCGTGACCATACTCCTATGGTCACCCTATAGGACCATACTCCTATGGTCCTATGGTCCTATGGTCCTATGGTAGCGTAGACATAGGAGAGCGTGGACATAGGAGAGCGTGACCATGGGAGAGCGTGACTATGGGAGAGCGTGACCATGGGAGAGCGTAGACATAGGAGAGCGTGGACATAGGAGAGCTTGGACATAGGAGCGCGTGGACATAGGAGCGCGTGGCTATGAGAGCGCGTGGCTATGAGAGCACGTGGCCATGGTAGCGCGTTGCCATAGAAACGCGTGACCACAGGAAAACGTGGCCATGGGAGCGCATGGCCATGGGAGTACATGGTCACGTACCTGGACTGACGGTGTCGCTGGACTTTAATGCATTGCAGAGGACAGATGTTCTCTGTCTGATTATAACTGAAGAGCTCCTGATATTGGACTCGCTGACGGCGCGCACTTACTCCTCTCAGCGACCATTCAGCTTGAGAAAGTGGGGCTTCCTAACACCGACCAACTGGGTGTGTCGGAGAACGATCCTATACTTCACCTCCCAGTTTAGACACCAGACTCTCATCGATCAAGATGTCAAATCTTGGAGCTTAAGTCTTGTTAAATCTTGCGAAAACTCGTGTTATGGTTTCCGAATTGTACGTTAAATCCACCTGTCTAAGCAATATTTCAGTTTAAGGCTCGGGCATCTTGCAGTGTATTCAGTATGGGTGTATTTGCTGATAAACATACTGATGTATGTATGCACCTTCCAGCTGTCTCCGTCAGCGGTAGAAGGTGCAGGGTGGAACAACACTATCCCACCCTGCGTGCAGGGCAGCACAGCACTGGATACGTCGTTTGGTTCACTTCTTCGAGGATGGTGAAGGGCAAACCAGGGGGCAGCGGAGTCCTGGCCCAAAGACGGCCGAATTTTAAGACAAAGCATGGTTCTTTGGAATACTTTTTGGCACTTCAGTGCGAATTTTGTTGTGACAATATTTGTTTGTGCTCATCCTTTCTATCACAACGTTTCGAACCCAGGGAGTTCTTTTCTTTGAAATTGCACACCATTTTTGTTGGACTCAAGCAGTTCATCGCTTCCTCAGGCCTTTTCCATTCCACCTCCCCACCCCATCCCACTCCTCCGGAAGACAGCCGGCTTCATCGGCATTTCGGAGCATTAAAATAAGCTTCCCTGATTGTTTGCTGAGGTGATGTTTCGGAACAGGGTACCATGTCAAGCCGAGATTGTTACGTGGACACTGACTCCACCACCAAATAATGGAGTTGCAGGTCAACGCAAAATGTGAAACGAAACATTAACGTACGGCCCATGTTCCGACAAGGCCGCTCCGTTACCGCGTCCCCGACCCAATACCAGGCGTCACCAGCCGACCTTCCCAGCCTGGAGCTAAATGCCACTTCATGTCACGACTCAAGCCTAGTCTTCTTGGAACGTCGTGTCATGCCTGCCAGTGCTTTAACCAGCAGAGACGACATGACAGACGATTCCCGACCTCATGCGGAAGATGCAATTTCCTCTGGTATTAATTTGTTCCCCTGCGATGTCACCAGAAGTGTATGTGGCCGAAGCACTCCGGTATGAGGGGCTCAGTAAAGCCGTTGGCAACGAATGATAGGCCTGCAGTCGTATTTGGGGTGACATGCAGATCTCTGGAAAATTCATGTCACCATTCCCATTCCCACAGTCTGCGGGTGATGGGAGCGGCCTCCCACTCGTTACCATTCATCACGCGAACTGTTGTGCGACTGAGAACACCAGGCATTCATACCCAACGTGATTGCTACTTCGGGGAATGCAACTTGTTACTTAGCTGGAGTGGTTATCATCACCCTGGCAGTCTCCACTGCGCACATCATTCGAGTACATAAATCACAAACTTTGGCGGATGAACTGGCCACGAATAGCCGATTTGTCAAGCGTGCCAATATTTGTGGAGAACCAAAGTTTCTGTTTCTAATTATCCGCCTGGCGTGGCTGTACTTACATGGTGTGGTAGGGGGCGAATGCTTAGATCTCCCAAAGTCAAGAGATCAGTCAGTTACATCGAGTGTTGACGCCAGGTCCTTTTTGAAGGAATTTTGAGTAAGGGGTAGGGGTGGGGGAGTCAAAATCTCCTAGCCTGCTTCCCCTCCCAAATATGGATATTTACTTGGATTTCACCAAGTTGACATTGATCTGAAATAGAAAAGTATGTTTGATGACGATTGTAAGTAACAGCCACAGGACTGTCCTGTGGCTATGGTTTCTGACACGACTTCTAGCCTGGTTTCTGACACGACTTCTAGCCTGGAAAACCTTGATTGGCTCTCTTTTTGCAAGCGAGGCTTCCGCCCCCCCCCCCCCGTGACATACATGTTTTAACACGCGCCCTGGAGGGCCTCTGAAAACTACGCGCACTTGATGGGGCGGATTACGCCCACTCCTGTTAAAGCTCCTAATAGGAAGGGTCTTTCTCTCTCTTTCCCTCTCTCTCTCACTCACTCTCTTTTTTTTTTTTTTTTTTTTTTTTTTTTTTTTTTTTTTCTTTTCTCTTCTCTTCTCTCTTCTCTCTCTCTCTCTCTCTCTCTCTCTCTCTCTCTCTCTCTCTCTCTCTCTCTCTGTCTATCACTCTTTCTCTGTCTCTCTCCGTCCGTCCGTCCGTTCGTCTTCCTGTCCTTCCGTCAATATCGTTCCCACCCGCAATCTCATTGGCATTCCATTCTCATCCTATTCGCACTGTCATCCTCACTCAGAGCTAGTTCCCCCTCTCTCTCTCTCTTTCTCTACGTGCATACCCAGCACGCGGGCAATTATCTCGTTGGATGTCTGCCATCTCCAGTCAGCCATGCAGCCCTCCCATCAGCGTGCTTCGTCGACGAGCGCCCCGACGACCTGAGAAGGCGGCGGTGCTGCTGTTGTGCCAGCGCCGGACAACCTCATGGCCAGCCGGTGCCAGGCGCAACAGGGGCGCCGAGAGTCGGTTCCGTGTGGTCTGGGCGCCGATCGGTCGCGCTACGTCGTGTGTCGTGTGTCGTGTGTGTGAGTCGCCGCCGGCTATTTTGGCAATTGGGTCAGCAGGCCGTGCGCGACAATGTGCGGTCCAGCGGTCGTCAGCGAGCACACTGCCGCTGCCGCCGCAAATGGGAGGTGCTCACCACCTCCCAGTCGGGCCCTGCTCACCACAGGGCCCGACTCGGGCTGGTTAGCCGACTCCGTGTGAGACAATAGCAGAATAGCGAGTAAAAAACGTGGCGGGTTGTGCATGCACTTTCTGAGCTCGTGATGCAAGCATGTGACCTGACGCAACCTGACGCAAGGACACATCAGGCTTCACAGAAAGGCATGCCCCACATCTGACACAAGGACAGGCTACAGACCCGACACAAAGGCATGCCACATGCCTGACACACAGGCAAGGCATAGGCCTGACATAAACTAATACAAGGGCAAGCCATATGCCGCACAGAAAGAAATGTCGCAGACCCATCACAACGTGACACAAGGGCAGGCCACAAGCATGACAAAGTGGCAAGCCTGGCACAATGAAATCCCACAAATCTGACACAAACGCAAGCCACAGGCCTCACACTAAGACAAGGAACGGGCTTCTCACAAAGTTAAGCGACAGGCCAGGCACAAAGGCAAGGCACAGATCTGACACAAAGAAATGGGCTCTTTGCGATGTTCACGCTTGAGACACAAAGTTCATGGGCTTCACCAATGAAAAATGATTCGTGGAATAACCATGTATTGACTTGATTCTTTCCACGCCACGCCTATGGACATAAGGTCAGATCTAGTATTGAGGGCTGTATCCTCCGCATCTCGGTGATGATGGAGCCCATGCTTCTCATAGTGGCAAATGACGCCACCTAAAAAGATGTGCTTATTCGAAATAGAGAAGCATGCACTAACACCAGCTCTTCAAAGTCAAGCACATTCCACACACTAAAACATGGGCGCTGTATAACCGCTGCAGTTGATGCGCCCTAAACCCTTTATAACTAACTCCACACACTAAAACGAAGCTAGCTTCACACTAGCTAGCATTCTCTTCTTGCTGAACGCCGCGCTGACACCGCACTGACGTCACGTGCCTGAATATCTTCGCGCCCGAATGTCCTATTGATCCTGTTCAAATTTCGAACTAGTTACCGTTACTAATAGTTGCATGAGTGTAGAACTAGCGAAAAAATAAAGATGCATCTAGATTCAAACAAACAATGCCGTTTATTACAATTATGAAGCCGTTTCCGCCTTGTATGTTTTTGACGAGCGCATAACCCTATTGTGCAACCTGGAATACACTTCCCCCCTCCGGTGTGCCGCTTGTGGCTCTCGTTCGCTTTGGATGATCATCCTGGAACTTGAAGACTTGTAAACTACAGACGGACGGTGGCGCCCAGCTGTGCCGCGGAGCACTGCTGGCAGTGCTGCCAGTGCTGCCAGTGCTGCCACTGATGCCACTGATGCCAGTGCTGCCAATGCTGCCATGTTAGTAGTGCTGCCAGTGCTGCCAGCGCTGCCACTGATGCCAGTGCTGTCAATGCTGCCAGTGCTGTGGATGCCAGACGTTGGCGTGGTGGTGTGGCGTGGGAAGAGACTGCCGCAGTTTCGCTTACGGGCCCGACCAGGTCGGCCATCAGGCATGGCTTGTTCGGTGGTCCATCACAATCAACACAGACGCTGGCTTCCCGTATCTTCTGTTCTCCGTGTCCGGCGTGCTGTGTCTCCGTACGCAGGGCCCAGAGCTCCGAACTGAGCGCACTCGGACATGGGACCGTGCCGTCAGCAGCGGTGACACCGTACGGTAGCTGTGACCTAGCCTCTTGGTGACAGGCGACCCAGTCACCGCCACCTTCACGGCAGAGGTCGGTGGCTTGTGCCTGTGACATCCTTTTCCCACCTTTACAGGATGGATCCCTGTCCGCGGGACTTTGACTGTCATGATCTCGCCACACAAACAGAGTCGTGCGGAAGCACCACCGGAAAGATGCCTGCCGGAAGCTTCGCCCCGGCACGGGGTGCCCTTCTTTGTCGCCGGTCTGTCCCCGACACCTTCCTCCCATAAGTTGTGGGCAACGTCAGCGTGAGAGCGATTAAGACAGATTATGCGCGCCGTCCCCGCCACTGCCAAGAGCAACACGCAGGGTACGGCTGGGGACAGACGCCGCTCCGCTACGGCGCCGTACAGGTGACAGGTCTGCCACTCGTCCGTGTCAGCGGACCGCACAGTCAGCGCCAGCCGTCACCCGCCAGTCGTCTGTGTCCGCCAGGCAACATCGGTCGGGTCACAGCCAGGCCCAGTCACACCATAGCCGGACCACACCCACACCACAGCCGGACCGTACCTATACCACAGCCGGACCACACCTACATCACAGCCGGACCACACCTACATCACAGCCGGACCACACCTACACCACAGCCGGACCATACCTATACCACAACCGGACCACACCAACACCACAGCCGGACCACACCTACACCACAGCCGGACCATACCTACACCACAGCCGGACTACACCTACATCACAGCCGGGCCACACCTACACCACAGCCGGACCACACCTACACCACAGCCGGACCACACCTACACCACAGCCGGGCCATACCTACACCACAGCCGGACCACACCTACACCACAGCCGGACCACACCCTCACCACAGCCGGACCACACCAACACCACAGCCGGACCACACCTACACCACAGCCGGACCACACCAACACCACAGCCGGACCACACCTACATCGCAGCCGGATCATACCTACACCACAGCCGGACCATACCTACACCACAGCCGGACCACACCTACACCACAGCCGGACCACACCAACACCACAGCCGGACCACACCAACACCACAGCCGGACCACACCTACATCACAGCCGGACCACACCTACATCACAGCCGGACCACACCTACATCACAGCCGGACCATACCTACATCACAGCCGGACCGCAGCTGGACCACACCCACACCATAGCCGGACCACAGCCGGACTACACCTACACCACAGCTGGGCAACACCCACACCAGAGCCGGACCGCAGCTGGACTACTCACGACTCACTCACCCTTTCAACGCTCATTCATCTGTTGTGTTTTATTCAGTACCAGCAAGATGCGAATGGAATACTTCTCTCCCTTGCCAATGATTTGCTCATGCATTGCTTACGATTCAATTGGTTCACGAAGACTTCTTGCATTTCCGAAGAGACAAAAAGTTGCTTTGATTATGCTAGTCATACACACACACGGTATATTGATGCACGTGCCAAAGCGTACGTTTACAGTTCGCGCAATGCTATTTGTGTTGCGGAAATGATGGAAATCGGTGCATCATAGCAATAGAGGTGTCCTTGGTGTTATTTTCTAATAGACTACGAGATCAAAGTGTAATGCAAATCACGAACTGCAATTACATACCAATCGTATACTGATCAAGTATACTGAACTACTTAACAACTTTGGCGGAGGCAGTCCCCCCCCTGACTTGGAGTTGGGGGCAGGCGCCCCGCCCCCTGTTCCTGCGCCCATATCTGCACCAACATTATCTTATGACGGATAGGGCCAGAATGCAGTGCGGAAATTACACTAATATCCGAACCGTCGGCATGTCTACGATGGCAGCCCGGCCAAGCTGACCCGACTCATTTCGGCTTCCAAGGCATTGAACATTTGGCGGCTCGTCTAAGAAGAGATAATGGCATGCAGCCTGACGTCTCTGTGGGACTGGCCATGATGGCGATGGCGAATTTATCCGCATGGCCAGTGGCCTGCCAGCAGTTTGCTCGGTCCACACTATAAATGAGCGCGTAGCTCTTGCTCTCGGTTCAATCGATGACAAGGACGGCCGCCCGGGGTCTCAAGCACGCCAGTGTGAGTCGGACTCGGGGGCGTTGGACGAGCCAGGGCAGCAGACTGTCTGTGGCGTCTCGTGGCACGTGTCCGTGCCAGGATTGTCTCGTGGCACGGACACGTAACAGGCCGTAGTGCCGCGGCTGACAGCCCGTCGGCCAATCGCAGCTGTCCTCTCCTCTCCGGTCACTGACCTGACGGCAAACAAAATACGAGATGTACGTGTTGTAGGCCCAATTGTATTCTTACCATTGGAAGCTTCCCTTCGATTTTTCTTGCGAAAGGCGCGACGAGCAAAGAACTGTGGCATCATGGTTGCTTCCATGGGTCTTAGAATGTGATGCTGAGGAAACTGCACCGGAAACCGTAAGTGTCCGCGTTGGGAAGTTTATTATATATATATATATATATATATATATATATATATATATATATATATATATATATATATATATATGTATATATATATTCCAATATTTTAGGAGCAGGCTTTCTTTGATACATGCAGAATTGAATGCGACAGCGTCCTCTGCATTCTCTGCAAGGATGGCTGAAACGTCGACAAAAAATAAAGTAACTTCGAATCACGACTTGTTCCACATATATGCTGAATTCCTATTCTGTTTGTATCATACAAACCGTGCTAATCATTGCACCGCTTAAGGATATTATATATAATCTTACACATTAAAATAGACCATGCGTCCGAAAACTAGAAAGCGTCGATAAGAAGAAGATAAATGCAGGGAACGCTGTCGCATTCAATTATATGTTATATATATATATATATATATATATATATATATATATATATATATATATAAACAGATGTCAAGGAATGTGTAGATCTGGTCGGAATTGTTGCACATACAAATGACATGTAGTCATAAAGTGTTCAGACTGAATAAGAACCACAAGAGAAAAACTAGGTTAAGCATGAAAAGCGGAATTTACTATAATCCTGTTGCAAAAGATGCTCAGCACCCAAACCAATAGTACGTCCTAAATTCTATTTAACCTATCCACCAACATTTTACAAATGTACTAATATCTAGCTCGTCATTTTCACTCGCTAAAGGATAACACACGTATGAACTGAGTGCCACATCAATAAGTTTTAACTTCATCTGTGCCTGCTTTAATGTTGATGTTATATTTACATGCAACTATTCTACAAAGTATCAATGTACAAAATATCCAAGGACACTTCCTACTGATATCATCCAACAACATATAATTATCTGAAATTATTGGGTCTATAAGCTAGGAAACAAGTGGAAGCCATCATGCCGTGCAATTAGTGCATGGTTGCAACAATGTGTCATTCACTGCTTGTCCCTTTCTGGTAACTGGATGTTATAAGGAATAGTGAACAAATAAATTTGATGAAATAATTTGTTCCATAAATTGTTTTAATGATATGCTGCAAAATAGGGGTATGGGAATTAGGCATGGATTGGATAAAGTTAATGCTAATGAGTGTTCACAGTGAATGCATGACAATGATGGGCCCTTCCTTAGTAGTGGGGGTTGAGCATTCGAATTGTTTGATAATATTGTTTTAATTTACATTTGCATTCTTGACTTCAATGTTAATGAGGACAGCCATGTTGCCTGTCACAGGTAATAGCCAAGCGAATAGAGGGAATGTATATTACAGATGATGTGCAACCAGGGACTGAAGCATATCATTGTCAAAGATGTTTGTTATCCAGAGCATCTTCCTCTCCAAGTAAGTATGCACTCCTTTACAAAAATATTAACTATATTCTGGGAGCATGACTGCAAATTATTGCTGTTTCAATAAGCACGCCAACAACTGACCAAAATGAACAAATAGGAACTTTGATGTCAGAGCATAGAACAATTTTTTTCAAGGGGGGATGGATCACTCAGATGATTTTGTGGCAAACAAGTTGGAATACCATGTCCATTAACCCGCGCCGTCTTTCCGGTCAGATCCTCACACCCCGTCTCGGGGGGGGCGGTTTCTTTGAACCTCCTCTAAAATCCAAACTAAGCATCGCACGAAAATGAAAGAGGCGTCATCGGGAAAGCGCTCGACGAAGAGGGTCCGGGTCCACCCCCGAAACAATTTCCCCCAAAAGTGACGTCACCGGGGGGCTAGATTTTTCACTTTTCACGACTTACATTATGTTTATGGCTGTGAGGAGTTCATCTTGGTGGATATTTCAAAACCAAATTTATTTGGAATCAGAAAAGGACAGCGAAATCGACCAGTGCTTTAATTTTTTTGGTCCCAAAAATATTTTTTTTTTGGAATATACATTTTTTTTAGTTTTTAAGTTTTCTTTAATTTTCCTTTGCAATGGGTAGAGCAGACCGAGAATCGTTGTTGGAAGTCAACGTTCCCTAATATAAAATGCTTACTTTAGCCAAAATCCTTTATTCGAGCTGAAATTTGAGCTGAAAAAGCAAATACGCAAAATTTATATGTAGTCAAAAACGAAAAAATGGCAAATTCCTCTGGTACGTTTTGTTGCATCCCTAAAGATAAGCAAACGCTGACAGTTTCATTAGAATAACTGTACCCGTTAAACCGTGACGACTAGTTAAACTTTTTTGGTGGTTACCTCACTTGACCTTGACTAAATCGTTGACCTTAGATGACCTGACTTCAAAATTTTGAAACTTCATGCCAAGTTGATGTGTAAAAAGGTATGCAAAATTTGGGTGCGCTGCCGCGCGCCGTTCGTTCACTATCCGCGAAAAAACCTGAGGGGGGCGGTTGAAGACCCCCCGAGACGGGACGGGTTAATGCGATTAACCCTCCCCGGCTTTCCGGTCATAACCTTACATCCGGTCTCTGGGTGGGGTTGGGGGGTTGATAGGAACCCCCATCTTATCTCCAAACTAACTGTCGCACGAAAACGAAAGAGTTGTCATCGGAAGGCGCTCGACGAGTAGGCCCAGACACCATTCCCAAAATGTATCCCCCCAAGAAGTGGGGTCACTAGGAGGATTAGGTTTTCAATACTTACATCATGTTTGTCGCTCTGGGGAGATCATTTGGGGGATATAAAAAATATTAGGAATCGGTAAAGAAAGGTGAACTGAACTAGGGTTCTAAAAGTTTTGGCCACCCACAAATAACATTTTTCTTCTTTCAAAATGTAAAAACGTTGAGTCTTCAATTTTCTTTAAATTGTATTTTTATAACGGGTAGAGCGGAACGAAAAGCGTTGTTCGAACTCAACTTGCCCCCATAAAAATGATTACTTGAGTCAGAATCTTCGATTTTATCTATAATGGGCAAATATGCAACACTAAAAAGTAATAAAAAGCAGAAACAAATATAAATACTTCTGGTGCGTTTTATTCGTCCCTAACGATAAGCAAACCTTGAAGTTTTCATTAAAATATCTTTATCCGAAGCTTGCCGACTGGTTGAACTTCTCTGGAGGTTACAGCGCTTGACTTGACCTTAACTAACTTGTTCACACTAGACGACATGACCTCAAAATTCACACAGCATGCCAAGTTGATGTGGGAAAACGTATGCCAAGTTTCGGCGCGCTGCCGCGCCCCATTCTTTCACTATCCGCGATAAATCTTAGGGGGGCATTAACCCTTTCGCAAGACGGCGCGGGGTAATGTGATACACATTTTGGTCCAAAAAATATATGTACCATGTACATCAACCAACAAAAAAGGAGGTCAGTTTTTGCAACTTAGATCACGCAGGTGAAAACTACAGTCCAGTTAGGCTAACCTCACTAGTTTGCAATGATGGATTGATGGCAAAGTTTTGAGCTCGGATTATGCATGGTTAATGGAACAAAAACAAATGGTAGCAAAGATGGATGTGAATTGGAATGGAAAGCTTTAGTTATTTTGGCATTATGGCTCCTTGACCAGCTTTGATTATTCATGCCCATGAATAGATGGACGCGCTGAGCTGAGTGCTACATGGCCATAAAAGCCCAACCTTAGCAAGGTGACAAAGATGCCTTTCTGTTTACGCCACTCCGTGTACACGCTTGTCTATACCCAAGCCCCAGTCAACTTTTTTTTAGCCAAGGTCGCCTCTGGATAGAAAATGTTCCACCATGTGGGAAGCTCAATTGTATCTATCCCTCTCCTCCCCACACTCAACCGATTTTTTTATTCAGTTGAAAGTACACTCCAGTGGAAAATGTGCCACTCAAAAATACCGCCAACCCTATGAAATCCAGGTCCAGCAGTGAACCTAACATCATGCTAAACAAATGGCCAGAATTCAATCATTTTAGAGTTAAAGATCACACCTCTTCTTGTCATAAGCGCTTTTGGAAAGGAGTGCTAATCTAGGCTTATATTTCGAAAACATACACTACGTACATGGCACACACTGTACAACTGTTCACCGGATGAAATTATTGAAAAATTCAAGTGTTATGCATGACCGTGTGTGCACGTTCAGGACAGGTTCTTGTCCCGAATTTAAGATTGCCTCGAGAACTCTAAGACGTCGCTTGTCCGATGCTACCCTTAGGATTACGGTGTTGCGCATCAGATATGTTCGTGTCAGTCGATGTTGGTGTTTATGCAGCATGTGCCGCGATAGTTCACCCGCGATGGTTCGCGATAGTTCACAGTAGGTGTATCGTGAGACGGCGAGATAGGATGGTTGTCATACCGATGTAATCTACGCAATCTACGCGGCGAAACTTACGATTTTCGTGAGGGCATGATACTTTGTATATTATATTGGTACGTTGAAGTCGGTTGTTGCTGTTGGTTGGGTTGTTTTTCATTACCAGGGCTCTTGCTCTTAAAGACAAAAAAACATCCGAGCAACTATGAGCCACAAGGGCCCTTCTTGATATAAGGGCTCTTGTAATATATGCAGAGTTGTAGTTTGTCAGACTTGTCGGTTGGTTTGACATTTTGCTTTACGATGTGCTGGATGATACGCTCGTCGACTTTGTATGTTGTCGGGATTTGACTGCGGTAGAACAGCTCCGCGTTGGATGTTTGCTATCTGATAGATGACTGCTTCGCCTTGTTGATATAGGTACTGATCACGTTGTCAATTATGGTATTGCTGGAACTGTTGTTGACTATAATTTGTTTTAATCGTAACAATTCGGCATGGATATATTGCCAGTCTGAGCAGTGATTGAAGGCCCATCTCAATCGAACCAACAGCAACTCTCGCTGTCGCACGATATATATATATATATATATATATATATATATTTATATAATTATATTTATATAATGTAATATAATTATATTTATACATATTTATATAATTACATCATGCTGTGTGACATAAGACCATCAGAAACATCACTCAACCGTTGGCAGTGGCTCAGAATTCACCTGACAGCATCCATGGCTTGGAATGGAACAGTAAGCTCCAGTGTCTATGGTGCGTACTGCACAACCCATGGAACTACACACAATGATGCATTATTTGTGAAACAGTGTGGAATATGCCACTTTCTCACTTTCTGAATGCTGGATTTATATTCCTCGCAACAATGTACGAGCATTATGCTTAGTGATGAGTTTTCAAGGTGTCTTCATATCGAACTTCTCACAGTATCTTGTTGGTAACCATCATGCTGATACCCACCATTGCAGATTGTGATGCACGGACATCACTTAACACAATTCCAAGTTAGAGGATTACATACGATGTCTGTTAAACGATATCAGTTGATAAGGATAGGTATTTTGTATCATCATATCCAAAAAAGTTCCCAATAAATTAGGTATCTCAGAACAAAGGAGAAAGGTGCTGAGTAGCTGAATAACTTTTGGGTTAAATTGTGTTTGACTAACTTATGCTAGGGCTGACTATGTTATGTTATGCTATTATGTTGACTAAGTTATGCTTAGGGGCATTGTTTTCAATGCAAACTTTGACATCCTACTACACTTGTTTCACCATCTCACACATAACAAAAAGACATTCGAACACAGGTTTATAAATTTGATCATTATTTATCGGAGCATAATGCATATGCACACATACATATACATGTATATAAACACATATGTACCGATGCATATATATACATATATATGCATATATATATATATATATATTTTTTTTTTTTTAGTATATATATTGGCACTTTAACACAATACCAATACGCATTAGGCATAACCTCTGGCATAGCACACAATATGTATGGTGTGCAACTAGAGCATTCATCTTATTTCATCTTCCTTTAACAGTCTTAACTTAGATGGATTCTTGTGGGTCTTATTAATTAATGCAAATCACTTTATGACTCTAGGACTTGAAATGAAGAAAACACTTGGTCCAGCCTATCAGAAATGCTGTCCCCTTACCCAGAAATGTTCGATCCACTCTTCTTAAGCCCACTCATGAACAATAGGCTCCCACCATACCGCATTCCTTGGCCTTGGCCTGATTGGTCCTTGCTCATTCATTGCCCTGGTGCAGTGATAAAAATGGACCCTTGGTCTACCACAGATGTCCACATCCATGCATGAACTGCAACTACACCCGCGTAGGTGGTCCACATCAAGAACACAACAACTCTTTTACTAATTTATAAAAGCCTCCGTACTTGAACGGTCATATTTCACACTTTTGTCAATTCCTCTGAACCAAAAAATAGCTTATGGATAGGGGAAACCACCTAAGAAATTTGGAACCTCCTACCATCCACATAAATGTGAACTATGGAAGTCAGAAGCACAATTGTGTCATCGTCGCCATTATTGCCTTCGCTCATTTTTCTACCTACTCTTACATACGATTTCTTACTACAATAATACCATAAAACTAATACTTTTCTGGTGGGTACGAACCAGAAAATCTCGGCCCCACGCCGAACCAAGTATTTTTATTTTGCGTCGCAAACAGGGCTATATATACCCGGCAGTATACTTGCATGGGTTTCCTCCTGGTTCGTGGGAAATAATTCTTCCTTATCGCGAATTCCTTGTCGCGAATAATTTATAGGCAATTTAACCCTCCGCACGCTACTTCCATTAACCGTTTTCGCTGCAGCTAAGAAAGTTTGAAATGGTAGAAAAGGACGAGGATCGCACTTATCGCCTGCTTTGGGGGTGCACTTCCAGACATCCTGTTACTGAATTCCGTAGCACTTGCTGTGACTGGAGATACGTGCGTGCGCACAGTACACGTCCAAAGCCACCCAGTGTTCGATCGGCCCGTCAGAACCCATCTCGGCATGGCCGGTGTTAACGCTGTAACTGGTATCAACGCTATGACCCGTATCACTGGTCTGAACGGTATCACCAGTATGGCCTGCACCCCTGCTATGACCGGTACCAGCGCTATGGCCTGCACCCCTGCTATGACCGGTACCAGCGCTATGGCCTGCACCGCTGCTATGACCGACATTATTGCTATGACCTGCACCTCTGTTATGACCAACATTAGTGCTATGGCCTGCACCGCTGCTATGTACCGCTGCTATGACCCGTACCAGCGCTATGGCCTGCACCTCTGCTATGACCGACATTAGTGCTATGGCCTGCACCGCTGCTATGACCGGTATCAGCGCTATGGCCTTCACCGCTGCTATGACCGCTGCTATGACCCGTACCAGCGCTATGGCCTGCACCGCTGCTATGACCGACATTAGTACTATGGCCTGCACCGCTGCTATGACCGGCATCAGTACTATGGCCTGCACCGCTGCTATGACCGACATTAGTGCTATGGCCTGCACCGCTGCTATGACTGGCATCAGTACTATGGCCGGTACCAGCGCTATGGCCTGCACCGCTGCTATGACCGACATTAGTGCTATGGCCTGCACCGCTGCTATGACTGGCATCAGTACTATGGCCGGTACCGGCTGCGATGCGGCGACAGTCGCTGGTCGGCCCAGCACAGCTGGCCAGGCACGCTCGAGAGGCCTCCGTCCAGCCGGCCCAGCACAGCTGGCCAGGCACGCTCGAGAGGCCTCCGTCCAGCCGGCCCAGCACAGCTGGCCAGGCACGCTCGAGAGGACTCCGTCCAGCCGGCCCAGCACAGCTGGCCAGGCACGCGAGAGGACTCGTCCAGCCGGCCTAGCACAGCTGGCCAGGCACGCTCGAGAGGACTCCGTCCAGCCGGCCCAGCACAGCTGGCCAGGCATGCTCGAGAGGACTCCGTCCAGCCGGCCCAGCACAGCTGGCCAGACACGCTCGAGAGGACTCCGTCTAGCCGGCTCAGCACAGCTGGCCAGGCACGCTCGAGAGGACTCCGTCCAGCCGGCCCAGCACAGCTGGCCAGGCACGCTCGAGAGGACTCCGTCCAGCCGGCCCAGCACAGCTGGCCAGGCACGCTCGAGAGGACTCCGTCCAGCCGGCCCAGCACAGCTGGCCAGGCACGCTCGAGAGGACTCCGTCAGCCGGCAGCCAGCCGGCCCAGCACAGCTGGCCAGGCACGCTCGAGGAGGACTCCAGCCGGCCCAGCACAGCTGGCCAGGCACGCTCGAGAGGACTCCGTCCAGCCGGCCCAGCACAGCTGGCCAGGCACGCTCGAGAGGACTCCGTCCAGCCGGCTCAGCACAGCTGCCAGGCACGCTCGAGAGGACCAGCACGCTGGCCAGGCACGCTCGAGAGGACTCCGTCCAGCCGGCTCAGCACAGCTGGCCAGGCACGCTCGAGAGGGAACTCCGTCCAGCCGGCCCACTATGTCGCCATAACTGCAACTGGGCCGACGACCGCTGTCGCTCGGGCGACATTTAGGCGCAGCGCCGGCGGCTGGCAGCCTGCCGGCACGGCCGCCGGGTCCGACCACGTGACCATGTGGTCACGTGGTCGGACGCTGCCGCAGCTGCGGCTGATGTGGTCACGTGGTCTGGTGCTGCCGCAGCTCCGGCTGATGTGGGGACGCGGCTGAACAAGACGTCAGTCATGCCGGACTTGCGGCACGCCCGTGGCGACCAGGAGTGCCACAGCGGCACAGTCGGCACCTGGACCACATGCCACCGCTCCGTCGGCACCACCAGCACCAGCACCGGTACCAGTACAGCCGGCACCAGCACCACATAACACCGCCACCGCGACACTCCAACACAACCACCAGCACAGTCAGCACCAGCACCACATGCTGCTGCCACGGCGACACCACTAACGCCAGCACAGCTGGCGAGTGCATCACATACCGCTGCTTCGGTGACGCCACCAGCACCAGCACCACCGGCACCAGCACCACATACCGCCGCGACGACGACACCAGTGACATGCTCATTAATCTTGGCTGACGTGAAGGAGGCTTTGCTGCACGCCGCCGCACCTCATCCCGGCAAAGTCCCGGCCGGGCTTACGGAATCCATGCTCGGCACCGTCCATGTGTTTACATACGCCCGAGGCTTTACTTCAGCTTGACCCATTCATTCTGATGGGGAGAAGCATCATCAATCAAAGCATTCAGATGTTGCAGATTCTTGGTATCTGCTCATATTTACAAGTAGCAGATAGTCTGACCATGATTTTCGTCACGGTAAGGCTGCAGGAGCTGTGGTTAGACGTAGCAGATAGTCTGGGCATGCTGTGCTTCACTGGATAATTACAGGAGCTGTGGTTAGCAATAGCAGATAGTCTAGCCATGCTGTGCCTCACTGAAGAATTGCAGGAGTTGTGGTTAGACGTAACAGATAGTCTGGGCATGCTGTGCTTCACTGGATAATTACAGGAGCTGTGGTTATCAATAGCAGATAGTCTAGCCATGCTGTGCCTCACTGGATAATTACAGGAGCTGTGGTTAGAAGTAGCAGATAGTCTGGTCATGCTGTGCCTCACGGTAAGGCTGCAGGAGCTGTGGTTAAAAGTAGCAGATAGTTTGGGCATGCTGCACCTCACTGGATAATTGCAGGAGCTGAGGTTAGAAGTAGGAGATAGTCTGGCCATGCTGTGCCTCACTGGATAATTGCAGGAGCTGTGGCCAATGAGCAGGTATTAATGTGGAAGTTGGTAGTGCGCTAATCTCACGTGCCGACGAGCGTCTCACGACCTATGTTGCAAGACCATATTCTGTTCTAGTACTAGTGCTCTTCACAACAACAGATACGTCTAAAAAATTGAAGACAAATTTCTGAGGCTCATCATTTCTAAGACATTTCAGCCCAAGTAAACTGAACATGAGTTATGCTATATTTGATGGCTTTTGAAATATGATAAAATATATCATGTACTGGGCGTCCATGGGATGGCCATTCGCTGACATCTGCTTGTCGCAGTCCATGCAAATGCAGACGATGGAGATATATCTATGGCTCCCGACGGCCCACCGTCGATATGCGGCTGGGCGGCTACAGAGTTAAGGAAAACGCCGACACACCGACACACCGACACACCGACACACCGACACACCGACACGTCTATGCACAGACGCACCGACACACTGACACACCGACATACCGACACACCGACACCCAGACACACCGACACCCAGACACACCGACACCCAGACGCACCGACACACCGACACACCGACACCCAGACACACCGACACCCAGACACACCGACACCCAGACACACCGACACCCAGACCCACACCGACACCCAGACACACCGACACCCAGACACACCGACACCCAGACACACCGACACCCAGACACACCGACACCCAGACACACCGACACCCAGACACACCGACACCCGACACACCGACACCCAGACACACCGACACCCAGACACACCGAACCCCGACACACCACACCACACACCGACACCCGACACACCACACCGAACCCGCACCCACACCGACACCGAACCCACACAGACACACCGACACACTGACACACCGACACCCAGACACACCGACACCCAGACACACCGACACCCAGACACACCGACACCCAGACACACCGACACCCAGACACACCGACACCCAGACACACCGACACCCAGACACACCGACACCCAGACACACCGACACCCAGACACACCGACACCCAGACACACCGACACCCAGACACACCGACACCCAGACACACCGACACCCAGACACACCGACACCCAGACACACCGACACCCAGACACACCGACACCCAGACACACCGACACCCAGACACACCGACACCCAGACACACCGACACCCAGACACACCGACACCCAGACACACCGACACGTCTATACACAGACACACCGACACACTGACACACCGACACCCAGACACACCGACACCCAGACACACCGACACCCAGACACACCGACACCCAGACACACCGACACCCAGACACACCGACACCCAGACACGACACCCGACACCCAGACACACCGACACCCAGACACACCGACACCCAGACACACCGACACCCAGACACACCGACACCCAGACACACCGACACCCAGACACACCGACACCCAGACACACCGACACCCAGACACACCGACACCCAGACACACCGACACCACACGACACACCGACACCCAGACACACCGACACGATACCCAGACACACCGACACCCAGACACACCGACACCCAGACACACCGACACACCGACACCCAGACACACCGACACCCAGACACACCGACACCCAGACACACCGACACCCAGACACACCGACACCCAGACACACCGACACCCAGACACACCGACACCCAGACACACCGACACCCAGACACACCGACACCCAGACACACCGACACCCAGACACACCGACACCCAGACACACCGACACCCAGACACACCGACACCCAGACACACCGACACCCAGACACACCGACACCCAGACACACCGACACCCAGACACACCGACACCCAGACACACCGACACCCAGACACACCAACACCCAGACACACCGACACCCAGACACACCGACACCCAGACACACCGACACCCAGACACACCGACACCCAGACACACCGACACCCAGACACACCGACACCCAGACACACCGACACGTCTATACACAGACGCACCGACACACCGACACACCGACACGTCTATACACAGACACACAGACATACCAACACACCGACACCCAGACACACCGACACGTCTATACACAGACACACAGACACACTGACACACCGACACCCAGACACACCGACACACAGACACACCGACACCCAGACACACCGACACCCAGACACACCGACACCCAGACACACCGACACCCAGACACACCGACACCCAGACACACCGACACCCAGACACACCGACACCCAGACACACCGACACCCAGACACACCGACACCCAGACACACCGACACCCAGACACACCGACACACAGACACACCGACACCCAGACACACCGACACCCAGACACACCGACACCCAGACACACCGACACACACAGACACACCGACACCCAGACACACCGACACGTCTATACACAGACACACCGACACCCAGACACACCGACACCACAGACACACCGACACACAGACACACCGACACCCAGACACACCGACACCCGACACTCTATACACAGACACACCGACACACTGACACACCGACACTCTACACACACGACACACCGACACACCGACACGTCTATACACAGACACACCGACACACTGACACACCGACACGTCTATACACAGACACACATACACACCAACACACCGACACCCAGACACACCGACACGTCTATACACAGACACACCGACACACCGACACACCGACACGTCTATACACAGACACACCGACACACTGACACACCGACACACCGACACGCCGACATACCGACACACCGACACACCGACACACCACACACCAACGCACCACACACCAACGCACCACACACCGACACATTGACACACATGCACATACATACATACATACACACATGCATACACACACATACATACGCACATACATACACACACATACATACATACACACACATACATACACACACATACATACACACATACATACACATACATACACACAGACATACACACACATACATACATACACATACATACACACACATACATACACACACATACATACACACACATACATACACACATACATACACATACATACACACATACATACACACACATACATACATACACATACATACACACACATACATATACACACATACATACACACACATACATACACACACATACATACACACACATACATACAAACATACATACACACAAACGGCAGTGGTGGCCAGAACATAGCATTTACACTGTAACAGATCACACATCCTGTGTATGCATATCGCGTATTTCGTGTAAAGTAAATATAAATTAATATTAATGCATCAAAGGGATGACATGTGTGAAGGGCAGGGGCACAACAGCCTCCTAGATCTCTTGGATGTTTATTGGCGTGCTGTTTCCACGCGTTTCCGCAGCACCTGAACCGCACACTCAAGCTGCGGTAACGAGCGTGTTTAGCTACAGCAATATTGTATATATATTACGCGCACTGAAGGGTCTCTGTTTATACTCTGTTGATGATCTGTTTATTCTGGCTCACGGTGTGGTACTGAACGTCTCTTCGAGTTGTTAACGACAACAATATGTATCTATCACAAGCACTGAAAGCGGTCCTTTATTCACCATAGGCATGGAGCTCTCAATGTAGGTAGGCTGGAGTTAGCGGCTCCGTCTCAGATGTGGTCGACAAGGGCACAGGTCACGCAGGTCAGTTGTGGTTCACATGCCAAAATCGGCCAGCTCAGCAAACATTCTCCACGCCAGACCGGACTCAACCGGTGATGATTTCCGCCATAAAATGGTGCTCTTAGTATCGTAAAGAACATTTATTGCAGTGAGCATGGTGTCAATACTAACACGAACGGTGGCGGTGGTACAGACTCGTCAACACCGGTTGGATTCCAGCTATGTATAATGACTTTGATGGCTGCCTCAAACAGGCTGGTGTGAACAGTTGCCGTGTGGTGTGACGTGTGATTCAGTTCCGCTGGCAGGGAAACATTCGGCATTTGACGCCAGCTTATTCCTCATGTGTGAAAGGATAAAACAGGAAAAGCATACACATAGGATGCACTTCATCACTCGGCCACCGCGCACTTCGTGAGCTTCTGCGCGAGCCCAAGAGTGACGAACCATGAGCCATAGCGGCAGCTGACTACCGGATGGGTTGTCTGGCTTGGCAAACCACACGCCCACAAGGAGAAACTGAACGTCTGACCGGAGGTGGAGAAGATCGTTACATTTGGATAATTCCTCACCACCTAGGCAGCCATTAAGGACGCCAATATTTGGTCAGATGCATAGCTTCAATGAACGACAGCACCCACTCTCATGGTCATAGCAATAGCTGAGGTGGTCGCCGCCATTTAGAGCTGAAATGCGTCGGCATGCGTAGTTCATGTCGCGAGTAATCTATGCACATCGGGCATCTGTTGCATACGTCAATGAATCAGACCCGCTACGAAGACTCGCCTCGACACACGCCTTCGTTGGACTCGGTCGCTGTCTTATTGTAACGTTTTAATTCGCCTGCCGCTACGACTACGATCGACATTCTCAAAAAGTTATCTGGAAACCATGAGAGCACGGCAAACATTTACCCAGGAGCAAGAGTAAATCAAAATTACACCACCGATGACGTCACACTGCGGACTCCCCGAAGCGGAGGCCGCCTGTACAGCACGGCCAGCCGGGAGACGACAGAGCTGCTGTCAGGTGGAGCTGTGGTCGAGTGCCGATCGCCACCCGCATTAGTCTCGGCCCACTGACGAGAGAAACCGCTCGACAGCCTTGCGGCGGCTCCGGCATTGTGGGTGATGCCACGACAGGTCCGCTGAGAACACACTTGCGCCGACCTGTCACACCCGTCACACCTGTCACATCATCTGCTCAGTATTGCTCTGGTTGTGCCCCGCTGTAGCACCGATCCGTCACAGTACGTTATAACACAGTACATTCGGCATGACGGTGCGGCACGCTGAATGCCAGCCTGTTGGCAGTCCTCACTATGTCACTACGCTCTTAATTTCACTTGGCTGGAAAGGTAAGCATTTCACGCGAGTCTCACGGAAATGAATGAATGAATGGCTTCTGCCAGTCAGCCGGGGGCCACACGTTGGTCCCTGGCACGTGGCCAAATGTTTCCCGGACACCCACTGCCCGCCAACGGATAGCTGACACCGATGAGTCACCTGAGTTTAAAGTGTTTCGTCACCGGTTTAGCCTCACAGGACTAAGCCAGGACGAACACAGGGCCGCACATCGGTCTTGACGTACTTTGGCCCAGCAAACCGCTCCACGGCAAAGCTTCAAAACGAACGCATTTCAATACATTTTTGTTTGCAAGGATAAGCCAACTATTAGCAAAAGGCGCACTGACGTAAATATAAACATCGGAGTATTTGCAGGAACAATACAAATATATCGGAAAAATGATAATGGTAGCATATTCTGATGAGAACCATGCAAAGCAACATGATGCCTCAAAACTTAAAATTAGAAAACTTGCAAAGTGGCTGGTGATACGCAAAGCTGTTTCGCAATGAAAGGCACTCCTACCTACCTACCTATTGGTAGGGGAATTTAAAAAATGAATGCTGGTCGTGCTAAGCATATTTTGCGGATCTTTATGCATACGCGTTTAGGTCAGATCGCGTCAGTTCACCAAGTTGCGTAATTACTGGGGACAAATTTGTATCGGATTTGCTTAAGTAGTATACAAGTATACAAGTATTGCCATATATATTCAAGCACATTACCTAAGGTTTTTCTCTTCCCGGAGGTTCCCATCGTCGTAGTCACGCGCAACGCGCAATTCGTGATATAAATACACAAATGATGGAGCTTAGAATGACCACGCATCCACATCATCAAGAACATCACAACAGTGCTTCAAGCAAAATAATAGCCAGTAGGCATGGTCTGGCGCGTGAAAGCGGTTCAGCGTGCGAGCGTTGCTCTTCTGTGGCTCAAATTTATCAACTGAGTTAATTGAATATGCATTGCCTATTGAGGGAAGGTGACATCAGTAGACTGATAGGCGCCCAGAGTAGAGTATGCTGTAGCGGTCGAAGTCAAGACTACAATTTACTGCTAAGAACAAATTGGTTCGGCGCTACCCGTCCCAGACAGCGCTGCCACTTATTACTATGACATTACTGCTCCCGACATAAAGCATGCATTGCACTTGCTAAGGACATTTGTTCTCCATAGCCTTACTGCTAATCGACGTACTCCTGCAGTCATTTGTGAAGGCCTTCACAGTGAAGGCGAAATTCGATATAGACTTGGAAGGACATTTGAGATGAACTTTGGCATTACATTTGGTGTGAAATGTTGTATGAAACCCCTTGCGAATATTTTTCACTTTTGATCTCCGTTTGGATTCATACAATCATGTTTTCACTCACCACCAGCCAGTGACATCAACTAGATCACCACGAGGATCTAACTCTTCAAATTCGTTCCAATCCGTACCCTCAGGAGCCAATATAATCTGTACAGGTATCCTAAGTATCCGTACTTGATGGAGATATCCGTACCCTCAGGAGCCAATATAATCTGTATAGGTATCCTAAGTATCCGTACTTGATGGAGATATCCGTACCCTCAGGAGCCAATATAGTCTGTATAGGTATCCTAAGTATCCGTACTTGATGGAGATATCCGTACCCTCAGGAGCCAATATAATCTGTATAGGTATCCTAAGTATCCGTACTTGATGGAGATATCCGTATCCTCAGGAGCCAATATAGTCTGTACAGGTATCCTAAGTATCCGTACTTGATGGAGATATCCGTACCCTCAGGAGCCAATATAATCTGTATAGGTATCCTAAGTATCCGTACTTGATGGAGATATCCGTATCCTCAGGAGCCAATATAATCTGTACAGGTATCCTAAGTATCCGTACTTGATGGAGATATCCGTATCCTCAGGAGCCAATATAATCTGTACAGGTATCCTAAGTATCCGTACTTGATGGGGATATCCGTACCCTCAGGAGCCAATATAGTCTGTATAGGTATCCCAAGTATCCGTACTTGATGGAGATATCCGTACCCTCAGGAGCCAATATAGTCTGTATAGGTATCCTAAGTATCCGTACTTGATGGAGATATCCGTACCCTCAGGAGCCAATATAATCTGTATAGGTATCCTAAGTATCCGTACTTGATGGAGATATCCGTACCCTCAGGAGCCAATATAATCTGTATAGGTATCCTAAGTATCCGTACTTGATGGAGATATCCGTACCCTCAGGAGCCAATATAATCTGTATAGGTATCCTAAGTATCCGTACTTGATGGAGATATCCGTACCCTCAGGAGCCAATATAGTCTGTATAGGTATCCTAAGTATCCGTACTTGATGGAGATATCCGTACCCTCAGGAGCCAATATAATCTGTATAGGTATCCTAAGTATCCGTACTTGATGGAGATATCCGTACCCTCAGGAGCCAATATAATCTGTATAGGTATCCTAAGTATCCGTACTTGATGGAGATATCCGTACCCTCAGGAGCCAATATAATCTGTATAGGTATCCTAAGTATCCGTACTTGATGGAGATATCCGTATCCTCAGGAGCCAATATAGTCTGTACAGGTATCCTAAGTATCCGTACTTGATGGAGATATCCGTATCCTCAGGAGCCAATATAGTCTGTATAGGTATCCTAAGTATCCGTACTTGATGGAGATATCCGTACCCTCAGGAGCCAATATAATCTGTATAGGTATCCTAAGTATCCGTACTTGATGGAGATATCCGTACCCTCAGGAGCCAATATAATCTGTACAGGTATCCTAAGTATCCGTACTTGATGGAGATATCCGTACCCTCAGGAGCCAATATAGTCTGTACAGGTATCCTAAGTATCCGTACTTGATGGAGATATCCGTATCCTCAGGAGCCAATATAATCTGTACAGGTATCCTAAGTATCCGTACTTGATGGAGATATCCGTATCCTCAGGAGCCAATATAATCTGTATAGGTATCCTAAGTATCCGTACTTGATGGAGATATCCGTCTCCTCAGGAGCCAATATAATCTGTACAGGTATCCTAAGTA
Organism: Imbricaverruca yamaguchii; assembly: GCA_034440575.1. Lineage (NCBI taxonomy): Eukaryota > Metazoa > Arthropoda > Thecostraca > Neoverrucidae > Imbricaverruca > Imbricaverruca yamaguchii. Next base: position 285,264 of record JAOTOL010001659.1, read on the forward strand.
TCCGTACTTGATGGAGATATCCGTACCCTCAGGAGCCAATATAGTCTGTATAGGTATCCTAAGTATCCGTACTTGATGGAGATATCCGTACCCTCAGGAGCCAATATAATCTGTATAGGTATCCTAAGTATCCGTACTTGATGGAGATATCCGTACCCTCAGGAGCCAATATAATCTGTATAGGTATCCTAAGTATCCGTACTTGATGGAGATATCCGTACCCTCAGGAGCCAATATAGTCTGTATAGGTATCCTAAGTATCCGTACTTGATGGAGATATCCGTACCCTCAGGAGCCAATATAGTCTGTATAGGTATCCTAAGTATCCGTACTTGATGGAGATATCCGTACCCTCAGGAGCCAATATAATCTGTATAGGTATCCTAAGTATCCGTACTTGATGGAGATATCCGTACCCTCAGGAGCCAATATAGTCTGTACAGGTATCCGTAAGTATCCGTACTTGATGGAGATATCCGTATCCTCAGGAGCCAATATAGTCTGTATAGGTATCCTAAGTATCCGTACTTGATGGAGATATCCGTATCCTCAGGAGCCAATATAATCTGTATAGGTATCCTAAGTATCCGTACTTGATGGAGATATCCGTACCCTCAGGAGCCAATATAATCTGTATAGGTATCCTAAGTATCCGTACTTGATGGAGATATCCGTATCCTCAGGAGCCAATATAGTCTGTATAGGTATCCTAAGTATCCGTACTTGATGGAGATATCCGTATCCTCAGGAGCCAATATAGTCTGTACAGGTATCCTAAGTATCCGTACTTGATGGAGATATCCGTATCCTCAGGAGCCAATATAATCTGTATAGGTATCCTAAGTATCCGTACTTGATGGAGATATCCGTCTCCTCAGGAGCCAATATAATCTGTATAGGTATCCTAAGTATCCGTACTTGATGGAGATATCCGTACCCTCAGGAGCCAATATAGTCTGTATAGGTATCCTAAGTATCCGTACTTGATGGAGATATCCGTACCCTCAGGAGCCAATATAGTCTGTATAGGTATCCCAAGTATCCGTACTTGATGGAGATATCCGTACCCTCAGGAGCCAATATAGTCTGTATAGGTATCCTAAGTATCCGTACTTGATGGAGATATCCGTACCCTCAGGAGCCAATATAGTCTGTATAGGTATCCTAAGTATCCGTACTTGATGGAGATATCCGTACTTGATGGAGATATCCGTACCCTCAGGAGCCAATATAGTCTGTACAGGTATCCTAAGTATCCGTACTTGATGGAGATATCCGTACCCTCAGGAGCCAATATAATCTGTATAGGTATCCTAAGTATCCGTACTTGATGGAGATATCCGTACCCTCAGGAGCCAATATAGTCTGTACAGGTATCCTAAGTATCCGTACTTGATGGAGATATCCGTATCCTCAGGAGCCAATATAATCTGTATAGGTATCCTAAGTATCCGTACTTGATGGAGATATCCGTCTCCTCAGGAGCCAATATAATCTGTACAGGTATCCTAAGTATCCGTACTTGATGGAGATATCCGTACCCTCAGGAGCCAATATAGTCTGTATAGGTATCCTAAGTATCCGTACTTGATGGAGATATCCGTACCCTCAGGAGCCAATATAGTCTGTATAGGTATCCTAAGTATCCGTACTTGATGGGGATATCCGTATCCTCAGGAGCCAATATAGTCTGTATAGGTATCCTAAGTATCCGTACTTGATGGAGATATCCGTCTCCTCAGGAGCCAATATAGTCTGTATAGGTATCCTAAGTATCCGTACTTGATGGAGATATCCGTCTCCTCAGGAGCCAATATAATCTGTACAGGTATCCTAAGTATCCGTACTTGATGGAGATATCCGTACCCTCAGGAGCCAATATAGTCTGTATAGGTATCCTAAGTATCCGTACTTGATGGAGATATCCGTACCCTCAGGAGCCAATATAGTCTGTATAGGTATCCTAAGTATCCGTACTTGATGGAGATATCCGTATCCTCAGGAGCCAATATAGTCTGTATAGGTATCCTAAGTATCCGTACTTGATGGAGATATCCGTACCCTCAGGAGCCAATATAATCTGTATAGGTATCCTAAGTATCCGTACTTGATGGAGATATCCGTACCCTCAGGAGCCAATATAGTCTGTATAGGTATCCTAAGTATCCGTACTTGATGGAGATATCCGTACCCTCAGGAGCCAATATAGTCTGTATAGGTATCCTAAGTATCCGTACTTGATGGAGATATCCGTACCCTCAGGAGCCAATATAGTCTGTATAGGTATCCTAAGTATCCGTACTTGATGGAGATATCCGTACCCTCAGGAGCCAATATAGTCTGTATAGGTATCCTAAGTATCCGTACTTGATGGAGATATCCGTTCTTTATCCGATCCGTTTGCAAAATCCAGCATAGCTAAAGCATAACTTGTTGCAGTCAGTGGTGTAGCAATGGTAGGGGCGATGTGGGCAGTCGTCCCACCTTCCCCCTGGTGGGTCCGAAGGGGCCCTCCAGGCATAGGCGCAGAGGACCCGCAAGAGATCCATGGACCGACGTGAAGGGCCCCTGGAGCGAAGAAAGGGGCCACGTGCTGACCGAGAGAGTCCCAGGCCGGTGAAGAGAGCCCCTTGGTTAAGGGAGAGTGCCCATATGCAGACGTCGAGGGTCCTGGGCGGGGCCAACATGGAGGGCTTCCAGATCAACAGAGAGGACCCTGATCGACCACGGAGTTGGACAGGGCCGAAGAGGAGGTTTCCAGGTATGACGTGAAGGGACTCCAAACCCACGGATGGGCCCTGGGCTGTTAAAAGGTACTGGCGTAGCCAAGGGGGAGGAGAGGGAGCGACGGTGGCAGTCGCCTCCTTGTGGGTCCGATGATGAGGATCCCTGAGAACAAGAGAGGACTGGAGTGTGATTTCCATGAAATTGAAGGAAGAACAGGGCCCCCGAGAGCTTAAAAGTCACTGTGGGTTGGCAATTGCTATGAGGAATACTGAGGACCAGCCCCAGAGCTGGAATGTCCTTAAAGCATAAAAAGCTATCCACAACTGGGAAGGACCCCAAGTAGCTTGATACAGCCCTCGAGGGCTAACAGGATCTCCTGAGAGCTAAGGAGATTTCCTAAAGTCAGCGATGGTTGTGAGGAATTCTGAGGGTCCTCCTCAGAACTAGAAAGCTCCTGAACTGGGAAGGCTGTCGGGGACTGGAAAAGGCCCCTGGCAGGGTCACGGTTCGGCTACAGTTGAACTGTCCCGCCGAGAACGTCGTGCATAGCCTGACTGGCACGGGGAGACGGCCCAAGAAGAGACAATCCCGCGACCATGTCTAGAGCTTACAGCGCCCCGGGAGTCGGCACAAGAAGAGCCAATCCCGCGACCATGTCTAGCGATTACAGCGCCCCGGGAGACGACACAAGAAGAGCCAATCCCGCGACCATGTCTAGAGCTTACAGCGCCCCGGGAGACGACACAAGAAGAGCCAATCCCGCGACCATGTCTAGAGCCTGCAGCGCCCCGGGAGACGACACAAGAAGCGCCAGTCCCGCGGCCATGCATGCGTCTGACAGTTCGCCAGTGGACGAGCCGTCCCTCCGTGGGCGCCGTACAGCGCCTGGCCAACACGGTGTGGTCGGCGTAGACAGCCAGCGGGGTTCTCGACCCGGGGAATGCAGCCACGGCTCATGGGAGTTGGCGCGCTCAGTCCGCTGAGCGCGGCGCCGACGGCCGGACCGACTCGTGGCTCTCCCAGCCCGCGGCCCCAGCCACCCCGCCGGCGCCGTCCCGCTTAGGAGTGGTCACGAGTTGGTGTGCGTGAAGTGCTGTGAGTGGGAAGAGTTAGAGCCCAAGCACTCGGTGATACCAAGACGTTTATCGGTGAATAATTAGTCAGCCAACGGCAAGCATCCTGCGGAACAAACCAGACGAAGGAAAATACAAGTAAGCAGAGGCGAACACATTCATCACTTGCTCACCAGCATAGAGGTCACATAACTTAGTAATTCGTCAACCCCAGAGACGTTCCTTGCATTTTCCATCTAAATTGACATAATTGCTTCCTTATTCCTTATTCTTATCGATATATTAATTAAACAACAACATATATTAATCCCACCATTCACGTACGATACTTAATCTCCAGCAATATCCTCATTCTACATGGGATGTTTCTTATTCTCCAGAGGACAGCTGATTGCTGGCAAGAGGTAGCAACCAATCTTCATGAGGCTAAGAGTGGTTTTCCAACCATTTAGACATGATTTACAACAGAGTTCGAAAGTGGCCCACGTATATAAGCTCAGCAAGACCCACGCCCGTACTTGTGAAGCTCGAGCCCTATCCAAGCCTGTCATGTTTGCCATGTATGTAGCCCGTACCCAAACCGACCCAGTTACGGCACATGAGATGTACATGTCAAATTCAGGATGTCATGGTAGATTAACCAAGTGCACATAGTTATTAGGTATCTTCGTCATAAAATGAAAAGATATATCACGAAGAGAAGAATTTCAACACATAGCTGATACTTTCCAAAATTACTTCGAATGCATTCATTGCCATCAGGGACACTTTCATTAGAACATCAATGTTGGGCACAATGCCAAAATCATAAAAACATGGATAGTCAATTGATATGCATCCCTGCTCCCCTCAAATTCCTCTTACGTGATCAAGTAATTGAGCGTTTTCTTCACGGATCATTCCACTGGGATTTTTCATTGAACTGCAGTTTTCAAAGTGCTTAATTTAAACATTAATAATTACTCGATCACGACCAAACATTTAGATTCTGTTGACCATGTTGGGACATTCTGTTCCCACCCAGAATGTGCTGTGATCCTCATGTTCAGTAGCTGCGGTGCTCACTAACTCTGAACCCTAGCTAAGCTTACACAATTTAGCTAGTTACCTATCATGGACGTACGCGCCTAGTCACCAACATGGCTGAGAACAGTGTTTTGTTTTTCATCCACTTGCTTTACAACATTTGAAAGACAATGGACGTCAGCGTGTTTACACAAACGAACAACACAGCAATGCTCGATCACGACAAACGCTCGAACACGTCGCATTCTCACCGCGCAGACTCCTCTCCACCAGGGGAGGATACGGATAAACGGAGAGGGGCATGTGCGCCCTCCCCAATGGGAAGGTGGTGCTCCTGTCGGGAAAAGGCGCCCTTGTGCGAAGGCTGCAGTGCACCCTCAACCCACCTGCTCCAATTTTGCAGTCAGAGGCACCCTTCGGAAGGCAAAGGCCCCTCCAAGAGCCTTCTCAGTGGCACCCTTCCGGAAACGTGCCCCCATGACAATTCATGCATGTGCCCCTTCTGCGAGCACTTTTCTACTCGGTCGCGAAGCTGACTAGTCGCTCTGACCGCAGTCCCGACTTGCCAGCGTTGTGTACCATTGGCTCTGGTCAGTGACCGGAACAGGGATCAGACGGGCTACTGTCGTCACGCCCGACGGTCTAAAGAGCGCTGCCGAACACTTCGGAGACATCAGGAGCCCAGAAGAGGCGATCAGAGCGGTGCGTTAGTTCCGCGACGGAGCCAACAAAAAAATGTATTCGTAAAGGAGGGGTCAGGAAATTTTCCTCATATATGGCATACATACCAAGTGAGCAAAACATCGGCTAAAAGAACATACATGTTGCACAAACAGGTCCAGAAATACGTGAAAAATTGCCGTGACCTCAAGTCACTTATCTAACGTCGAACAGAAATCCGGTATGCACATTTCGTAGACAATGCCTTATCATAATCAAGCTCATGGCCTAACTTTCATTGCGATATATTTTCATTTAGGTGAGTTATCAATCCTGAAACATGTTTTAAGGTAATCCTCTTGGACCTGAGCTAGGTCAAAAACCTTACATGACCTGAGATTGAAGCTTTCCAGTCGGTCGCTTACAAAATGAAGGAAAAGATACTGAAGATTTCGAAGCGCTGTGCAATGTTTTTTTCTCCATCACGGAAAAACATAATGGGTGGCGTAAAAGTACCACCTCCGATACCCCACCATGATTACGAAGTCAGCTTTCGAAAACAAGAACACTATATGACGTAAAAAGCCAGTTCAAGCCCGTAAAAATACTAACTATTTGCCTAATGGAAAACGCTGGAATAGGAGCTAAGCACTTGGATATATCCGAGCATTAACTTTAAGCCACTCTACTCTCTGACACACGTTTGAATTAAGATGTAATGCAATGCGGCGCACTGATAACTAAAGGACCTTTTCATGTAAATACTGTGCAGCCATGCAGGTGAACATTATGTCACCGGTTAGATATTGTATTACAATTGTGAATGTTAACCACTGATAAGACCTACTTACTTTATTGGTTGGGTACTTACTTTATTGGTATATAGGCAGGCACCAACCTTGCTAACTAGTTACCTGTCCACTTAGTTAGGCAATGTATACATGCAGAGTATATTGCAAGGTGTTGGATGGCTAACATAGTCAAGGTACCACATAGAACAAATAACCACCCAACAGTTTATTGGTGGTATGCCCCACACTGTCAAGCTGTCGCTGAATGCGTGGGAGCATATGAACAGATGTATCATATATGTGAATCTATACAACAATTTGTTTTCTTAATATTGCTTTTTTCTTCCCTACATGCAACCTCACCTAGCCTGCCGACCCACATTCCACTCTGGCGGGGTTACTTAAGAAGCACTTACCGTACACACCTTCACTCAACCCTGCCAGGGTCACTTATCAGACACTTAGCCTGCCTACTCACATTCCACCATGTCCTGGTCACTTATCAGACACTTAGCCTGCCTACTCACACTCCACCCCGTCCTGGCCACTTATCGAGCACTTACCCTGCATACCCACACTCCACCGTCCAATGGTTACTGATTAAACACACTGCCGGCTAACCCCACGGCCACTGATTAGACTGTCGACCAATACTCCACACCCATAGCCACTGATTAGATACTTAATATTTTCTCTCAAAATATAATTATCATGTGATATATTATCAGATGTGTACTTTGCACATGGGGTCTTCATAGTTAAGATAGTCAAGTATCAGTTAAAGTGGAGAAGACCAGAAAACAACATTGGTAGATGTATGCTATGGTCATTTTGAAGTACTTGTCTGATAGGTTGCTTCCTTTGATTTTTGTTGGCATCATTGTATGACTGATCTCAATGTTGGTAGCCGGTCATGGAGAATTGTAGCGCTTGGGATAATTGGGTTCGATTTTCACTTCAAAGGATACATTGCAGCACAGACAGGAGAATGAGACATCCGACCCCACCCGACCCGGTCCAGACCACTTCATCTACGCAAAATGTGCGCCAGGTTCTACCCGTACCCAAGGCCGACTCTAAACTCGTTATAGGACCTAACCTTACCGATCTGAACACTGATACGAGGCCACACTGCCGATAGCCAGATTATTCATTTTCAGCGCCGTTGCAGCCTTCACTCACGATGTACACCAGACTTCAGCTGCGGCTGCAGGGAAAATTAAAATAATGAAATAAACCGACTGCGCTGATGTCATGACGCAACGTTTTTCCATTTGTTTGATTGGTTGTTGTCCTGACTACTACCGCTGGCCACCTGAACAACCCAGGACACAATTAGCGCAAATCCGACGCACCGGCGCTTCTGTCTCTATTTAGCGCAAGATGTACCATACCACCTGTACCACACCGTTCATGCCGTCAAGTGCACTTTGGGCTGCACGGCATCAGAAGAGCTGCAAAACTCTCAGAAGGCTTCAGGTGGGCCGTCATCACTCACTCACTCACTCACACTCACTCACTCACTCACTCACTCACTCACTCACTCACTCACTCACTCACTCACTCACTCACTCACTCACTCACTCACTCACTCACTCACTCACTCACTCACTCACTCACTCACTCACTCACTCACTCACTCACTCACTCACTCACTCACTCACTCACTCACTCACTCACTCACTCACTCACTCACTCACTCACTCACTCACTCACTCACTCACTCACTCACTCACTCACTCACTCACTCACGCATTCACTCACTCACGCATTCACTCACTCACTCACTCACTCACTCACTCACTCACTCACTCACTCACTCACTCACTCACTCACTCACTCACTCACTCACTCACTCACTCACTCACTCACTCACTCACTCACTCACTCACTCACTCACTCACTCACTCACTCACTCACTCACTCACTCACTCACTCACTCACGCATTCACTCACTCACGCATTCACTCACTCACGCATTCACTCACTCACGCATTCACTCATGCATTCACTCACTCATGCATTCACTCACTCACTCATTTAATTACTTACTTACCTACTCGCTTACTTACCCTACTCGCTTACTTACTTACCTTACCTTACCTTACCTTACCTTACCCCCACCCCCACCTCACCACCCCCCCCCCCTCACTCTCACTCACTCTCACCATCACCACCACCTCTCACCATCACCTCCTCACTTGCATCACTCACTACGCACACTCACTCACTATTTAATTATTTACCTTACCTTACCTTACCTTACCTTACCTTACCTTACCTTACCTTACCTTACCTTACCTTACCTTACCTTACTTCAGTGGACATTATGATGTGCGTATTGGTAAACCTAGTTCACCTGCTTCAATGTGCTAGACGAGCATTATTAATCTATGTTCAGCTTCGTGTTAATATTATTCAAGAAAGATGCCATGGATGAGAAAAAAGACCTTTATTAAATAGCGAGTGGTGTTGGAACTTCTGGATTGCTATGCGTCCATGAGGATAGCTCATGATCGTGGAATACATAGATGCATCATTGTGAAACTCTAACTTCACAAATATTCCAATTTATTATAAGTAATGTGTGAATAAGTGCCCAGAGTCATCCTTATTTAATGATGCATAGTGTGAAAACAGTATGCAAAACAGAACTGTGTTTGGTATCTAGTCCCACCAAAAGTACAGAATTTGTAGCACCGTCCTGCCACAATGATCAACTGTGGCCAAAGGAACATACTTTGTTCAAGGGGCCACTTCCAGTCATTTTGTCGTCAGTGCATGGATAATCCGGGTGTTATAAACTATTGCACTCGCCGTGAGAAGCAATGCGACCTATTGTATATTCTGGCCTATTGGATAGTCTGACCCATTGGATATTCTCGCCTATTGGATATTCTGGCCCATTGGATATTCTGGCCCATGGTTTTTCTTGCCCACAGTTTGAGGAGTTCATGAATACCAAACAACACAGATGCAAAAACATAGCTCAAGTAGCCTGCCCAATAAATGTAAACAATTGCAAAAACCGACAAAAGCACTTTAAAAAGATCACAGATAGATTTCGATGAACAAGATTCGTAACGAGCACATGCCCAGCTTTCGAATGGTATGTGGCTCGTCTTTTCAGCTTCCGAGACCTTCCAATGCACGGTGCCACCGCAGCACTAGGTCACGACCCAGCGGCCGTGCGGGGGGTGTCAAGTGGCGCATTCCAGGGCTACTAAGGTCAGCTATTTTGCTAATTTGACAATTAGGCATACAGTCCCTAAAGCCTAAGCTGTTTGATCTCCGCTATGATCTAATACTTTTGTATGACTAGGCCATCGTCGCGATATCTGAAGCATGGCTTATCTGGCATATCCTCGTGGAATCGGTAGAAATTGGCGGATTTCAGCCGTACCGAGACTACCGATCGTGCCGTCTCCCTTTAAGGTCACGGTGGTGTCGCCACACTGAATCGCGACTATTTTCAACATACTGAATTTCATATGCCCAACACAGTTCTCCTTGTGAATCAAATTTGTGTGCTTCAAAAGTGATGTGCTTGCTTTGTATTCAAGCTTGAGTTTACTTCACATGACCATGCCACGTGAGCTGACATGATCTTATGACGTTCATAAGTGAATCAGAATCGAGTTGAAAGGACCCGGAGACATATATTCATATTTGCAGGGTCATTCCACAAGATAAAGGTCAGTTGTCATTGCTGGTCTATCATAATACTTAATGACCTCAGCATGGCAAACAAAGAAGAGATAAGCTGTTATGTAAGCCCGGGGTTACCTGGGCCTCCCAATGAAGTTTTCCCTGCCTATGGCATGCATAGTTCGGAAGCTGGTTTTGAAGCCTGATTCAGATCGGAGCTTACCTATTCCGTCCTGACTATTGCTCTTCCCATGACCAATATGAATACATTCATTGATGCTAGTTCATTAACGTTGACACCATTGACACCAATATTCTTGACAAACAAACCGACCGTAAACAAGCTCGGCCTTTTGCCACGTGTGCTGTCATTATCACATACAACCATCACCGTCACATGCAACCACCGTCTTCACATACAACCCGACCATCTTCGCATGCAACTACCATCTTCGCTTACAACCCGACCATCTTCACATGCAACCACCATCTTCACTTACAACCCGACCATCTTCAGAATACCATCTTCCACAACCCCTCATGCAACTACCATCTTCACTTACAACCCGACCATCTTCACATGCAACTACCATCTTCACTTACAACCCGACCATCTTCACATGCAACTACCATCTTCACTTACAACCCGACCATCTTCGCATGCAACTACCATCTTCACTTACAACCCGACCATCTTCGCATGCAACTACCATCTTCACTTACAACCCGACCATCTTCACATGCAACTACCATCTTCACTTACAACCCGACCATCTTCGCATGCAACTACCATCTTCACTTACAACCCGACCATCTTCACATGCAACTACCATCTTCACTTAACTTACAACCCGACCATCTTCACATGCAACCACCATCTTCACTTACAACCCGACCATCTTCACATGCAACTACCATCTTCACTTACAACCCGACCATCTTCACATGCAACTACCATCTTCAAAAAACCTTCAACAAAAATCTCATTAACAAAAAACACCCCTATCACAAAAAACCCACAAACATGCAACTACCATCTTCACTTACAACCCGACCATCTTCACATGCAACTACCATCTTCACTTACAACCCGACCATCTTCACATGCAACACCACTATAAACCGACCATTTCACATGCAACCACATCTTCACTTACAACCCGACCATCTTCACATGCAACTACCATCTTCACTTACAACCCGACCATCTTCACATGCAACTACCATCTTCACTTACAACCCGACCATCTTCACATGCAACTACCATCTTCACTTACAACCCGACCATCTTCACATGCAACCACCATCTTCACTTACAACTGCGATCGTCACCTGCGGCTACCGATGTTTCCGGGTCGAGGCTGGCCCGGCGGGCGCTGCGGGCGCTGCGGGCGCTGTGGGCGCTGCGGGCGTCGCCAGCTGGCCAGGGGCGCCGTGTGATGCCTCAGGCGCGTGACAGGTGACACAGTGGCGGCGGGCCGTGTGTTAGCTTCGCCAACTGCAGCGCAGCCGGCAGCTAACGAGCAGCGGCGACGACGACATCAGTCACCCGTGCTCACCACACTGGCGTCAGTCAGCTGTGCCCACCACACCGGCGTCAGTCAGCCGTGCTCACCACACCGGCGTCAGTCAGCCGTGGTCACCACACCGGCGTCAGTCAGCCGTGCCCACCACACCGGCGTCAGTCAGCTGTGCCCACCACACCGGCGTCAGTCACCGTGCCACACACCGCGTGGTCACCACACCGGCGTCAGTCACCCGTGCTCACCACACCGGCGTCGGCGTGCCCACCACACCGGCGTCAGTCAGCCGTGCTCACCACACCCTCACCGGCGTCAGTCAGCCGTGGCTCACCACACCGGCGTCAGTCACCCGTGGCTCACCACCGGCGTCAGTCAGCCGTGCTCACCACACCGGCGTCAGTCACCCGTGCTCACCACACCGGCGTCAGTCAGCCGTGCTCACCACACCGGCGTCAGTCACCCGTGCTCACCACACCGGCGTCAGTCAGCCGTGGTCACCACACCGGCGTCAGTCACCCGTGCTCACCACACCGGCGTCAGTCAGCCGTGCTCACCACACCGGCGTCAGTCACCCGTGCCCACCACACCGCGTCAGTCAGCCACCACCGGTCAGTCAGCCGGGTTCACCACACCGGCGTCAGTCACCCGTGCTCACCACACCGGCGTCAGTCGTCCGTCCACCACACCGGCGTCAGTCACCCGTGGTCACCACACCGGCGTCAGTCACCCGTGGTCCCACCACACCGGCGTCAGTCACCCGTGCTCACCACACCGGCGTCAGTCAGCCGTGCTCACCACACCGGCGTCAGTCAGCCGTGCTCACCACACCGGCGTCAGTCAGCCGTGCTCACCACACCGGCGTCAGTCACCCGTGCTCACCACACCGGCGTCAGTCAGCCGTGCTCACCACACCGGCGTCAGTCACCCGTGCTCACCACACCGGCGTCAGTCACCCGTGGTCACCACACCGGCGTCAGTCACCCGTGCTCACCACACCGGCGTCAGTCAGCCGTGCTCACCACACCGGCGTCAGTCAGCCGTGGTCACCACACCGGCGTCAGTCAGCCGTGGTCACCACACCGGCGTCAGTCACCGGTCACACCGGCGTCAGTCAGCCGTGCTCACCACACCGGCGTCAGTCACTGTCACCCACCGGCGTCAGTCACCCGTGCTCACCACACCGGCGTCAGTCAGCCGTGGTCACCACACCGGCGTCAGTCAGCCGTGGTCACCACACCGGCGTCAGTCAGCCGTGCTCACCACACCGGCGTCAGTCACCCGTTGCCCACCACACCGGCGTCAGTCACCCGTGCCCACCACACCGGCGTCAGTCACCCGTGGTCACCACACCGGCGTCAGTCAGCCGTCCGTCACCACACCGGCGTCAGTCAGCCGTGCTCACCACACCGGCGTCAGTCAGCCGTGCTCACCACACCGGCGTCAGTCAGCCGTGGTCACCACACCGGCGTCAGTCAGCCGTGGTCACCACACCGGCGTCAGTCAGCCGTGCTCACCACACCGGCGTCAGTCACCCGTGCTCACCACACCGGCGTCAGTCAGCCGTGGTCACCACACCGGCGTCAGTCACCCGTGCTCACCACACCGGCGTCAGTCAGCCGTGCTCACCACACCGGCGTCAGTCACCCGTGCTCACCACACCGGCGTCAGTCAGCCGTGGTCACCACACCGGCGTCAGTCACCCGTGCTCACCACACCGGCGTCAGTCAGCGCTCACCACACCGGCGTCAGTCACCCGTGCTCACCACACCGGCGTCAGTCACCCGTGGCTCACCACACCGGCGTCAGTCAGCCGTGCTCACCACACCGGCGTCAGTCACCCGTGCTCACCACACCGGCGTCAGTAGTCACACCGGCGTCAGTCACCCGTGCCCACCACACCGGCGTCAGTCAGCCGTGGTCACCACACCGGCGTCAGTCAGCCGTGGTCACCACACCGGCGTCAGTCAGCCGTGGTCACCACACCGGCGTCAGTCACCCGTGCTCACCACGCCGGCACCGCCCTGCTCATCACCCTGGACAGTCATCTTAGATCCCTGGCAGATACTCGCAACCTGACATATTCCTTGCATTGCATCCACATGGTGCTTTTCAATCATCTCTCCATCTCTCCCTCCTTCTCTTTCTCTCTCTCTCTCTCTCTCTCTCTCTCTCTCTCTCTCTCTCTCTCTCTCTCTCTCTCTCTCTCTCTCTCTCGCTCTCGCTCTCGCTCTCGCTCTCGCTCTCGCTCTCGCTCTCTCTCTCTTTTTGAAAATCGTGTTCGAGACGACGATGGCCCATGCATTCATGAGCCTGTAATGACGACTGTAATGACATCGTGCAAGGATTGTAATTTAACCATGGCACAGCTATGAAATATTCTTCGACGTCAATATTGCGACTGCAAAGATTGCGACGCGACACAACTGCCACGGCGAAAACCTTTCGCCGATTTCGCTGAGAAAAGCAATGGGGCTGCAAATGCAGATACTGCAATGCAATATCACTGTTACACGGCACTTCTGCGAGTGTCGAACTGCTATGGACCGTTGTTGCTACTGTAATGCCTATTTTCGACAAATTGTACTGCGAAGCAACTTTTCTGTCGTAGCAAAAAATACCATGTGACAGCAGGACAGCATTCGCCTTTTAGAACGGCAGTGGGAGGGTGGCGTTAGCTAAAGATACGAAGAGCTGCATGAAGCAGTTCCGTCATTTAATTTGCATAGTTACTTGAAAATGTTTGACTGCATCCTCTGCTGACCTTCCAGTTCAAGTCAAATAGGTCAATGTCGGGGCAAAGTTGGTCACCCGGTCTTCGCCCCAGTTTTCAGACCCAGCTGCGGAAGCCCTGATTTGTATTCCTCATGATTTAGAAGTTGTCTAAATTAGAAAATGTATCCTCACCTGGCCGCCTAAAACCGAAAGTGTGTGCACCATGATTAAAAGACATTCTCGTGTTCGTTTCTTTGTCTGTCTGCCTCTGTACATGCATTCCGGTCGAAACAATAGTTAATGACAAATCCGCGGTTCACAAACAATTTTTCCAGCTCCAATCTCCGTTTCACTCTGCGCCCTGACCTGGTGCGCACTCTGCAACCTTATCTACAGCATGCACCACTACTGTCGTGATGACTGGGGGACGACAAGCCGCGCAGAGAGGCTACGCCGGCGAGCGTCTAATGGCACCGGGTGCACTGTTCTCACCGCCTCCAGACGGCATGTGTGGGTCTTCCCCAGTTATCCGGCAAGCGCGTTTCTGAACGTACTCGATACCGTCGGATAGGGTCTCGGCAGTTCTGATCAAACATGGCAGCAGCGTACTCTGGACGGGCCTAATGAGGACTTGCAAACAAGCAGGGGATGCACCCTGGGAGTCCCACGGCGGTCGTTCGGGCATGTGAGGCCGAAATAGCGCACGCCGAAGACTTTTCCCAATTCGCCCATTCTGTATGAAATCAGGTTCCAATGGCATGCCTAAAAAGTTGGCTGTCCGATTTGTTGTTGAAAAGTTTTCCGCCCTGTTTGACCGACCTAATTTGCTGAATGCTCCGAGTAGATTCAGCATGAACGGTATGTGTTTTTCTGTGTTCAATTTCATGCTGTTAGTGTCGATCTAGCCTGACAATTGACCCGTGGAATTTTGGAGTTGTCTCGGAATTTCATTCTGTCACAACGATAGTCAGGTCAGCATATTTGCATCTATGTTCTACATCTCTCAAAATGTCGATAATCATAATTAAGAAACTAGCCCAACCTTTGTGCCTTGAGCGCCCTCCATCATGCACGTGGTATTTGTCCATTCAGACGTGACAACGTATGATCATGTATGGCTTCGTTTAGTAACTGGGTCAGCACAGACCCGCTGTTATATCTCCCACTAGGCCTGTATAGGAGTCCGTTTAGTGACCGATCCAGTACAGGCGTGCAGTCGGTCCACCGCTAGGCCTCATATAGGATTCCATTTAGTGACCGATTCAGTACAGACGTACAGTCGGTCCGCCGATAGGGCTACACAGGGCTTGGCTTGATGGCGGGGGCAGTGCATGCGGTCTGCCGCCGCCTCTCGACTAGACAGCTGCAAAGCTATGATGGAGACGGTGTTAGGTGGTTTTGAGACGGATGGAGACGGATGTTTTGCTTTAATGATCGCTTCAAATAGGCTTGTGAGATCGTTCAACTCGAAGTCTTTCAAAAGTTGGTTGTACTCAGTGGAACTGAAAATCCAAGCAGCTCGGTGTTTTTTTAAAATACAAAATCCAATGGACTTGCAAGATAATTCGTGGTCGAGCAATGTCTCCTGTCTCCAAATCGCCCACGGTTAATACCCAGTGAGATTTCGTTTCCAATGCCCATTCACAGACAAGTGACTCCAAAATTTTGCTATATGCAGAGATGCAGAGATGTGATCGAGATGAGTTTCAAATTCGCACCGTCAGGGACAGTCGGTGTCTGCGGTAAGGACGTAGTCTAGAAGTCTTTCTAGTGCTTTGCTACTCTTCCACGTGATGGTGGCTGATGGAAAATAGCCGTAAGTGGCTTTGCCAATTCACATGCAACTGCCAACAACGTCAACTCAGAGGGAATTTCGCCGGGAATAATCGCCTTGTCCGCTTCATCATCTATCACTTCAAATAATGCCGCTTCATCAGCTGCCACTTCCAATTTCATTTTGTCTTCAACATAATGAAATGTTACGCATAATGGAAGCTGTTCGACGTACTAGTCCAGTTCAGAAATATCGACGGTCAGACAAAGGTCCCTTGCAAGCAAGGCCAGGTGAAGCCATAGGAACATTAATGGCGTGTTTTGAGAATATGGATATGTGGCGATGTTGCACTACTATTGCAACTGTGTCCATGTAAGATGTGATATCCTCCTTGTATGCTTAGTGCCCACTGATTCACCTTTCACATATGTGTAAAATTGTGAGGTATGGGTGGTGGTGTTTGTGCTTGGGTGTCTCTGGTGTATCAAGGATCCCTTGTGTTAGCATGTCCTACGAATGGTTACCATCTAATTACCCTCAAATCTCTTTAAGGAAATATAGCTAAGAGACATCCCACATACATTCAATCCTTCGGAGACATACTAAAGGAAAAAACATGCGAAAAACCCAGTCAAGGTTCGACCCTCTCCGAATGCACATACCTCAATGTCTCGTCGCTGCTAACTCTGATCACGTTATGTGTCCGGAGTGCCGATTTCCTCTGGGACGGGGACATCTACGAGCAGGTGAAGTGCTCTCCAATCGGGCTGTCGCATCCCGTCGCCCTCGCCAACAGCTACCTACAATTTTTTTTTAAAGGAAAAGCGCTAGGCGAAGAGGAGAAAAAATAACCATACGTATGGTTTCGTTCATTTCTTTAAATTATTTTTATACCCCCTTCAGCCACCGGCTCGAAGATCCCGACAAGTTACTCCATTAACTCAATGCCATCCGACCGTCAATCAAGTGCACGATGGAGTTGGAGAGAAATGGATGTCTTCATTTTCTCGATGTGAACTTGCAGAAAATCGGTGGGCGACTCCAGGATTCGCCTACAAGAAACCTACCCATACCAGAACGCCTACGACAAGAATCGAACCACCCCAAAAGGTGAAGCAAGGTGTCGTGCGCTGTCTCAATGAAAGAGTATATGCGACGAGGACAGCATGAAATCTGAATTGTCCACCCTCGACAAGGTCTTCGCCGCTAACGGCTACCGAAGTAAAGCGCTACGTCTGCTGCTCGACAACACAGAGACCGAAAAATGAAAACGGAAAACAAGCTGAGATCCGCATCAGTTCCCTATCATCCCGCCACTGGAGAACGCCCGGAACACCGCCTGAGGCCCTTGGGAGTTGTCATCGCTGAAGCATTCGAGCAATCTTTAAAGGCAAGCTGTGTCAACGTCTCGAAGACCGAAAAGATCTGAAGCAGAGCTCGAGTACAATGTGCCGTCCGACATGCGAGTGAAATGCGGCGTACAATGGCGGGAGTGGTCGGCCACCGGACAAGTGCCTGAAGGAGCACCGGAACGCCTTCTCCATGGTTCAACCAGAGTAGTCTGCAGTCGCTGAACACGCTGTAGACATTCGGCATGATACCCGCTTGAACGACGTGGGGATTCCGGGGGAAGGCCGGTTTATGAGAAGGCAGCTGCTGAAATCAAGTCGTATTAGAAATCATCGACCAGAGCTGAAGAGTGGCTGATATTATCGCGCAGGAACCTGGTGGAAGGAGTAGAGGGATTAAGGAAGTTTCAATTGTGATGTTTTTACAATCACTTTGTGTTTTTTTTTTACTACGCTGAAGTATCGATTTTCTAACTGTTCTTGTCTTCCTAACTGCTACCTTCTTAACAGTTAGCTCCTAACTGTTCGTATATTATGTTCTACGCAACTTGAATTGCAAAGTATGATGTAACGTACATCACCTGAGTACGTTACTACTACCCACCTTGCAAAAAAAAATTAATTAAAATGAAAAGTTCTGAACTGTTTGCAAACCGATTGAAAATGTCTGGTTGTGATCCACGCAATGCTTGGGAACCTTGACCATGAACCCGATTGGTGTTGCGTGGAAAGGGCCATCCTTAAATTAATTTGGCTCAGTTCATGTTTTGCAGGTGACGGATGCTGGCTCTGAGACTATATGTTAAGAATTATTAAGAAAAGTATCCGTAGTCTTATGCCGTTCAAATAATGCTTTAGTAGAAAAGAACGTCTAAGATGACAGCGTGATTCACCCACGGGGCTTCCGCATCTGTGGTAAATATCTCAAATGAAACATCAGAGTTTAAAGTATAAAATGGATCATGTCTCCCGTGCAACAGGGTTGGGTGAACTATTTCGTGGATCAAATTATATATATATATATATATATATGTATAAGCAAATGGCCAAAGTAGTAGGTACAAGTGTATATTTGGCCCAGGCCCAGGCCAGGTTCGACAGAGGGATCGAACAACAAGGTATCACATTAGACGAAATCCACACTGCTGCACGCGCATCACGCGATGTTTCTCGCGCAGCTGGTTGCTAATTACTGCCTCCGGTGAATAAATGGCACTAGGGAATTAGGGGCCACAAATAGTTTTGGCCATTGAGGATCGGTCGAATGTTTTTAATATTCATAGACTTCATTGCAAGACGCACACGGTTGCTTCGTTGCTTCGTTGCACACGGTTTAGAAACAAAGCTGGCTGTGAGATCAGTTCCATGTGCGGCATGTTTTTCACCAGGCAATTTGCTGCTGGTTTCACTTAGTGGCGACCTTGGTTTGTATTGGTTCCCTGTTCCATCTCGCTTGTTATCAGCCATCGATACTCTGATGGCAGCCTTTCCTGGTCAATCCCACGAGCATTTGCGATGATTACGATCGAAACTACCATTCAGCCACGTCTGCATTATCCCAGGTATTGCCGCAGACACAAGCCCAAGTCTTTCTCCTTTGATACGATTCGAAGATTATTTGCGAATCTTTGATGACTTCATTCAATACATATCTGCAAAAACGCGTTCTCTTTTTCCTGCAATGCTCGGCGTCTGGTAAAAATCAAATATACGCCTTTCAAAGAGTTGGTGATGAAGTTTGAGAATGCTTTTGACTGCACTTCAGACAAGCCTTTCTGCACCGCACGGGAAACGATATCAGTTCTGTGATGTTCGCAAGTTTTCAGGCCAACACCAGACTTTTGATCAGCGACTCCCTGTGGCTAGCACTCAGTTCCATATATTGCAGGTGACGGATGCTGACTGTGAGTCTCGTGATAATAATAATTGGAAGAACTCGCCCCGGTCTTATGCTGTTCAAATTATACTTTAGTCTAAAAGACCTAAGGCGAAGTACATGTCACCAATGGGACTTCTTAAGACCTTGCTGCTATCTAAAATCTAGCATCAGTATTGAAAATACAAAATGAAACATGTTTATCGTACAACAAGTTTGCGTGAACTGTTGCGAGAGAAAGCAAGGTACGCGCATGAAATCCGAACTAATGTGAACATACATTTTCAACATACAGCCTATAAAAATTTTTGCGTGGATAAAACAATATATATGCAAATGGCCAGAGAAGTAGGAACAGGTAAACACTATATATGCAAATGCCCATAGCAGGTATAGATAAATAATATATATGCAAATGGCAAGTGTAGTAGGCACAGGTACACATCTGGCGAAGGCCAAGGTTTGACAGAGGTATAAAAAACAAGGTAACACACGGGAACAAATCCATACACTCCTCCACACGCATCTCGCGATGTTTCTGGCACAGCTGATTGCTAATGCGCGACTCGGGTGAAAAAAAGGCGCCAGGGAAGTAGAGACGACGAATAGGTTTGGTGATTGAAGCTCCACCGAGAGCTTCTAATATTCAAAGACTCCCACATTTTTTAATCAGATCTATCTTGAGTTCCATGTAGCATTCGAAGTTTAGCATTGCAAAAGCTTAGCTCGGTTCCCGGGTGCTATTTTTGGCAAGGACCGATTGGGGTGTCAGTTTGCTTGTTTTTTTTGCATCTCTGTTATGCTCATCAAGTCTTAGTTTTACTGAACACTGGATCTCTCCAATGCAGATTGACTCGTTCGCCACGCATAGCAAACTGTCCATCATGTACACAACATTGCGGTTGTGGCAGTGTCCTCTCAGCCATGCCAAGCAGGTGCGACATTGGCTTGTATTTCCCCTAGAATGATGGATTGAAGTACGCGAATCTGACTAGTATCCTTCCCAAGTTTTGACTCCCTCTCCACGCTATTCTGCATTTCTGCATTCCATATTCTCCACGCTACTGCTTTCGGTGATTCCCTGGATCTTCCGACACATCGCATCAGCAATGTAGGGAAGAATGATTGGGACATGGGAGGTGAAGTTTGTGTTTAGTGAGTTCTATGGCAGCAGCGTGGGTTGTGTGGAACTGTCGACTGGATCTTTGTCATCAACAGCTTAGGGTATACATTCTGTGCAAAAACTAAGTCCACACTTTGAATAATCCAATGCCACTTGCCATGCGCCACGGCCACTGGGAGCCCAATGGCAGATAGTCCCAAGTGCCGGTGGATAATTACCACGACCATTCTCCTGGATCCGCTTCTGGACGACGGCACCAGAGCTGACCAAGCCTAAACATGTCACGCGACCTCGGCACTCGCGCCGCCCGTACCATGTCACACGAGAGCGTGTGCTCTGTGTCACTGAGCAGGTGTGCACGCCTCCGCCGAGGTCGTGTCGGCGACGGGTCCTGACAAGCCGGGCACGTAGGCACAGACGGGCACAGCCATAGCTTTGCCACGAAAGCGACAACGGGAAGTTAGTGTTCACTTTGTGCCACATTGCGTCATGATATAGGAGAGGTGCGTCACAGTGTGGAACAGGTTGGTCACAACATATGACCGTCGCGTCGCGATACGGGGCTAGTGCGTCACAATTCGTGGCTGGTGCATCACAATACTGGGCTAGTGCGTCACAATGTGGTGCCGGTGCGCCACAATATGTGGCCGCTGTACCATGATATGGCGCTAGTGCGTCGCAATATGCGGCAAGTGTGTCAGAATGTGCAGTCAGCCCATCACATGAATGCTGCAGACGACGCTCGGCCGTCTTCTCACTCGGCGCACGTATATTCTAATGGCGCCGTGCCTGTGACGTCAGCAGCCGGTTACGCCCGGGGCGTCTAACGCGGTTACCGGCGACATAATGGGGTGACCCGCGAACGGTTCCCGGCTGATTGCCAGCGTAATGGCATTAAGTCGTGTCCTCGCGCCTCGCCGCGGGCACCAGACAGCTCCTGCTGGACGGTGGGGGGGGGGGAGAGGCGGGGTGAAGGACAGGACTGAGCGCAAGGTGAATGGGTGAAGGACAGGGCTGAGCGCAAGGTGAATGGGTGAAGGACAGGACTGAGCGCAAGGTGAATGGGTGAAGGACAGGACTGAGCGCAAGGTGAATGGGTGAAGGACAGGACTGAGCGCAAGGTGAATGGGTGAAGGACAGGACTGAGCGCAAGGTGAATGGGTGAAGGACAGGACTGAGCGCAAGGTGAATAGGTGAAGGACAGGGCTGAGCGCAAGGTGAATGGGTTGAGGACAGGACTGAGCGCAAGGTGAATGGGTTGAGCGCAAGGTGAATGGGTGAAGGACAGGACTGAGCGCAAGGTGAATGGGTGAAGGACAGGACTGAGCGCAAGGTGAATGGGTGAAGGACAGGACTGAGCGCAAGGTGAATGGGTGAAGGACAGGACTGAGCGCAAGGTGAATGGGTGGCGGACAGGACTGAGCGCAAGGTGAATGGGAGAATGGGAGCCTATCACCATGACATATGCATGGAAGAGGTAAGAGCGGATGTAAACGAGCGTGCAAAATGCTCTCTCGCCCTCACTGAAAACAAATCTTACTACATGTAAGATGGTCAAAATGTAGTAGTAGTAATGGGGTGGTGGGGCCATTTGCCCCTCATTTAGACCACCTTTCACAGTCATTTTACGACATTCACTGCATGCTGACGACACCTTGACTTCTACCCTACCACTCCTGAACCACTTTTTGACGACACACTGGCTGCGATGACTCTTTGAACAACGTCATTGATCATATATATATGATCAAAAACGTAGGACAAAAGTGGTATATATACCACTTTTGTACTACGTTTTTACTTCATGTGAACTACATGGTGGCCACTGTGTGACTACCGCGAACCAGAAGGTGATCATGCTGAGCCACCCTCTGACTACATTGGACGTTATGACCACTTCTGCACCACCTCGTGGCAACCATGAACCACAATACAATCACTTTCTGATCCGGTCGAGACCACTCATATATTACCATGGACTAACTCTTGACCACCCCTGTAACATCCTATGACCACGTTTGTGGCACCCCATGACCATTATCGGACCACCTCGTGACCACTACTGAACCGCCCCATAACCACTATCGGACCGCCTTTTGACCACTACTGAGCCACATCATAGCCATCATCGGACCGCCTTGTGATTACCACTGACCCACCTCATAACCGTTCACGAATAATCCCAACCCATCCCAATTAGGAGTTTATGGCAATTCACAAAATTACAGTGACGTATAATACGTACATATGCTGGTTATCTCCGGGTCGCTCGCACTTGAAGTGCTTCGCAAATGTCAAAAAGATGCAAATGCCGTAGCAGGTATGTCGATGAGTGTGCATACCACCCACAGCTCATCGCAATCCATCACCAGCCGCCAGCTAGTTTACTGGCAACACAGGCCACCCGTCAGCCATTTCTGGGTAGACCCGCATCGTGGATTGATCATTTTAATGGGAACCTACAATCCAACACGTGTGGATCGACAGGCACATGAAGTTAAGCAGCTCGCAGGTCTCATGAAGCCTCACCGACTGAACTGAAGTTATGTTATGGTAAACACGCGAGCCACGTATCAACGGACGATATATTCCACGAATTGTTACACTACTTGTTTACTCAACGAGTTACGAGTGATTACGAGCTAGGCTCAAACATTCATGACGCCAGCTTACAAGTTCACTCAATGAGATGCCTATGTTGCTCATGGCCCTAGGGGAGACCGCCAACTTGCTTTCTATATAAGAAAACCGAGAACATGAACCACATGAATTATTTGTTTCGTTTGACTACCTTCTGTTGAAAAATGCATGAACACATTCCGGGTATCAGAAGCGTTTAAACCAGATGACCCACCTGAGTCGCTTGTGTCTGCTCCACCAACACAGAGGAACGTGCTTCATCCCGCACTATGCGTGATGAATTCGTCCTCGGGGTCTCGCAAAGGACGTTACTTTCGTCGTCCAACAGAACAAGCAGCGTCTCTGCTGCTTCTCCTGCAGCAAACGACCACAATTCAGCACATGATGAAATCTGAAGAATAACTTACAGCTACTTAAGGTGTGTTTTGCTTCAGTTAGCTCTCGTAGTTTAGGAGCGCACCGACTACGCAGGTTATGTGCCTTACTTCAGAATACACAACCTACTTCAGTTGGAAATGCAGTGCCTTGTTTGTGCACATTTATAATTGCGATGCATCAGTTATGCAGAGCGTGTCACAATGGGGATGTTCTGACATCGTTCTCCCTTTCTCTCTCGCTGGGAGAAGAAGAGGGAGACTGAGAGTGAAAGATGAGGGATATGGAGACAGATGTGCTGGGAGGGAAAGGGAGAGAGAAAGACGGAGGGACAGAGACAGAGACAGATAGGGAGAGAGAGAAAGATGCATAGATAGACAGACAGAGACAGGCAGAGACTGACAGACAGAGACAGACAGACAAAGGCAAACAGACAGAGACAGAGAAAGGCAAACAGACAGAGACAGACAAAGGCAGACAGAGACAGACAGACAGAGGCGGACAGACAGAGACAGACAGACACACAGAAACAGACAGACAGAGACAGATAGACCAAAAAATCAAAATTACGGAAACATCTAATCAAGCGGAGACTTGGATGCCTTGATTAAAAAAAAAAATATGTGTGTACAATTTGCTACTTTTTAATACTTGGGTAATTCAAGAATTCACATCGCATTTGCTATGGAAAATGTGCACATCATCTTCATCATGTTCCTATATGTACTTCAACATTTGTTATCTCGAACGCCATGTTGATTACACTGAAATACAACAAAAAATACACTGAAAGCCTCGCATCTCTAAATCTACTCATTCTGCCACTATCCTAGGAAAAACCTGAGCAGGGAGGGGAGTGCTATACAAAAAAAATCCCTAGCTTGGCAAGATTTGACCTGGAAATAGAAGCATTTTTATGGCAAGAGTGTTTAATGTCTTGCTTATTACATCATGTAAAATCAGGTGTGGACACTTTTCAACTTATCCCACCATGCTTTCCGAAGCTAATAATTCTACCTTGAGTTTCTGGCGAAATCCCAGCATTTCAGTCTGATGCAGTCAGCTGTTGTGTATAATGATGATTCAAAATCGAAAGCAGCTTCAAAATGCTTTAAAGATTGAATATTCCACCTGGAAGGTTGGTCAAAAGATCACATAGGCTAATATCTCAAGTAAAAAGCTTGTTAAAGGATTCCAAAGGTGTTAAGGTATAAACTGATAGCTTTCTCAAAACTTTCTACTACTGGATATTTCAGGTTTCAAATGAACTATCTGTCAAAGGAACCAAGAGAGCAACGAACACAAATTTATAACGCATGCTTGAATATGCATAATTTTTGCTAACTTTAGGTAGGTCTCAATAGCAAATTGACTTAGATGTTTTCTGCACGGTTTAAAAAAATAGCATAGCACCACAGCTAATATCCTTAATCGAGCTCTTCATACTAAGCATGCAATATTTCCCATCGTCGAAAAAAAAACTTACCAAATGCACCTTATTCTCCTCCCATGCGGCTGTCAAATTACCGACACCACACTGTACCGCATGCAGAACCAGTGACCACTGAACAAAACTGGCGATCGGCGCAGGCGCAAGCTGTCAAAAGTAGTTACAGAGTATTTATGATCATCGACAAACTACCTCGTGACATTTACACTACCGAAAACAAATATAGGTTTAAATATTGTCATGATGTGGTCGTAGGAGGTCAATGACATTTTAGGGTAAGCCATGGTCAATAAGTGACCCAGTGGTTGTCAGAGGGCAGTATTTACCAAGTAAAGGTAGTCATGTCTTCATACTAAGGTCGCAAATGAGGTAGTCATAACCTCGTCGTAGGGTGAGGTAGTCAAGATTTTCTTTCAGTGTTGTTCTTTTTGGCGATTGGCACTTTTTTACAGATTAATATCTTAATCGCCGGACTGACATTGAGATATATGTCTGAGGCTCCACACACAATCATGCGGTACTATTGTATGGCAAGTGAGGTCACCTCCAAAAACGTTCAACCTGTCATGCTTTAGCTGATACAGATATTTGAATCAAACTTTCAGCGTTTTCTTACCTTTATGGATACAATAAAACGCACCAGATAATTGTATGTTTCTTAGTTTTTGATGACATTATTTTGCATATTTACCCATTAACGCTAAAATCGAAGATTCTGGAAAAAAAAACTAAAAGCGTTTTATGAGGCTACGTTGACCTAAAACAATGTTTCCCGGTACGGACTAGGAATTTGAAAATTTGAAGAAAGTTGAAAACAAAAGCATGAAAGTTTCCAAATATGTAATCGTTTCTTTTTTGGTAGTTCAGGATTTTGAAGTCATCGTAGAATTCGACATCCTTTTCTGATTCAAAATAAATTTAGCTGCTAAAATATCGCCAAAATGAACTATCAAGGTCAAAAACATGACGTTAGTTGTGATCGCATAGTCCCCCATAGTGATGTCGTCACTTTTGAGAGAGCACTTTTGGAGATGACTTCAGGACCTACTAGTCGAGCGCTTTCCAGTGACACCACTTTCATTTTCGTACAACGCTTAGTTTAGATATTAAAAGGGGCATAAAATGACCATCCCCGCTTCCCGAGACAGGGTGTGAAGATCTGATCAGGAAGACGGTTAGGATGGTTAAGTCGGCGTAGTCTATTGCGTTCAGCTGCACACCAGGCAGACAGAACCCGCGCGCGTGGCTATCCGCCCGTCTCTGCAGCTTACGTCGCAGCACAGCAGATACTGACAATTACTCTGGCGTATTGCTGGGGCTTTCATCCGCCAGCATGGTCAGAAGCAGCGCCCCCAGATCAGCGCAGCAGCTGTTTCGCTGCGGCATGGACATCACCCATGCTGCGAGGCTAGCCGTCAGAGATGAAAGAAGCTGAGCACTTTTCAAGAGGTCTGGCACGCCCAGGTTTGTTTAGCACTAATTTATCGTACAACACTATTGCCACGTAACTCCCGGCGATAGCCTGGACGGCAGCCTGCACTAGTCAGGTGACTGCACGGGTGAGATATAGAAGAACAATGTGGCCACGTAATGTCCGACGATAACGTGGACGAGCGGATTCCACCGGTCCGGGGACGGCACGGATGAGATACAGAATCGCAAAGTCCTGCAGGCGAGCGTAAGTCGGTGTGAGTGGCTGAGTGGGCCAGTTTTCTTCTTCACAACCTTGGTGAGCACCTTGACGCTCCGCACGCCTTTTGCCGGCGAAAAGCAGAGTTTGCTTAACTCTTATCTAGCTCATTATTCTCTCGTGTGTCTCATGCTTAATTGTTTGACTGAGATCTAGAACAGTCAAATTTGCATTTTCAACGGTTATATTATCCGCGCCGCCGGCGACGGCCTTTTCCACAGGCCGACCAAACGACAGGCACCGTAGTGCCGCCGGCTGGCTTGCTGGCGACTTTGCGCCAACTCAGCCAACCCATGTGAAGCTGGCGAATAAACCAGTGTATCTGGCCGCACGCCGGAAATGGTCGGCTTGTTGATGAGCTCGTATAATCGGCATGCTCAGACGTGCGGACCAGAGATAATGCTCGTGCCATCTCACCAAAGCACGCTAATAGATCCGCATACATCACACGCAACATCGCTTACGGCTCCGCGAGCCCATCCCCCTCGCTACTGCACTGAAAAGCAAACTTAGTCACTATATGTGCTTCTAATTTTTCTCAGCAATAACCGTGTCTCTCTCTTTCTCTCTCCCTCTCCCTCTCCCTCTCCCTCTCCCTCTCCCTCTCTCTCCTGCGATTTCGATTTTCCTCCAACCTATCACATGCCTCCTGCCGTTTAGATGCAAGCGATTAGCCACCTTTCACGAATAGCACTTTGCTGTGTTTGTCGTCCATCGCAATTGGTTTCATGCTCTCCAAGTTTGTATGTTGTCCACTGTCGTTTCACTCCCACTGAGTACAGTCCGACACCCGTTTGACAGGGGTGAATAGCGGCAACACAGGACCGCTTCAAAACGTAATGTCGGTCTGCTGCCAGACATGTGTGACCTGGTTCTTGCTACACTGTGCTGTTTACTGATTTTGTCCCAATTCACTCATTCTGTCATTATAACGGAGATATTTAGTGTAAATACAATGGTGTATCGTTAGGTGTGAGATGTCAAAAGAAGTAGAGTAGTATGTCGAAGTATTCCATTTAGACATACCGTTTAAAAATCGTCGAAACTCTTGAAACCCAATTTTAAGCTAATGGCACGCTCATTAATGTATGCTATTCGTTTATTTCGTGGACACCTAATATAGAGGTACCAATATTAACGATAATGGCAATACAGAGATGCAATCAGCAAGTGGCTTTGCAGAAGAGATCGCATGGTATGCAATCCCTTTACATCAAATTGTGTGACGAGATGTTTTGCATCACAATCCGTAATGGTCGGCATAAGTACAATGCTTATGCACAGACTTGTAAGACACACATCAATATGCACGATGTCGATACTCCTTCGAAAGGATGTCTGTGCAGTGTTCCATAGGTGGTATATTCCACAATATTTCCCAAACATGTTATCACTGTATTTATGTGCCCTTAACGTCAGCTCAATTAGTATATCAAGAGGATAATTTAGTTTCGTTGTCAAATCTACAAAAAAATCAAGTTGCTCATGGAGGAGCTCGTGACAGCTATTCCTGTTTGCGCACAAGAAGATCCTAGGACGACACTTATATTGAAGCGCAGAGAGAGAGTTCCGTATTTACATGTAGGAGATGGTTCTGATTCGTTGGCTTTCAGTATGCACGGAAGATTTCCCCGGTCATATCTGTAAATATGTCCCAAAAATGCATGTTTTTCGCTCCGTTCCACCTCTGTGCTGGAACGAAGTAGATACTGTTCGTAGGGGACGAGTAGCCTAGGGGTAAGTTGCTCGTCTCACAATCGAAAGATTGTGGGTTCGAGTCTCACCTGTCGCTACTCTTCGCCCGGGACCAATCGGCGTGAGAGATTGGCGACGCTACATGACTCAACGATCGATGTGTCGTAAAACCAATAACCAGCCAACCAATACTGTTCGTACGGGCTGATACTGTTAATTGTGACCATGTGTTTATCTGGGTTAGCAAGTTGCGGTAAAATCATGAAGCGGTCTCCAACATATCGGACCAAGGAACACTCCGTGGTAATATCAGAACATACTGAATATATACAACCATATATTGGACCCATCAAAGTCCTGAACGTCATGGCGTTGCAATGCAAGCTGCGATATTGATTTCCACACAACCAGACGAGAACTGCAAAAAAAGTAAAAGGGAGGACAGCCGCAAAGTACATCTAGATAACTTGTACAAGGGTTTGAAATGTACAAAGGCACAGGGGCGAACACAGGAGGGTGGTGGCACTGGGGGCATGTGGGGGCACAGCTGTGGAGGGCGGGGTGGGACACAGTAACCCTGTAACCTGCTAGGCTGTGTTGCTGCCCTGACACGACTGACCCAGACACGTGAGAACGGGCCGGCGACGTGAGAGGCGACCGGTCACACACACTCCATTTGCGCACGGCTCGGGTGACGCCGCCAGCCTGGCAGGTGCCACTCGCCGTCCCACACACCGGTGCGGTGCGTCCCACGGACTGGACCTGACACGGGACGCAGCCGAGCTGACAGGTCGCCGTGAGCCACTCGCCGTGGGACACACCGGTGTGGTGCGTCCCACGGACTGGACCTGACACGGGACGCAGCCGAGCTGACAGGTCGCCGTGAGCCACTCGCCGTCCCACACACCGGTGCGGTGCGTCCCACGGACTGGACCTGACACGGGACGCAGCCGAGATGACAGGCTGCCGTGAGCCACACACCGGTGCACAGTGTGGCAACTCAAGAGAGAAGCTGGCCAGAAATGCATTTAACGACTGTATTTTTTCGATGTCATACTTGTGGCGCCATTGCGTCAGCAAATGCTGGAAGCATACCAGGTCACAGTTTTTATGAACATTTTCCCAAGATTTGATGTAGTAACAAGTCCATGAACATGGACAACATTACGTGTGGAAAAAGGGGAATATTTTTAAAAAAAAATTGGGGGGGGGGGGAGAAAAAAAAAAAAAAAAAAAAAAAAAAAAAAAAGGGGGCAAGTGAGATATGAAATGATAGCTAAAACATTTTCAATCCCTATAACAATTCAAAACAATTCATAGGCCGATTCACGATATACTATTTTTTTCAAACAATAAGTCGTTCATAAAGACATAAAGACATAAAGACATAAAAGATTAGTGCAACTATGAGCCACAAGGGCCCTTCTTGGTTGCACTCTGTACACTGATCCAGTTGCACACCAAAACTGCTAATCAGCCCTCCCTGTAATACTGAAAAGCAAGCCCTAATTTTTTTAAAAATTTTTTTTTTTGTTTTTTTAAAATTTTTAATTTCCTTCTAATTAAATTTTTTTTTGGAAAGGTTTTCTTTTTTTTTTTTTATGAACAATTTTCCCAATCTTGATTTGATGTAGTTAACTTTAATTTTGTCCATGAACTCTAATTGCATCATTTCGTTAAATTCAAACATTTCCGTATCCCCTCTCAGACCATTGACAAATTTAAAGCCTCGATGAGATCTCCTCTCACCCTTCTATATATAAGTAAAAAAATATTAAATTTTTTTTATTTTCTTTTATATAATAGGTTGTTTATTTAATTATTAATTTTTTTATTCCTCTTTTTTTTTTTCCAAAAAACCAAAAAAATTTTAAAAAAAAAAAAAAAAAGCATTTGATGCAGTATTCCAAATGTTGTCGGAGTTTGACGACTGATCAAAGGTAAGATGCATTTCCATTCTTCAAAACTTACAGTTGGGCTAAGTCTTTTGTGAGATATTGAACTGTATAGCTCAAAACATTTTCAAATTCCCTAAATAACAATTCAAAACTTTACAATTCATAGGCCGATTCATTTTAAAAAAAAAAAAACGATATATTGTACCTATTTAGCATCACTCTTTGCTGTTTTTCTGAAAGCCATAACTCGATCAATTTTAAGAAGGTACCCTAAAAAACAAAGGAAAAAAAGATCATTAACCGTTTATGGGGTACCTTGTCAAAGGCCTTACTAAAGTCAAGATATGCTACATCAACCTGATTTCCTGATCAAATTGTACTGTGGCGAAGTTCAAAAAGTCCAAGAGGTTTGTGAGACACGATCGTCCTTTTCTAAACCCATGTTGAATATTTTGAATCAATCTGCTACCTTCCAGATAACTAACTATTATATCCTTGATAATTGATTCGAGTACCTTGCATACTAGGGATGTGAGACTTATTGGCCTATAGTTTTCAACTTTCCCTCTTTCTCCTTTCTTGAAAATAGGAACTACATTTGCCCTTTTCCAATCGGTTGGAATTTCATTATGTGAAACTGGTCTGCAAAATATTATACTAAGTGGAAATGCCAGTTCCTCTTCAGTTTCCCGCAACACCCTAGCATAAATTTCATCAGGTCCTGCTGCCTTATTTTGCTTTATTTTCCTGATATGATTGTAAACAACATCACTATCAATGAAATCAACATCATTTGTCAGATCCCATGTCACTGAACTATGGTGTATGGTCGGCAGATTGGTCATATCTTCCAATGTAAACACTGATTTGAACTGCTTGCTCAGCTCCTCAACCATCTCACTATCCTCACCCAGTGTAGTCCCGTTTACTTCCAGTGGACCAATTGTGCTAGAAACTTTACTCAGCTTGTAGAAACTAAAGAACTTTTTACTGTCCCCATTACAGTTTCTAGCTAAATCCAGTTCTTTTGCTCGCTTTGCTGCTCTGGTTTTTTGCTTCACAGTGTCTCTAGCTTTTCGATACGCCTTTAGATTAACTACATTTGAGGCTTCTTTAAGGACTCTAAATGCAGTTTTCTTAGCCTTAATTGCTTTTATCACGTCTGGTGTAAGCCATGCTGGCTTTCCTACCCTTCTTTTGCGTCTTTGCTTTTGGGGGACATGTCTAATCTGAGTTTCCTTCAAGTAAGATTTGAACTTTTCCCACATTTCACAGGCATTTAAATTGAAGAATTCTTCTTCCCATCTGATGGCACTTAAAGCCTCTCTCATGCCGTTAAAGTCTGCTCTGTTGAAATTTGGAACCTTTACCAAATTATCCTTGATAATTTCCCCTACATGTGCCTTGAATCTAACTATGTTATGGTCACTTTTTCCCAGAGTTTCGCTTACAGTCAAGTCTTGAACCAAGTCACTTAAATCCGAGAATACAAGGTCCAAGAATGAACCATGCCTGGTAGGTTCCGATACAAACTGATGTAAGAACAGGTCCTCTTCAAGGCATTTCCTAAACATTTTGCATGATGGGGTGCCAACGCCAGCATATTCATAACCTTTTAGATTAAAGTCACCGAGAATAAGGCACTTCCTCTTAAAGTTTCTACTGATTTCCACACAAAACACCTTGTCAAGCTCCAGTTGCTGAGAATGTGGCAGGGTTCCTGATCGGTAGAAAGCTCCTATCCTAAGAGTATTGCTGTTGCCTTTTCCCACAGTGACATCAAGCCAAATGGACTCCACAGACACATTTTTATCCCCACCTGCTACTTTTTGAGAACTGAATAAGCTATTCATATAGAGCATTACACCACCCCCTTTCATTGCTGGACCCCTATTGCACGAAAACATATTGTATCCCTGGATCTCATAGTCCTGTAAGTTATCTCCAAAATACCCTTCACTGACCCATGCCTCCGTAATGCAAACAAAATCCGGTTCCTCCTCAGCAACATAACACTTGAACTCATCAAATTTGGAACGGATACTCTGAGCATTAAACATCATACACTTAACGAATGCTCCATAACCACCTTTGGCTTTTTCATATTGAGGAGTTCTTTTATCACTATATGAACTATAACTCTGTCCCCTTGAGTTGCTGCTGTCCCTATTTGCAGACTTTGAGGTTCTATTGCCTTGGCTGACACTATTGGAATATTCCTGAGTTGGCAATGCAATTTCATCCCTCCCCACCCCATTTTCCTAGTTTCCCTGAAGGACATGCTCGTATACTTTGCCTAACACATGGACCCCCTTCTCAGAAAAGTGCAGGCCATCCCTCTGAGAGAGGTCCCACGATGCATAACACCTGCTCCACTCGTCTACAAATGTAAAACCTAGCTCATGGCAGAGCTTTCTTACCCTGGCGTTAGCTGCCAGTGCCCTTGAGCTCCACTCAGGGGAGGCTCTAGCCCTAGGAAAAATTCCTGTTATAATGACTCTATTGGTACCCTTCAGGGTGGCCAGAAGGGCCCTTAAACTTTGTAATATCTTCAACTTTGTAATACCTTCAAGTTCAAATACGGGTTAAAAAAGCGCACAAATGCGCACAACCAGAGACCGATCCCAATGAAATCAGGAATCCTTTGACTTTATGTACGCAGGGGGACTATCCGGCCCATGTAATGTAAGGCACTAAGGCAGTGCCTTACCTGAGTAGAGATAGGAAGTATTTTTGTATGATATTTGCATACAAATGATGCCTTCATCCATTGAAAAATAGCAAAGTTGACAAGTTGGAAACAACTATCCATTGGGGACTCGTAATTATGGTGAAAATTGAAGTTCACATTTAAATCTTAGCTTCAAGACAGCTCCATCGCCTGTCGGCAAAGGTAACCTCTGACATGTATCGTCTGATATTGCGCATTCGTTTCATAACGAGCACGGGGCATGCGGCCTTTTTTGCAGTTGATACTATTCTTAATGAAGATCGCTGTGTGAGGAACACTTTTGAGACACATCGGGCCATGCTTTGCACAAAAATGTTCCCATTTATTCGTGAAACTAAGGTAAATTGCGGAAATGAAGGGCAGGAGCAAGTTACCTACCCATCCACTTAGGTAGGTACGAGAAGTGGCGAACACTAGAACCGAAAGCCCAACAAGGAAGTTTGTTAGTGACCAGTAGACTTTTACTGGACTTAGATGTGCTGCTTAGTCAGTACTGTAAATTCCATGCGTTCACTAATGTTTCCAGGAGAGACATACCAGTCCAGCCAACAACAACAAAAACAGTCTAATTTGGACCACACTTGTTTTTTTTCAGTTTTAAATTATGCAGATATCAGTTTTAAATTTTGCCACCCCGGTAGCTCAGTTGATTAGAGCGCTGGCCTGCATTGGTCTCCCCTGTCCTGGCAACACAGGGTTCGAGTCGCTTTGCGCGCTCGCATTTAGCCCCAGGTCGGGAGTGTCAGTTGACAGCTGGCCCGATAAGGCCGGGGACCAGCTACCAGGCGGCCGTGTCGGTGCATTGACGGCACGTCAAACTTTTGATCAAAATTGTGCCGTTGAACTGGAATTCATGGATCGGGTGGTGGGGCCAGGGCTCACGCAACAAGCTCTGCCTAGCAACAGAATCCTGGTTCCTAAAGCCAACCCGGCAACAATTCGGATTAATTTTTTTTTTAACTAAAAAGCCTAGTAGCATTTTATGAAAGTGTTGCTCTAAGCTCATGTTTAGGTAATTAGAATCCTACCAAGCTTTCTAAATCCAAGGAACTTGAAAATTTGGGAGAATTAGCTTTTACTTGGCAGTACCAAACGACTCAATACGAACTTTTTCGATCTGTGCAATGCATAAATGTGTATTTTGATGTCATTTGAAGGAATGTTAAATTCATATATTTTGGAAACTTTTTGACATAAGCATTACAAATTGTACTTATATCTCAATAAGCAGTCATTTCACTAAGAAAAGAAGGGGACGAGTGGTCTAGGGGTAAGTTGTTCGTCTCACAATCGAAAGATTGTGGGTTCGAGTCTTACCTGTCGCTACTCCTCGCCCGCGACTAATCTGCGTGAGAGATTGGCGATGCTACATGCCTCAACGGTCGGCGTGTCTTGAAACTAATAACCATTGGCCACCACTAAGAAAGAAGGCATTATTGCGCTGTAGGATGGTAACAAGACAAACAAACAAAATTACATTTTACAGATTTGTCTCCATAAAGCAAACAAATTGGTTAGGCTTCGTTTCGTTACGTTAGTGTAGGTTTTTAAGGTTGATTTTTGTTTTTAGTTGTTCAATTTTGGCTTTTTCTTCTTCAAAAGCAGCTGATGTTAGGTTAGGATGGGCTTCGTTATTTCATTTCAAGTGTTGAGAAAATGAATCGCTTATATTTTTCCTAATTATTAAAATATACAATTATCCAAAGTGAGGTTGGTCTAGGTTTTGTTATTATTGTTGCATTTGTATTTTATTTTTTAACATTTCTTTCCATGCTTTGTTACCCAACTCAAAGCCCACTTTTTGGTGTTATTTTGTTCATAACGTGAAAAGCGAGCATTTGAGTGATCCCGTCTCATCTTTGTCACCTTCATGAACAGTGCATTGGAATGACAAATTCCAAGAATTCATAAAACACCCTAAACCATGAATTTACTGAAAAGAACATCAAAATATATAAAATAGCATTTCAAACAGCCACATAATTTTATGACAATAGAGATGTAGGCTATACCCCCTCATTTCAACAAAATATGGAAAGTATACAGAAAGTGTGCTGTTTGGGGCAGCATATTTGGAAGAATTGCGTAATATTACAATAAAAGCATAACCTAACCTAACCTGACTTAACCTAATATAATCTACTCATGTTACATCACCCAATCCCATTGATATTCGATTACCTAATCATACTGATGTTGGATCACTTAATATCGCGACATCACTGGAGGATTATGTTTCATCTGCAGTGACAATGCTAGGCGACATGATTTCAAATAAAGAAAATATTGCTTATATGCTATTTCTCAAAGAAATGGCACCTAAAGAAGTTGCTGGGTGAGCTTCAACAAGTCCAGTCGATGTATTCTTATTTCTAATTTGCTCTCAGGAGCCTCTATATGAACAAAAAGCAAGTTTTTGTTTGGGAAGAATAACTGCTTGGATTGTCAATAAATAGCTCTCTTTGGTGTGTCATGCTTGTGTATAATGAACAAAAGCAGTCGTACCTATATTAGGAAAAGTTGTTGATAGTCCACACAATATATTTGTATGTGTGTGCGTGAAGAAGTAGTCATGTATAAAGGACCCATTTGACGTAAAATATCTCGCTTGATGTTTGTTTCAGTTTACCAAAGTACATGCACAACTTAGCATGACTGTATGAATTGTAGTTTTTCTAACAATTGTGATTGAAGCTATCCTGGCCTGTAAGAGTCGGGTCAGTATGATTGGATTTTGCGTACAGTTAACATGGAAGTGCGCGTCAGCAGAGAGAAATTAGTGGACTTGTTAGCTAATGCAAAAGCATTTGGGCGTGGAAACCATTACGCTGATGTGATTAATTACAGTTTGCAGTTGGTTACGGAGAAAATTCCTCGGGGCTAGCTCCCGAGCGAGTCATCGATTGTGGACATAAAAAGGCATCCGACTTGATCGCCAAGAACTTAAAAGAAAAGTTTGTTCAGTGTAAGTGAGTCAAGAATAAATTCAGAAGTCAGTTTGTGACTTATCTTTCGGGAGACCAGATGCTCTCCGTGCCCCTGAAGCGTGGTAACCACGTCGTTAGTGCTGATGGAGCTGAGACCCGCTTTGATGACGAGGCCGTGGAGGGAGCGCAAGGGCGACCGGCTAGAATCTACGATCAGCTCAGCGCCCGTTCTCAGCGTCGGGCATTCTCAAGAGTTGCTCCACAGAACAGCTCTCTGCAACTCGTGGAGGTTGTCAGGCAAAGTGCTCGTGCTGAGGGCATAAAGGACGTGGCTTTCGTGCTGCGACAGGTGAGGTCATCACCGAATTGGCCCAGCAAGTTTCGCCGGGCTCTCAGAAGCTCTAAAGTGAGCCAACTAGAGTGTGTGTCAGGAGAGCGGGCGCTAGCAATGTGTGTGTCAGCTGGCTTGTCTGTGCACGGCTACCGTACGGTCTGCCGAGTGACGAATGATGCGGCGAAGACAGATTTCCCTCCTGCCCGCCCATGGAAAGGAGCATGAGGCCAATGCAGAGGCCAATCCGGCAGCCAGCAGCATGCAATTTGCTGATACGTCAGCTAAAGCGACTTTGCAGGCTCTCCTGTGTCATACGACTCAGCGGCTGGTAGCATGCCTGTCGTCCGTCGCCCGTACTGACTCAGCTTCAGCTACTCGCCAGGCGCCGACATCATCCAGCACCTGCACTTAGTCCGTGCTTCACGTATAATGGGGAGTTGACGGGGCCTCAGGGAAATCTGTATACAAACAGACGCAAGACGGCGATGAAGCTGCATAACAAAATCTGTTCTGCTGTTCTGTACCACTCCGGTGCCTTTGCAACTGACGGTGGGTGGCGCTTGCGTCTGAACGTACCGAGGCGGCAAAATTTGGGAGCTTTTGTAATGGTGGCAGTATTTTGGTGCACGCTGCTTAGATTTATGATAACGGAAATATCGGGGGGGGGGAGGAGCAAATTGTCACTTGTCGTTTAATACAAAACGCATACAATAATTCATTACTTACTTATGCTTACAACACCAGTTCCAAAAATGCGCATCTGAGACAAGATTGTTCTTTTGGCCTGCTTGGCCTATCTTGGTTGTAAGCATTGCAATCAGAGCCATGGGCGGATCTAGGGGAGGGGCCACGGGAGCGTCTCCGCTTCCCCTTGGGTCCCTCCAGGATCCAAGGGAGCCGTTGAATACGTTGTCGTTCAACACGGGCCGTGACGAAGCACACAAGAAATTTGGAGCTGCAGGGCTCTTCGGGTGATGGTGAAGGTCCTAGACCCGAATTGAACGGCCCGTGGGCCGACCAAACGGGCCCGGGCAGATGGAACAGGTCCTAGGCCGATGAAGAGGCCCTCCGAGCCGACGCAGAGTTCCCACGGGTAGGTGCTGAAGGTCACAATCCGAGCCAACGGCCCCGGCGGACGGAGGGCGCCCGAGTCGTTGGGAGGGCCCCGGCAGTTGGAGAGCGCCCCGAGTCGTTGGGAGGGCCTCGGCAGACGGAGGGCGCCCCGAGTTGTTGGGAGGGCCCCGGCGGACGGAGGGTGCCCGAGTTGTTGGGAGGGCCCCGGCAGTTGGAGAGCGTCCCGAGCTGTTGGGAGGGCCCTGGCTGACGGAGAGGGCCTGACCAGTACAAATGGTCCCTGGAACACTACCGAGGGGCCCTCAGTCGACGGAGAGGGTCCTCTGAGCCGAGGGAGCAGCCGGAGAGAACTCTGAGCCGATATGACGGGTCATTTGGCCCAGGGGCACAGAGACAGGATTTCCGCAAGGGGACGCGTACATTTGTAAAGGTCCCCTGATAGGCTTGAGCACCTTTGAGTGATATCGGCTTCTTGACTACTCAGAACCCCTCACTCCTCCCCCCCCCCACCCGCTCACCCGGTCCAAACAAATCATGATAACGTCCAGGGAGCACCAAATTTTGGATGACCTCCACCTCCACCTTCGTTAAATCCCTGATACGCCACTGATGAAAGCGTAATTGATAACGTAATTTGAGACATTCTTTGTTATTGGTTTGCACAATCACAGTGGGTCAAGCGCTTTTCGTAGTAGAAGCTAGTTGACGATACTGATCAGAATATTAACCTGCTAAAAAAAATTGACATTTGAAGGCCGCTGAGCTTGGCAAACATCTGCTAACAACGTGTTTACTTCAGAAGTCACACCCTAGTCGTTTAACTTTCCAGGTCTCTGATAAAACCGTCCAGGCGTGGATCTGTATCATAAATATTTACAGGTCTTGTCCATAAACAATCTGTTACTGGATGAAAAGCTGGGCGCTTTCGATCATGCACATGATCTGTTGGTTTAGTAAAACGCTAGCATGGTCTCTTATGCAATTCAAGCGTTTTCACGTCAACGTAGTTTATTCGACCAGACTACGCCATCGGAAAGCCATTGCGATTACTTCCTGCTGGTGTTCGTTGTGAAACGGACCAGTTTGCAGAACAGACGCGAAGCCAGGCAGACACAAGCAATATGATGGCATCTATCCGTGTGAGCATCGAACTGCTCAGGTTACGCCACAGAAACATACAATCACACACAGCTACACACCGTCACAGACAGTCACGTACACGGACACAGATTGTCACACACATGCACATGCACAGATCATCACAGACACATGCAATCACAGACAGTCACATACAGTCACATACAGTCACAGAGTCATAGACAGTCACAGACAGTCACATACCCGGTCAGTCACGAACAGTCTGACACACATATGGTCACAAACTCAGACAGTGGCAGACACTCAGTGACAGACTGTATTGGAAATGTATCGGGAGTCAGTAAGTGGCCTCACGCGGAGGTGGGGTGACACACACGCGGTGGTGAGGTGACACACACGCGGTAGTGGGATGACACACGCGCGGTGGTGAGGTGACACACACGCGGAGGTGGGGTGACACGCACGCGGAGGTGGGGTGACACGCACGCGGAGGTGGGGTGACACGCACGCGGAGGTGGGGTGACACACACGCGGAGGTGGGGTGGCACTGGCTGACTGCTACAGGGCGAGCAGCAGCCGTTATATTGGACCCCACACCGACAAGCTGTGTCTGGATGTATACTTTGATAATCAGCAATTGGTAAGCAAGGATGCAACGAATAACATGTCGAAATATGTTCATTGAACTTCATTATGTGGTGTTTTCCAGCCATTTTCTTGAAAAATATAACCCAGAGTTATGCATTTTGGCTTAGGCTTGATAATGTGTCGTTGGTGTTGTGGCCACCAGAAGTGCTGCAACTTGGGCCTATAGTGCTACCGTTCCATACACCGACGGGCATGGCACAATCCGGCCAACACTGTGCCCACGCCCCGAGTGTGATGAAGTTCGCTCCAGGACGATAACAGCAGGTCAAGGCAGACGGCGTTTCAGCCTGTGCCACTCTATAGTCTAAATGCCCTCTCGGTTATTTACCGAGGAAGTTGGGGGATTGGTGTGGTGACATTCACGGGCTTGTGGTCACTTATATCATCACAGATAATCTTCGCGGATAACTTCTAACAAGTTGGCTATGGCAGAGTGGTCGGCATGGCAAGGTGGGCTGGGCTTGCTGATGAACTGGTGGAGTTCCAAGTCGTGCAACTCAGAGATACAACTGATATAATAAGTCAGATCCGTCACTGATCTGATCTGGTTCACGACAGTGTCACGGGAAAATAAATCCGGTCGTTATTTGTATAACGAGAAATTCCGCTGAACCTTGCACTGCGCCGAACGACCCACCTCTGGCATTCAGGAGAAAAGGCTCAATTGGTTCCTCACTTCCACCAACATTTATTCTGAGCTAGATGGGATTCGGTGAACAGAATGGTATTTATTTCATATTTATTTCTTATAACCATTAGAGTTAATGTTAGCAAATTGTTTTCCCCTTCTAGTAGACCTTCCAGATTAGACTACGTAAGTTAATATTTGGGTCACAGTCAATCGTCAGGCAGTCGAAGAGGATTTGAGATTCCAGTCGCGACACAAATACTGCTCCAACATCCATGATGATGATGATGCGCAAACTGAAAACTGAAACGTAAAGGTCACCGATCAGGCACTACCAATCTAAGATTTCATCAAGAGGATGGAGCGTAATTTTGTGAGGGTGCCTACCTGCCTTCAGTGGAAGCCTACTTCATCTCGGGTAGGGCTGCTTACTTGAACGAAGGGGGATATGGGACGGAATTTAGGAGCTGAATGGTATAGGGTGCCAGTTTGTAATTGTAATTTTTAATTGATTGCAACGCATTTTGTACTTATTTTGTGATGATGAAGTTTAGCCTAAGTTTGTATAAATCAAGCTCTAATTCAACAAGGCTAGGAGAATGCAAACGGGTTCATGTACAAGATAAGCGCCTTCGGTGCCGGCGCCATGGGGTGATGGGAGCCTCTCGGGGCGAAGGGGGAGGAGGGTGGCCGCCTCGTTTTCTCCCCCTTGGATTTGTCCCTGCGATCAAGCCAAGGCCATGTAACAGGGAATGTGTGACGGGCTGTTGAAGATGACGTTATTCAGAACAGGTTGTTTCCACGCATTGGCGCAATCCACGTCGAAATATTTTCCTTTCTTCGACAATTATACGACGAAAACTAAAAGGTGTTGAAATGTTTCCGAACTTACCTTCTCAAATATATCCTATTTTCAAAACGGCGTTTGCGACCATACCTACAATTGAAGCGATATTTGGTGTCGAAAATCGCCCCACAATATTGCTAGATTTGCTATTTTTACTTCACAATAGTCTGTATTTGGCCTCCAGGGCGCATTATGTGTGAACACTCAGGACGTTCCAAATGGTGCAGCAGTAACTCGATCGGATACTGACAATTTGGAGTTATTAGGTAACCTTGTATCGCCATCACAGTTATACCGGTTTTCAGTTAAAATTAATAAGTGACAAAATTAAGCAGCCATATCATTTTTTGTATTCGTCTGACTTGGTCACTGTAGCGAATTCAATCGACGTTGCACGATGCCGAGATCTTATATTCACAGGTGGTCACGCGAACACCGCAAGCCAGCGAACCAGAATCCCTGGGTACCCTACGGGCACCCCTCTCGTCACCTCGCACCGCCGCCTCATTGGTCCGCGCGTCACCACGCCGCCTCATTGGTCCGCGCGCCATCACGTCACCGTCGGCCCACCCGCCCCGAGGATGCCACCGCCCACGCTGGCGCTGCCGGTCGACACGTCACAGCACACTCTGCACCATACCCACCACAGTCACTTGGACCTGATTTCATTTTAAAATCTTGCGATTTCGTGATTTGTGCTTCCACTCCTTACAACCTTTGGACTGTTTTTGCCATTTGTCCATAATAAATGTTTAGTTGCATGTCGAAAGCCGCATTGGGTCGAGGTCAAGGTCGATATTAACCTAGCCAAGTTCC
Organism: Imbricaverruca yamaguchii; assembly: GCA_034440575.1. Taxonomy (NCBI): domain Eukaryota; kingdom Metazoa; phylum Arthropoda; class Thecostraca; family Neoverrucidae; genus Imbricaverruca; species Imbricaverruca yamaguchii. The sequence continues at coordinate 326,397 of JAOTOL010001659.1, forward strand.
TCGACCGTAATATACTGGAGCTTTAAGTTGTGTTTACAATGTGCGCTCATAAATGGAAGGAAAATAGGACACATTTCAACGGCTTGGGAATTATCCCCGAAGACCCTCAGTGTTTGCAATGTGCGCTCATCAATGGTAGGAAAATAAGACACATTTCAACGTCTTGGGAATTATCCCCGAAGACCCTCAGACAATCAAATTGGCCTCCGCACCCGAGGGTCAATGGCATCCAGGCCAGTGTGGGACTACGCAGCTCCAGTGGCGCACAGGCGGCTGGTGCCGACTCCGCACACCCCGCCGCCCCCTCTCAATCCGTGTCAGGACAGCCATTCGTAAATCATCACTGCACTGCCGGACAGCCGCTCCAATAGTTTGGATGGCCATTATAGCTGCTTGCGATAATCTGTAATGGTCAAGTCACGTGTTATAGAGCAATGCAGCTATGAAATCTGCTACATCAAGTTCTTGATGCGGGCTCACACGCCTGGTGATATGAAAGAACGAATCATGGTAGGAAGCAACGAATGTTACCTTTGGTAGAATATTGCCCACTTGTATACACCATAAAATGGAAGGGGACTGCATTCGAAGGGTCCTATGTCCGTTGTTGTTTATCATCTCACCACAAAACGCTTTCGTTTGACCTTTAAAATTGTGAAGCCTTGCGTCTTTCTCTTCACTGCACAGTGTATTAAGAGTTTTTTTTCTGAATACCGTTTTCTGAATATCTTAGTTTTTCCTCATATAAGGATATTGGATTCCCAAAGCATTTCTTACTTTGGTATGCCATGAATGTCATTCTGCTAATAATGTATTCCATGTTAGACCATAAGGGGCTGATGCGGTGTTCCATTTAATTTAGCTGTCTTTTGCTAACCTTCCTCAAGTGTGATATAAAACCGAAGATGGCAAGCAAAGCTGAAAGTCACTTGGCCAATTGGTCGACCCAGACTTCGAAGTCACCACTGTTGGTCAACAACATGCTTAACAACACTCACCAGTCAATATTGGCATCCGGCCGCGTCACATGTGGTGTGCCTCATGAGAGCCGCAAACGGCTCTGTGACGTGTTCGTCATGCACAATGTGGCAGTCAGTGGAATGTCTGAACCAACCAACTGCAATCGATACTGTCAACGCTGACGCGAACTCAGTGCTGGGCGAGCATGTTTTATTCATCCTCTACAGTGCTGCTGGCGTGAATTTGAAAGAAGCTTTACTTACATCGAATAATTCAGACGTATGTAAGAAGGTTTCTTCAAAACTTTTTCTTTCAAAATACGAACGTGCTATACTGAACTTCACAAGGTCTTAGTTTCATGGGAGAGTAATGCAATGCATATTTGGGATGATGTTAGATGATGCTAGACTGGTCTAACGTAGTCTAGTCTATCCCTAACGTAGTCCTAGACCAAGCAGCATCCAGAGGTAAAATCATCAGCCTCTGTGCATCCTTTTGCACAGGTTTTCCTCCAGTCACGTCAATCCCGCTTCAGCGCGCGATATGAAGCCACTGAACATAGGTCACGGGGCGATGAGCAGAGGCGCATTCCACCTATAGGCGAGGGCTTAAAAAAACGCTGGTTTTCTTGTTATACGTGTACACAAATAGCTGGGAGTACCTTTTTCTTCGAAGGCTTTTTCAACCCAAGACCAGATCATGCGGATTGCACCACCTCCTGGCGGCAACCAAAAGCCGGCACGTCGCTACAGCGGCATCGGGGTGTTGCCCAACAGAGTATTGGGGTGTCGGCCAACGGAGCTTTGCGGTGTCGGCCAACGGAGTATTGGGGTGTCGGCCAACGGAGCACTGAGGTGTCGACCAACAGGGCATTGGGGTGTCGGCCAACGGAGCTTTCGAGTGACGGCCAGCGGAGTATTGTGGTGTTGCCCAACGGAGCATTGTGGTGTCGGCCAACGGCGCATTTGTGTGTCGGCCAATGGAGTATTGTGGTGTCGGCCAACGGAGTTTGCGAGTGTCGGCCAACGGAGTATTGTGATCTCGGCCAACGGAACATTTGGTGTCGGCCAACGGGTTGGGGGGTGTCGCACGGAGCTTTGCGGTGTGGCCAACGGGTATTGTGTGGCAGGGATTGGGGGTTGGGGTTAGGGGGGGGGGGCATTTATCCGTGCAGCTGCTTGCAAGCACATGGCCATTGTACTTGCATACGCTTCACGGACGGATGAACTTCAAAGCAACTAGTCTGGCATTTCCAATTCCAAGCTCGTGTTCAGGTTTCTGGATGAACACTTCCTGCCTATACTACCCGAGTATTTAGCATTTATGAGAGCTGCATGAAAATAAATGCCTTCATGCAGCCATCTTGAGCAGGACGTTGTCATTGGTGAACTGCGGCCGATGCGGGTCGTGGCCACCAGCCGAAACCCATCTACCAAAACTCCCCACCCGGCTAGCCGGAAATCATGTCTCGTATAGGACACGAGTCGGCTTCTTTCGGAGAACACCAAGATTTCCAAGACCGGGTTGTCCCACAAAGCCAGACAATGGAAACATTTGCTCGTTTGCAGAACGTGCCAGCCCATTACCCACATTTGCATCGTCAATCAGTCAACTGGTGAACAGTGTCACGTATGCGCGCAGCAGGGGTACAACTTAGCGTTAGACCAGTGTACGGGAGGACCTCGATCGGGAGAAGCAAGCGTGCCAGATATAAATGCCCTGCCTTATTTAATTCTGCTAAATAAGGACATTTTTTCCAGAGCGAGAGATATGCGTCTTTCGCCAGTGAACTTCTAACCCCAACCCGCTCATCTACGCTTTCAGCATTACTTAAGTTTTCCCAGAACGCAAAAGAACGTTCGTTCCAGAGCGTTCGTGTACGACTACAGTTCCTCAGAGTCACCAACGCTATAGACTCCAGGATCAAACGTTCTACCCCATTCATCACCCAGTCTGGACGTGCCTCTGCAAAGCATATAAACTACAAACTCCTAAGTCATGTCGCCAATGGGCTTTCAACAATGGCAACGAAGTTTGACAGATAACAGTAAGTATTTCTTAGGGTGCAGGCAGAAAACTAAAGCATGGTATGATGCAAAAAATTCTGAGAACATTTTCCGAACGCGCTCCCAAAAACTCCTGGAAACACCACTAACAAAAGTAGAAAGAGATATTGGCACAGATACAAGAAAATACCAGATACAGAAAAGGAAAAGGCACCAGGATTAATAATAATCATCATAAGCGTCGCTGCGAGATTTTGATAGGGATGGATAAGGGACCAAGAGAATGCTTGCCATTCTCAATTTCCTCCATGCAGCGCCACAGGCGTAGCGTAAAGCTTCACCAAGTTTGGGAGGCGTCCCCGTCCCCCCCCCCCCTCCCCCCCCCCTTCCCCCCCCCCCCCCCCCCCCCCCCCCCCCCCCCCCCCCCCCCCCCCCCCCCCCTCCCCCCCCCCCCCCCCCCCCCCCCCCCCCCCCCCCCCCCCCCCCCCCCCCCCCCCCCCCCCCCCCCCCCCCCCCCCCCCCCCCCCCCCCCCCCCCCCCCCCCCCCCCCCCCCCCCCCCCCCCCCCCCCCCCCCCCCCCCCCCCCCCCCCCCCCCCCCCCCCCCCCCCCCCTCCCCCCCCCCCCCCCCCCCCCCCCCCCCCCCCCCCCCCCCCCCCCCCCCCCCCCCCCCCCCCCCCCCCCCCCCCCCCCCCCCCCCCCCCCCCCCCCCCCCCCCCCCCCCCCCCCCCCCCCCCCCCCCCCCCCCCCCCCCCCCCCCCCCCCCCCCCCCCCCCCCCCCCCCCCCCCCCCCCCCCCCCCCCCCCCCCCCCCCCCCCCCCCCCCCCCCCCCCCCCCCCCCCCCCCCCCCCCCCCCCCCCCCCCCCCCCCCCCCCCCCCCCCCCTCCCCCCCCCCCCCCCTCCCCCCCCCCCCCCCCCCCCCCCCCCCCCCCCCCCCCCCCCCCCCCCCCCCCCCCTCCCCCCCCCCCCCCCCCCCCCCCCCCCCCCCCCCCCCCCCCCCCCCCCCCCCCCCCCCCCCCCCCCCCCCCCCCCCCCCCCCCCCCCCCCCCCCCCCCCCCCCCCCCCCCCCCCCCCCCCCCCCCCCCCCCCCCCCCCCCCCCCCCCCCCCCCCCCCCCCCCCCCCCCCCCCCCCCCCCCCCCCCCCCCCCCCCCCCCCCCCCCCCCCCCCCCCCCCCCCCCCCTCCCCCTTCCCCCCCCCCCCCCTCCCCCCCCCCCCCCCTTTCCTCTTTCTTTCTTTCTCCTCCCCCCTCGCAGAATTGATTACAACTGGAATCGTTCGATGGAAAACAAAACAACAAATATATATGAAGGTGTTTTACCAAATTTCCATCCTGGTGGCTACCCTGCTCTTATTGACCATAATCGCGGCCATCAGCCATTTATGAACAAACTCCGATGGTCGCGTTATCCACAAAAGCTGCAAAGTTGCTTGATCAGTTGAGCATTTGGTTTCATTTCCAGCATTTGAGGGCGGTTGCGTCATGCAATGTCAACAGGATTTCAGCCAAGAGTGTGTAAGGCTGGATCGCTGTTATTTATAGGCATGTGGAAGCGTAATAAAATATTTATGGCCGCTAATGGGATGGCACTCATGGCATATGTTAGAGACAGCAGCCACAGTATGGCAGCAATTGAATAGCATGGCCAAAATGAACAGCAATAAAACGAAATCGTCCAGAAACGAATTATGTGGCCCGCAGACTCACCGGCAAGGAAACTGGGTTTAAAAAAAAAGAAGAAAACTTGACACATTCGATGCTGGAAGCGCATTTCTTGTTAGGCAGGAATATCGAATCTCTTGGTCTGAACGCCTGCTACCAGTAACGACACGTGTAAAAAGAATGCAAAATTTAAACGGCGTAGACCTGAAAAGCGTGGGTGTGGCCATGAATCATGTGTGTGGGGATACTCGGTAGTAACATGGCAGTGCCCCTCTGGACTCAATGCATGCACGTGCATTCCGCGGGGTATATAGTATGCCACATTCATTATGTTATCCTCACATTCCCCATCCCCAACTGTGGGTCTCTGGAACCGCAACTGATCATAAATGCAGATTTGAAGTTCAGTTGATTAAATCAACCTCAAACAAACATAACGAATCTGGTGTGTCCAGGCCCCAACTTCGACAATAGCAGAAAACTTTTCGAGATTACCCACGAATGTTGCGCCTGGAGCCGCCATTAATGATTGACGTTAGCCGAAAAGTCCAGCTGGGCTGTGACGGAGCCAGATGGCAGCATAGCACGCCATAGCATACTATTGTGTTGAGCGCATTTATCGCTAAAGATTATTGTACATTTTTACTTCGTGTGCACACTTTCGATTTTCTGACACGCTAAAAACCAAACGCAAGCTCTCTAGGAAAGATGCCCACAACCACAGTCAGATGCCACAGTTGTTTTCCGATGTTTTCCGGATGTACCAATGTGTAGATCGGGTTTGTTCCACTAGTAGTTCTGAAGAAACACTCATTTCAGTGAAGCTCAATCCACGACCGAAATTCACCCCCCCCCCCGTTCCCTTACAGGGATGACATTAAACGTTCAAAATTTAGCTTCCGCCGAGCTTTGAGTGTTCAACAACAATATTATCTTTGCATGTTGCGTTGTGTAACGTTGGGTAGGGTAGTGCATTGTCAGCAAGCGACGGATTGTCAGCAAGCGACAGCAACAGACAGCAGGTCATGCCGAATAGTCACGCCAGGCAGAGCAAGCCGCATGGAACAGACAGCAGATCTTGCAGAATAGTCGCGTCAGGCAGAGCAAACCGCACGAAGTGAACAGCTGGTCACCCCGAATGTTCGTGCCAGGTAGCTGCCGACTTTTTGCTGATCGCAGTTAATGGCAGACAAATGGTTGCATTGTGGCTGCCCAGTAGTGGTGCGGTTTTTGTGTGGGGAGCACGTGGCTGGGATGACACAGAGTCATTTGTTTCTGTGGAGTTGCAGGCGGCGGCCGCGAAACCGCACTGGGCTGCTCAGTCGGTGCCCGTGGACCTGGCTAGACACGTCCCTCGGGCTACCCAGCCACCGCTCAGTCGCTGCCCGTGGTGCTGCCCAGTCACTTCCTTTGGGCCACCCAACCACCGGCCGGTCACTTCCCTCGGGCCACCCAACCACCGGGCAGTCGCTGCCCGTGGTGCTGCCCAGCCACTGCCCAGTCGCTGCCCGCGATGGTGCTCGGTCGCTGCTCACGGTGGTGCCCAATTGTTGCATGAAGCGCAGCATCCTTGAGACCTGAGACGGTGCTGTTTCTGCGCTGGCAGATGGATGGGCCGACGGCCGTGCCGATCATCCTGAAGGACGACCTGTTGGACGTGCCGATCTTCCTGAAGGACGACCTGTTGGACGTGCCGATCATCCTGAAGGACGACAACTTGGCTGCGGTGATGGTCGCCACCAACACCAGCAATGACTCAAAAATCGGCAATCTCACGAACTTGGACAGTTTCTACTTCTATGAGGTGAGGATGTGTAAGGAGTGCGGCGTCGTTGGGCTGTATGTGTCTATGATCTGTGTGTGTATGATGAAAGTGTCTTTGGTCTATTCGTATATGACCTATGTGTATATGGTGTAAGCGTGCATGATCTATGTAAGTGCCTAGCAAAAGCTTGAGAAGTGTGGAGTGGTAGAGCGGATCCATGATGTCGGATCGACACACCCCGAACAAGCGTTTTTGAGGGGTGGGGAATTGTGCTCAGACATTGCAGTGTTCCATTAAGCTGAGCTATATCAATCATTTCTTAATTCAGCGTTTGTTATCGGCACCTTCCGCTTCAGCATAGTAGTTTACTGAAATGGAGAGGACGTAATTAAGTTTTAATTCATTGCAAATATACAGCTAATTTGCAATACCCTTTCAATCGGAGAAAACTGGAAGATGCAGAGGGGCATCTATCGTTATTGCCACCACCGTCAAAACTTGTGACAGACCATTGGCATTGGCATTTCTAGGCACTTATTCTAGGCACGTACAGAAGGCACGATTGGTTCGACGCTTTCCATGCACGGCCATAGGCGTACTGCAACCCTGGCCTGTGGCAGGCACTTTGCCATCTTAGCCACTGCAGGCGGTGGCTGTTGTAACCCCAGCGCTTCCAGACGGCTGACGGGACATGAAGCAAAACCAATGTGCTGCACTTGATCAGATCGGTCGAATAATGTTCGGTTTTATATCCATGGTTGCTGATGGTTTTCTCAGGTCAGCTTAGTTGTCAATGTGTTCGCAATAATATTGGACAATCACGCTCACTACCTGCTTACAAAAAACATAGGTACGCACATGGAACATTTAGCATTGCATTTACGCTACCGTGAAACACCAATATACCAACTATTATACCACATAAATCTACCAATAGATATACCAAATTTTGAATATCAATCCAAAATTATACTGGCCGATGAAGTCGTGGTGTCGATCTAGTGTGTATAACTTTGAATTTGTGTAGCGGTTGCGGTAGTGTGTATAACTTTGAATTTGTGTAATACTTTCTGATTTGCAGGGTAATCAGATCAATATTCTATGCAGAGCAAATTCTAATATAGAGCATAAATCAGGCCACATGTTCAATATCAGCGTCCAAGTGAACCTCATACAGATTCCGAAGCCGGAAAGGTCATATTGAGGTTAACTTGAGTTTATGACCGAGCGTGTGACATACGCAGGCACGTTAGCTGAGTTTTCCAGCATCATATCCATTCAAATAGGGTCATTTAATGGTATTAAGTGAGATCAACTGCCCATTATTCGCGACTTCGGTGAAAAACGGTCGGACACGCTTGTGTTACTTACGCCGTCACAGCCCAGTGGCATCACGGTAGCATCTTTTGTTTGCTGTCCAGAAAGAAACGTCGAACAACTGCAAAGTTTTCCAATTAAGCAAGACATTTTTGATACCACTGATTGCTGATCTGAGTTAATCGGAGCACTCATAGCTTACGAGCTGGTTCATACGGAGCTATACAGACTAAAGCAAACACAGATAACAACGAATACGTCAATAGGGAAGGGAAAAGGTACACGAAGCACAATGCAAATAACATGCCCGTTGACACCAGAATGAATGTCCTTGTTTACGTGTACTATCATAGATACATGGACTCTGCACGCGCAATTTATGAAGGTGTCACGCATGACAAAAGTTTCAAGTGTGTGCCCTACGCTGATGAGTTACTAGTTCAACTCACGATGTATTCCCACCATGTATGGATAGGCGAAAAGGCCAGGGACCTTCTGATCAGAAACAACCCCGCACGTAACCTTCCTAATTTCCAAGACGTTGCCTTTATCTTATCCCACTCCATCTATAATCAAATTAGGGCACTTCACACCCTTTAGCGATGCCGCACTTCAAACTCAAGCCGAAAACACGACACCTCGAGAACAAACTGTCGTCGGCATCGTATATAGTCACTTCACCATTCGCAGTTAGAACAATTTATTTCAACATCTCGCCTATGACTCCATCTATAGCATGATGTATATATATATATGTATATATATTTGTGTGTGTGTGTGTCTGTGTGTGTGTGTGTGTGTGTGTGCGTGCATGTATGCATGAATTTATGTACCTATGTATATATATATATATATATATATATATATATATATATATATATATATATACATAAACATATATTGCTGATTCCGTTCGATTGGATACATCGCCTTTTTTCGCAAGATGAGCTCTTTATTCATAAATCAAGTGGCATTTATTGGCAATCATCTAGTGACGTGACGAACCATCTAGGCTGAAGTTTTAAAAGTTCGATACTCATCCAAAGCTAACGTGTCATGCGTTGTGCCTGAAACAATGAAAACTAAGCATGTTTCTTGCCTAGTATTTTTCACCAGCACTTATTACGCTTAGGACAAAATGAGCCTTTGGTGATGATTTGATAATTATATCTGCATAACCCCTATGAGCGGGACGAGACGTTAGCTGTTTGCTTCCCACCAGAACGTATTCATGTGTCAACATCACTGCCCGGATCGTGTGACGTATGCTGCGACATGGTTCAAGAATGACTGTGTCTTTGGTGAGGTGTTGCCGTGTTAGTCATAGGATCATGCACGACACTCTCATATTTCGGCAATATTGTACGCCGAGTGCATGTGGTTACGATAGCACAAATGGAAATGTGTCTATTTCTGGTGTCAGCGGGCATGCTGTTTGCATTGTCTTTCGTGTATTAGGCTAGGTTAGTCCGTGGAATTCGGGTCAATCAGTTCGAAACTGGTCGGGGAATAACCGCTGTGGCCTAAAATGCATTGAGGTTATTACCCAGGTTTAAACTCTAGGATATTGAACGCGGTCGGTGCGCCCTTTGGCCCAAATAACCATCTGACTAAATTCGCCAACAGTGCAAGGGGTTGGGGTGCATCTAGTCCAGAATAGGAAGTGCAGCCTCTTGTGTGCAATGATTCTGCGCATGCGTTCTATCGAAGACTCATGCATAGTAGTTTATACCCAGGACTTGTCTGAATGCCTGAACGTGCTTCATCGCATCGTCTGTGTCTGTGTCTGCGTCTGTGAATGTATACGTGTCGCTTCGGAGCTTGCTATGCGAATACAGTCGAGACTATTTTGTCTACATTTTCGAACATGACATACCTGCTCGACGCACAGACGGTCATGGCGGTGTTTTCGGTCCACATTTGTGATGTGCGCCGGATGCTGACAAGCGTCGCTATGTCGAAATAAATTATCGAGGGTTCCAACCCGCATCAGACGCCACACGAGCATGAACTTCCGTGGGAGGCTGAACCGACATGGAGCCAAACGCTGTTGCAGTCGGCCTCCGGGTGGGATGACAGCAAGGCAGGTGCATTTGTCTTTAATGGATCACCGAGTTGATACCGGTGCGGCCTATAGAAACGACATTTGATGGCCAGCCAGCCTGCCACTAGAGTTGTCTGGTGATGGCAAATGTCAGGGGTACTTACTGGTGTGTGCTTGGGCCACACGTGCGTTACTTTTTAGCTCATGGCATCCCCTGTAAAAGGCTGAATATGCCGTTGGAGATTATGGACGATACACAAAAAAAGATAAACATGCATATCTACTGCACCCATCTTGTAGCTAGGATGGCCCAAAGTCTACACCGAAATGAACAAAACTCTGAAATATGTTGAAGATGCACACAACCAGCGGGATGTTCAGTCAGTTTCTGGGTCGTCGGCCAAGTGAAGCGCGTCATGTAACCGGCAGGCGCGTGCGCGTGTTTTTAAGAGGCACCTCTGGGTTTTCAACGGTACGTGAATGACGCAAACTAATTTGGCGGATGGCTAACCAGCCATGGAGCAATCCAGACGTATCGTTTATTTTATATGGGTGGAAGTATGGGTGTGGGCTCGCTGCACGCACATACCTTGGACGGGCGGACCATGATGAGAGCCACTCAGGCGATCCAGCAACATGAGCAGGACCTTGGCCGGGACACCAGGACAGGGCCATGACTGGGACTAACATGAGCCAAACATGCGCATGCCTCCTCGGACATAGCTCACTTGTAGTGGAAAGTGGAGTGGTGAGCCCGCACGGCAGGTTCGCGTATCCTGCACCCCTAGTCTACAAGTGGGAGCCAAAGACCGTTCCACCGGTCGCACGCTCCTGCTATTTTGTGGGTGCATGTATCCCGCAGGGAACCAGCCGCACTTTTTTCTCTTTTTTTTTTTAAAAAAAACTTGACATCGGCGATCTGGTGTGTCACGTGCGCGCTTCCGTTTTGACGGAAGGATCTCCGAGCTGCGCGCGGCGCGTGCTAAGACTATCATATCTGGTGGACGTGTGGCCAGTCGGCAAGGATGCCTTAGGATATCCAGACCGTAGAGGTTGGCACGTGCATCGCGCGCGTACAAGTCCATCGCACCCCTTTTGCAACGACCGCAGCTTGCAACAAGTGCGACACAGCTCGGTGGCATCCGAGAAATGTGCATCTGTCGTCGCTGAGTGATCGTGTGCCCGGGTTTGCCAGAGCCTGACCGTTGTTGGCAGGTGGAGCAACTGACGTTCCTGTGCGTCATGTTCGCCGTGATCGTCTGTGCCAACTCGCTCCTGCTGGTCAGTCTGGTGTCAGCCAAGTCGCGCAAGTCACGCACCAACTTCTTCATCATGCACCTGGCACTGGCAGGTGGGTCGCTGTCGAACGACGCGCGCAACGCGCAGCCTCCTGCAATCTGTCTTACCTGCAATCTTACCCATCGGCATTCCTGACCCGATCAATGCTCGTGATAAATGCACGCACTGGCTTGTGTCCAGTACAGCAGTTGGTGATGTGAATGTCGGTGCTCGTGAGCTTAGAGTCGGACCAGACGCTAGGAGGTATTGGATCGGTGTGCGAAGCTCGTGCGTCTTGGCAAGGAAAAACAGAGCAATTGCGAATTTACCTCAGCGATGCATTATGCTAAAGTGCATGAGTGCGGCAGGCAGTTTCCCAAATGTTCAGACGGTCTTGATGAAAGTTGGTTTACGTGAGACCTGAATATATTTTTGTGGTGATTGAGAGGGCGTCGGGGAAATTCGGCTCATTTTCCAAGGATGCCGGTACATGGTCTGCTCCTTTCGAAAAAAAATGATCTCTAACCGGTGAAATAGGAGGACATTGCGGCATTTAGCACAGATTAATTATGATCAGGCCATATTTTCCTGAGTTTTGGAAGTTCATCATTCACAAAAATCATCATCATCATCAAAACCCTGCAAAAAGTACAGCGACCCAAACAATTTTCGATTCATTCCTCTCACCAGTTGTATAAGAAAACTATTTGAACGTATGATTATAAAAAGACAGACACAAATGTTATTTGATTTCCAATTCAATATGGTTTCAGTCGTGGACACAACACAATACACCATCGCATTCGATTAGAAACAGACATCCGCTTTGGTTATAGAAAACATGAACACAGCGTCGCAATATTTTAGGCATTGGCATGCTTATGACATAGCATAAAAACCCGCGTTTATTTCCAAGCTTCATTACATCGCCCCTAAAGAACATTTAGCATATCGTTTGATACGTTTTTTGTCCGTTTCTCGTCATTTCCCCCGGTGCCAGTTAGTCATTGCCAAGTTACATTTCATGAAAAACGGATTACCACGGGGAAGCTGTTTATCACCAATTTCATTTAACATCATCAGTAACGCTCTTTCCATCGATACGTTCCCTTATTTATCATTCTCCTTTTGTGCGGATGACAGCACAATGTGGTGCACAGAGATAAAAATGGATAGCATTGTTTAATTCGAATCCAAATCGCACTTCGACCGGGAATACCAATGGTCTATCTAATACTGTTTCAATTTGACGGCTCCAAAATATAGCACGATATTTAGCAAGGCACCTTCGTGTCTAAATAAAATGCATCACTTCACCTCGTAAACACTGGCATAAGTTCCGAGAATTCGCTTAAGTTCATTGGTATTGCTTTTGAACACGCGCCCTGGAGAGTGGCGAAATCCGCCCACCCTCCGGTATTTCGCATATAACTCCAGATTTTACCCGGCGATAAACGCCATTGTTTCCATACCTGCTTCGAAATGAAGGGTGCGTTGTTTAAAGTAAGAAACATGAAAAGCGGCCGAACAGTTTTCGATATAGGAGCCGTTAAAGTATAGAAAATCAGCGCCAGACCACAAAAGTCGGCGTTGATGCGCTTCCCGTATATTGGCAAAAGGGAAGTGTTCTTGGAAACACCAGGGACTTGTTTGATGTATGTTGCTATGCTTTATAGTTTCAAAGTCATGATAAAGTGCTATTGTATAAGTGACCTGAGGTAAAATGACGGATCTAACATTTGTATTGCATCATTAGTAATGTCCAAAACATCATTGGTACCAATTTTTGAGCATTTAAGCACAATCACAGCAATCCATAACAATGAGAAGCCAAGCCACGCAAAACCAGGAAATTTTGACATTTTGACCTCAATTGACCTCGAAGATATTGACCTAAGGTCATGAAATTGGCACAAAATAGAGTTTACTATCGTACCCATCCACCGACGAATTTCGTTGCTCCAGCTTTGATGGGAGCCGAGATCTTCGGGGGCGGGGGCGGAATCTGCCCCTCCGGTGCGCGTAATTCTCAGAAGCCCTCCAGGGCGGGTGTCAGTCGGACGTTTTCCCTGCATGAACACATCAAATACGTCAAGACCAAATGCTTTCATCGACCCAATTTATGCCGCTGCATTACTTTTTCCTCATTCGGAGCCGATCCTCACGCGCTTTTACAGCTGTACAAATCTTTAGTTCTTCCAATCGTATCTCGATTGTTTGCGCAGGTGGCCATACCTCTGCTTCGAAAACTGTTGGACACCTTGCAAAATAAATGTATCCGCATAGCACCCGGTGAAATGGCCACGTCTCCAATCACTTCTTTACATATATGGGCAGGGATTCCACCATTAGCTCCCCCGACGCATACAACAGATGCTTAGACATGTCGCCAGTATTCAATTTTAAGAACGTCACCTCACATACACTTCCTTGCAAATTCTTCCAAATCTACGCCACGATTATTTAGCCCCATCCGAAAAACGAACCGATATTACCATAGCTTAACCCGCGCCGCCTCGGAGGTTTGTTATCCGCTCCCGCCCCCTAGGGTTATCCGTGGATGATGAAAGAACAGCGCGCGGCAGCTCGCCAAAATTTTTCGAACCTTTTCCTACATCAATTTGGCATGTTACGTCAACATTTTGAGGTCAGGTCATTTAGGGCCAACGAGTTAGTCAAGGTCAAGTGAGGTCACTTCCATAAAAGGTAAACCAGTCGTCACGCTTTAGCGGATAAAAATAGTTTAATAAAATTTTCATCGTTCACTTATGTTTAGGGACGCAAGAAAAAGAATCGGATCATTGTTTTCCCTTTTTGTTTACCTATTAGTTTTGCATGTTTGCCTCTTAGTGTTAAAATAGAAGATTCTGACTAAAGTAAGTATTTGTATTCCAACAAGTTGACTTCGAACAACGTTTTGTGGTCCGATATACCCATTACAAAAAAAAATTGAAGAAAACTTGAACTCGAAATTGTGAAAAAATAAAATCGATTTTTGGGTGGCCAAAAATTGTATGGTCATGGTTGATTTAGTTTTTGGGTAAGCAATTTGGGGGTGGTATCTCGCCCTACTCGTCGAGTGCTTTCCGATGACACCTCTTTCGTTTTCGTGCGACGCTTAGTTTGGAGATTAGAGGGGGGTTCCTATCAACCCCTTCCCACGAGACGGAATGTGAGGAATGTGAGGCGAGGAGGGTTAACGCATCAAAATATTCCCTACACATCTTCAATAAAATATTCCACATATCACTGCTATTTCTCCAGCAAAAATACCACCGTGGCAGATGGCCGAACTACCTAATTTTTATTTGACTTCCACTCCAAAATTACAACTTTGCCCAGAAGTTGGAACGCAAAATTTCACCAGTTTCTTTTTCGTTATCGTGGTGTTCATTTTCCTTTTACCGGCGGCTCTAAAGAGCATAACCTCACAGGAAATGCCATTGTTTCTGTTACATATACACAAAGCAATATCGCTTGTCAAACGGAACTTCTATTTTCATCGCCGAATTACACGCAATTACCATTGCCCTTCGTTATGATCGCACCCGTACAATTTGTCACTATGTGCACAGTGTCCTCAGTTGCTCTGATAAAAAATATGTTCTTTAATCACTGTCTTCACCTTTTTATCAATGTTTATGACACGTCTGGACTCTTCATCTGAGGAGCGTGAAGGTCCGTTTCCTGTGGGTGCCCAGCCATTGCGGAATCTCAGAAAAAGATGAAGCAGACTAATTTCCAAATGTATTGTTCCGATTTCCAAACATCACAGAAAATCCACAGCATTTTCAAGGTATTATATGCACAATAAAACAGAGCATCCGACATTTTTAGAACCAACAATGGACTGAAAGCACAAACCACACCCAATTACTTGCCATCAATATGTTGTCGATACGTGGACGTCATCTAAAAATCGACACACAGAAAGCGTACTATCGATGCTCCGCATCAGTCATACCTTCCTCACACATTAATTTATTTTCACTGCTTCACCTCGTCCTTCATGTCCAACAAGCAACACTCAGATGATAGTTGCACATCTTCTCCCTCACTGTCAGCAATACCATGAACCTAGAAAAGCACTGACAGATTACTACCGCGCACACAAAACTCCCTGTTCCTTGCCCACGCTGCTGGGACATGACTACAACTTTCTCATTAAATTACTTTTTGTTTCCTGCGAAAAACCAACGTGCTCCAAGAAATGCGAGCTGTACAGCCCAGAATCATCTCCTTTAACACCATACCCACGGCGCGAAATGGCCTGAGAGTAGTCCGAAGTCTCAATAAAACACAAACAAATGCTCCAACTCGGGACCACTTCAGGCCGATCGTCGCGACGCAGGAAACCGAGCCGTTCCGGCCTGTCGTTGGCGGGCGCCCGGCTCTCTGGTCTCAAGTGGCGCGGTCCCGACAGCACGCGCTGGGGTTCTGTGGCGCCTCCATCGGCGGAGAGCGGTCGGGTTCTGTGGCGCCTCCATCGGCGGAGAGCGGTCGGGTTCTGTGGCGCCTCCATCGGCGGAGAGTCGGCCGCCCGGTGCGCACGTCCGCCCATGTCAGCACGTGATCGGTGTCCTCGCCGACAGAGTGTCATTGGCCGTGCCCCTCCCTCTGAGGAGCGAGTGATGCAACAGCACAATTCATGCAGCGCAACAAAGAAATTATGAACTCAGTGTCAGTGCTGCAGCAGTTAAATGACCAACTCAATGCAAATGCTGTACCAATTAAGTTACCAATTCAGTAAAGTGATGCAACAATTTAGCGACGAAATCAGTGCAAGTGATGGGGGCGAGTGGTCTATGGGTAGGTTGCTCGTTTCACAATCGAAAGGCTGTGGGTTCGAGTCTCGCCTGTCGCTACTCTTCGCCCGCGACCAATCGGCATGAGAGATTGGCGACGCTACATGACTCAACGGTCAATGTGTTGTAAAATCAATAGCCAACGCCAGCCAGTTCAAGTGATGCAACTATTAGGTGATGGATTCAATGCAAGTGATGCAACAACTTAGCGATCAATTTAGTGTAAGTGATGCGACAACTTCGCGATCAACTTAGTGCAAGTGATGCGACCATCTGCTGCGCGCTGACCCTTGTGGAGCTCCCCCTCCCCGCTCGGTCAGTTGTGGTGAGTCGTTAGCACAGCTAGGAGTAACAGCTGTGCTAACGCTCGGTCAGTTGTGGCGAGTCGTTAGCACAGCTGGGAGTAACAGCTAAGAGGCGCATACGGGCTGGCGAAGACTGTTCCGCTGCTCTGAGAGGAAGGTCACTTTCCGTCGCAGTTTTCGTCGGACATTCTGGCAGGCAAGTCACGCGTCCGGCAGCCGCCCGCTGTTCGTCGCTATTCGAAAGCCTCGCAATGTAATGCAGTAGCAATGGGGTCTTTCGAACTAAGTCCGCAGCAAGTTCTTTGAACCTGGCGAAACGCGAGCCACAGTGTCTCCCCAGACTTGTCACTCGAGTCGCAAGCAGTCCCCTGGCTCCCAGCTGGAACTCAACTTTTATAAAGGTATCAGGTACAATCGCCGATGGCGATGCATAACTGCTCGTATGGTTCAAAGTTTGATATTTCAATATTTTTAGAAGTAAAAGTACGTTGGTTAGATTGTTTTCTGCCTTGCACACACACCGTGACTTTAGCATGTGAATGACTACGTCACGTGGACACAAGATTAAGGTGAAAAATTACCATAGTAAATTATGATTCAGCGCTCTTTTGCTTCGTTAGCTTGAGTATCGTACTTTGCATCAATCTAGCGTCCAGAGCGTTCATGCTCTAGATAAGTTGATGGCATGAGATGATATATTCCCTGAAGCAGTTGCAAACACGATGATCCCAGAAGGCATTGGCATGCTGCCACATACCTAATATTTTCTTTCAAAGGCGGTACCATTGAAGATGCTTCATATTTACGAACATGTCGAGATCGGTAGCTGGCCTTCAGGCCATGAGTGCAGCACTTACGTTCTGTACATAGGTATATTCTGTACAGCAAATGTACAGCGAATTTTGTACGGCAAATGCACAGCGTACGTTTCCATTTTTATTTCCTCCAGATCCGCTTGTTCTTACCTATGTCCGACATATTTGTCGGCACATCTGTCAGGCAAATGTGTCATTGCCTGTGCTAGGTACGTCTGACAGTGCATTGCTAGATGAATCTGTCAGTGCCCTAGTCAATAGATCAGTCGTCACCTCTGACGGCAAATCTGTTGGGACCTCTATTCGGTAGATCTGCCAGTAACATGTTCGTCAGATGTCAGTATCGATGTCGCAGATGGCACATTTTTCAGCTTATTCACACGTACTTACACTCTTTATTCCGAATATGACACATTTAGCTTATTCACACATACACACCCATACGCGCACAGATGAGTACACTTACATATCGAAAGAAACATTTTCCACAAGCGGTTTCCACCTATTCGTAAACTTTTCCATTGCTTCGTTCTTGAATACAGTACATTTTTCGACTTCACGCATTGTTCTGATCTTTCCCACAAACTCTGCCAGTGACACTCTTCCATTTTCCCGAATTTTTATACCTATTATGTACTGCATCGAATGCAACAGCACACAGTTGGCAATGCTATTTCCACTCATGCATCCAAACAGCATGCACTCTGCGCATAAATCCGGGCTCGTCCCGTTATTTAGACACAGTTTGTGCATCAGTACATTCCAACACCGCGACACTTCTGCATTTCGGCATGAAATGTATGATCGTATCGATGTGTGAACATCATTTGCATACTGGTGAATCACTGCTGGTGAATCACTGCATGCTGGTGAATCACTAATTGTTCGGTCGTATAATATTTTTTCTTGCGTGCACACAAATCGATGTATTATCTGAAACTGCATATTTTGAAGTTTCGTTGATTTTTTCATTTATCTGGGAGAGCATATATTTTCTCCTATTTTGCCTACAGAAATTAACATTTTCTTCCGCCCATTTTATTTGATATGGTTGTTTTACTGTTTTAAACAGGAGGATTCCATACGTGAGGGAGCATGTCATTTTTGTTTGCTTCTATTTCTTTTCCTTCATATCAAACGAATGATATGTTTTCATTCCTTGTCGTGGCAGGCAATGAGTAGTAATTATGTAATCTCAAGAATATTTTGCATTCGTGGGGAATAGTGTGCAAGATACTCTGGTACGTATATTGTGAAACTTCAATATTTGGACATCGGGCCACTAACATGCTACGTTCTACGATGTTTCCATGTTCGAACGAATCCCCTACACCTTTGATGACATTCTCATCAAATGTTGGCACAAATATTGGCCGTCGATCAATTTGAATATATTTCTTGCACATACCATATGAACTGAGTATGTACTGATGTGGCACGCTAATGTTCAACTGCGCTTTCATTTTACATGCTGCATCAATGGCATATGCATACAAATGTGGTTCACCTATGTTTAAAAATGCGTCCTTATCAGCACTCGTTCGCAATATATCCTGTGATTTCAAACGTGCTAATCTACCTTGCAGCATGTGTTTCCAAGTTGGTTTACTGTTCTCTATCATTCGCTTCGACCACATCAATTGCAGGGCTCTTATGTATCTGGTCATGGTTGGTTTTCATGTCTCCCATATTGGTGTGCACTCATTGTATTCCTGTTCTTTATCGGCACAATGTTCCATCTCTATAATTAATTTTACAATACGTTTTAACAGCTCTTTCTCTTCTCTGTGTCGCTCATAATCCAACTGTTTCCCACTCAGAATAGTTATTTCTCTTATTTTTCCCATTAGCACCCCAATCAGCAATCCATTATTCTCAATATTGTGGTAAGGTCCACTGTTTTGTATTGCCAAGTGTGCTTCTTCCGTGACCTTTTGCCGGAATCTTTCATGTTCTAATAAATAATTATTAAATTTCAAAATCCCGGGTCCTCGTTTATCACTAGAGTGCTTTACACTTAGAACCAGCATGTGATGGTCCGATCTAATGCTAGGTCGAATTTCTATGCTTGCAACTCTGTGATTTGATACTATTGCTTCACTGATGAAAATAAAATCGCCTAATTGAGACTGCTGAGATTGCATAGTACCTCCTCTTCTCCATGTAAACCCATTAATATCCAGATATACATGCTGTCAAGTATCAATGAGCTCAAACCTTTCCGCCATTCCTCTTACAAAACATGCTGATGCTGTATCTATAAATTGTGACGAAGGATCCAGACCTGTCTTGTGTTTGTTGAAGTCACCGATCAACACACACATAAAATATCTGCCAGTACATGTTCAGTAGATCTGTCAGTACCTCTGTTCGGCAGATCTGTCAGTAACATGTTCAGTAGATGTCAGTACCTCTGTTCGGCAGATCTGCCAGTAACATGTTCAGCAGATCTGTCATTACCTCTGTTCGATATATCTGTCAGAACCTCTGCTCGGTGTACCTGGCAATACTTCAGTTCGACAGATCCGCCAGTACCCTATTGTATATATCTGTCGGTACCTCTGTTCGACAGATCCGCCAGTGCCTCTGTTCGGCAGATCTGCCAGTATCTCTGTTATATAGATCTGTCTGTACTTCTGCTCGGCAGATCTCTCCGTGGGACTTGTCAGCGTTGTCACCGATATTGTGTGGAAGATAACCGTCGAGTGGTATGCAGACGGGATCACGTGCAAAATTGTGAAATATCTCCAGGTAAGACAAGCAGTGGTTAGATATCCCAAGATCAGACGCGTAATTTGATACCTTCAGATGAGACAAATAGTCGTGCGGTATCTATAGGTAAGGTTGATCCCTTCAATTGTCTTGGGCAATGTGTATCTTCGTAAGGGGCTTGCTGGTGTAGTAACAATATTTTCATTATTTATGCTTTCGTACAGACATAGACATACACCCATTTGCTTATGTGTATGTATATCTACATTACACTCACATATATATATATATATATATATATATATATACATATTGAATAATATCTGGACAAATTGAATAATAAAGTGCTATATAGTTTCTCTCTATGTGCCACTTATATATACATATATATATGTATATATATATATATATATATATATATATATATATATATATATACATGTATATATATAAAGAGAAAAAGAGAGAGTGAGAGAGAGAAAGGAAGATAGAGAGAGAAAGAGAAAGAGAGACAGAGAGAGAGAGAGAGAGAGAGAGAGAAAGAAGAGAGAGAGAGAGAGAGAGAGAGAGAGAGAGAGAGAGAAAGAGAGAGAGAGAGAGAGAAAGAGGCAGAGAGGGACTCTGCCAACTTTTGCCGCTTTCTGTTCTTCAAAGCGCATCAACTACATTTCATGTCCATTCATTAACTAGTTGAATAATGCCACGATGCACGTCCATTATTAGCACCACAGCTTCGACATCTCATCGCACGTCAAGTGTCCAAAGGCTGGGGTCATGACTGTGTCGGGGAGATTCCATCCCGGTACAGACCCAAAGGTCAGCCGAATCAGTTCCTTTGGAATCGGTTCTGTTTTTCCTCTCGAGGATAGATGACCGAAGTTCCGTTTTTACTCTCTGGTTTATAAATTTTGTTGTGCTTCGTGTGGAGCGCCAAACGCAATTTCTACCCAGCCAGCCTCAACTGCACAACATTTTGTTAGTCTGTTCGCACGGGAAGCGTTCTTTCCAACCAGGAGCGCTACCCTACGGGACCACTCGGCTGGATAGGTCCGTTCTCACGGAGAACGTCCTCTCCAAGCAGGACCGCTCCTCTATGGGACCACTAATTAGGTGTTGGAATCGTCGTGTCTAGCCCGCCACCTCCACCCCCCCCCCACCCCTGCGGGACCATTCATTTGAATAGGCCCTTTCGTGTGGGGAACGTCCTTCCAAATCCAGACCCCTCCCCTACGTGACCACTCATATGATGGTAAGTCCATTTACACGGGAAGCGTCCATTCCAACCAGGACCGCTCCCTCATGGGAACGCTCAGCTGGGTAAGTCCGTTCGCACGGGGAGCTTCCTCTCCAGCCAGAATACCTGTGCCCTATACGGCACCACTCATTCGCACGCTCGGTTTCGCGCTAACAATTATCCTATTATTGCAAGGCGCAATAACGCGTTGGATCTGCTGATTACCGGGTCACGACTTAGGCACATAAGAGACCGCCTGGAGCTAAACACCATGGCATCCGCCTGCTCTCTGCAGGTAATGACTAACAATTTGTTAAAAGATTTGATAATAGATGGGTATGGCAGGAGTACTGTTCTATGCCCATCACGTGTTCTTGTCGAATCTCTGATTTTGGTCTATCGCCGCTAGTATGCCTTCCGTACGATATTGCCTTTCCTTGTCATTCCTCAAGGCCAATCGAGTCGTCATTCCCGACAATATCACCTTCGCATGGCCAGATGTCGAATGTGCATTGTAACAATGGACAGTATGCGCAATTTGTACTTATGAAGAGCAGAAAGAGGCAACCGATGATAACCACGCTGATGCATAGCAATGATAGTTCATAAAATGTGTTTGTCGATAAAGGCCATCCGGTGGCTCGTTTACACATGGTAAATTTTCTGCATCGCCTCCTGGCAGATGAAGAGTCACTTCCCCGCCAGGCAATGGCCGCCGTAAAGTGCTACTCTACACCAGCTGATAGCCAAATAGTCCAGATAATTGGCAGTTTGCCTACGCCGGGTGCAGATCTCGCCGCAGCCGGTCGCGATGCGCCCAGAGAAGCGATTTCCGGACACTGGCATATTTTTTTCTCGCGCGCTTCGAACCTTCAATCGCCGCCGGCAACGCCGTTTAAATTTAAACCGCTGCAGTCTATGCAGCGCGACGGCAGCGGTGGTGTGAATCACTGATGTGTGATGTTGACATCTGAAAAGTAAAGGTGGTATGTTGCCGGGCTTGACGATCAATTCATTACTGAGTGGAGTTTAGGGGCGCGTCGACATCATTACTGAATGGCTGTCGTCGGATTGTTTTCGAACACCATTGTTTGCATGCATATAATCTGTCATGGTCTCCGAGATGATGTGCCGGGACAAGACAACTTCGACGTCTTCAACTCCTCACCCTCGACCAAGGTCGTATGATAAGCTGGAGGCTTCGTCCATTGTTTGTGTGGTGAAAATGAATGGGTCTGTCTGCATGGCAGCAGCAAAATAACATCCTGTCACACGACACATTTTGTTCAGCGGGACAGATGACGCTGCTGTCCCCTAGTCCACTAAAACTTGAACTGAAGCTGCTCATCGCCGTCCCTACACAGGCAAGCCCAATTGTGCCAGAACGGTGACATTGTTGGAGAACGAGGAGGCGATCGGGTAATAGCCATTTTGAAATCGATTTCTTACATGCAGTGTTCACGGGGTCAGTGTTGTCTACAGATGGGGACTGCTTTCCCTCTGCCCTTCTCCCCCGATCCCAACAGTTGTCACGTTGATGAGCATGCCTGACATGGCAGTTGGGTAAGCGCTAGAAGTGGCAGACATCCAACATTCAGCTCCCAAACGCCTTCGTCCTTTGTTCATTCCTCCCTTCCGTTCCGCGACTTTGTCTGGTAGTGGCCGTAACCCTCCGCGTTGGCTTGTCTGCAGGCCTCCGGTGCCCAGAAACAGCCACCGACGAGAGCGCGACGGTAGACACGAAATGAAAGGATCGCGCGTCAGGTGCAGGAAATGAGAGGAGATGGAGAGACATAAAGACATAAAAGACATAAAAGATCAGTGCAACTCTGAGCCACAAGGGCCCTTCTTGGTTGCACTCTGTACACTGAACCAGTTGCCCACCAAATCTGCCAATCAGCCCTCCCTGTAATACTGAAAAGCAAGCCCTCTATTCTTATAATGATTGTCTATGCTGTTTTTAAAGATGTTCAATGTTCTGCTACTGACGATGTTTTCTGGCAGCTGGTTCCAGTGTTCCACTACCCTGTTGGTGAAGAAAGTTTGCCTTAACCTTGTTCTGCTGTGGTTAATTTTAATTTTGAATTTATGACCTCTAATTGCATCATTTCTGTTAAATTCAAACATTTCCCCAAGGTATCCCCTCTCCAGACCATTGACAAATTTAAAGACCTCGATGAGATCTCCTCTCAGCCTTCTATATCTAAGTGAAAACATATTCAATTTCTTCAATCTTTCCTCATATGCCAGGTTGCTTATGCCATTAACCATTTTTGTAGCCCTCTTTTGTACTCTCTCTAAAAGCCAACAATCTTTTTCATAGCTAGGAGACCAAGCTTGGATGCAGTATTCCAAATGTGGCCTGACGTATGCACAGTAAAGCTTCCTGATCACTTCCTCACTTCTGTATGATACATTCCTATTTATTGCCCCGAGCATTCTCAGTGCCTTCTTCCTGGCTTCCTTGGTCTGTTCTGATGCCCCCAATTTTGTGTTTAGAATAACACCTAAATCCTTCTCCTGTTGAGTCACTGATAGCACTTGGCCACCCATCAAGTATGGAGCCTTCATATGCTGCTTACCTACATGCATGATTTTGCACTTATCAAAGTTAAATTTCATTTGCCATTCTTCGGACCACTTCACAAGTTCGTCTAAGTCTTTTTGCAGCGAGATATGCTCATCCTGACCTGTTATTGCCCTAAAGACCTTCAAATCATCTGCAAATTTCAAAACTTTACTGCTTAGGCCACTTTCAATGTTATTTACAAATATAATGAACAGTAATGGCCCTAGTACTGACCCCTGGGGGACTCCACTAAGAACATTTTGCCATGATGACTTTGTACCATTTAGCATCACTCTTTGCTGTCTATCTGAAAGCCACAACTCTATCCATTTTAAGATGCTACCTGCAATACCATGGGACTGAAGCTGTATCATTAACCGTTTATGGGGTACCTTGTCAAAGGCCTTACTAAAGTCAAGATATGCTACATCAACCTGATTTCCCTGATCAAATTGTTCTGTGGCGAAGTTCAAAAAGTCCAAGAGGTTTGTGAGACACGATCGTCCTTTTCTAAATCCATGTTGAGTATCTTGAATCAATCTGCTACCTTCCAGATAACTAACTATTCTATCCTTGATAATTGATTCAGTACCTTGCAGACTAGGGATGTGAGACTTATTGGCCTATAGTTTTCAACTTTCCCTCTTTCTCCTTTCTTGAAAATAGGAACTACATTTGCCCTTTTCCAATCGGTTGGAATTTCATTATGTGAAACTGATCTACAAAATATTATACTAAGTGGAAATGCCAGTTCCTTTTCAGTTTCCCGCAACACCCTAGCATAAATATCATCAGGTCCTGCTGCCTTATTTGGCTTTATTTTCCTGATATGATTGTAAACAACATCACTACCAATGAAATCAACATCATTTGTCAGATCCCATGTATCTGAACTATGGTGTACGGTCGGCAGATTGGTCATATCTTCCAATGTAAACACTGATTTGAACTGCTTGCTCAGCTCCTCAACCATCTCACTATCCTCACCCAATGTAGTCCCGTTTACTTCCAGTGGACCAATTGTGTTAGAAACTTTACTCAGCTTGTAGAAACTAAAGAACTTTTTACTGTCCCCATTACAGTTTCTAGCTAAATCCAGTTCCTTTGCTCGCTTTGCTGCTCTGGTTTTTTGCTTCACAGTGTCTCTAGCTTTTCGATACGCCTTTAGATTAATGACATTTGAGGCTTCTTTAAAAACTCTAAATGCAGTTTTCTTAGCCCTAATTGCTTTTTATCACGTCTGGTGTAAGCCATGCTGGCTTTCCTACCCTTCTTTTGCGTCTTTGCTTTTGGGGGACATGTCTAATCTGAGTTTCCTTTAAGTAAGATTTGAACTTTTCCCACATTTCACAGGCATTTAAATTGGAGAATTCTTCTTCCCATCTGATGGCACTTAAAGCCGCTCTCATGCCGTTAAAGTCTGCTTTGTTGAAATTTGGAACCTTTACCAAATTATCCTTGATAGTTTCCCCTACATGTGCCTTGAATCTAACTATGTTATGGTCACTTTTTCCCAGAGTTTCGCCTACAGTCAAGTCTTGAACCAAGTCACTTAAATCCGAGAATACAAGGTCCAAGAATGAACCATGCCTGGTAGGTTCCGATACAAACTGGTGTAAGAACAGGTCCTCTTCAAGGCATTTCCTGAACATTTTGCATGATGGGGAGCCAACACCAGCATTTTCATAACCTTTTAGATTAAAGTCACCAAGAATAAGGCACTTCCTCTTAAAGTTTCTACTGATTTCCTCACAAATCACCTTGTCAAGCTCCAGTTGCTGAGAATGTGGCAGGGTTCCTGATCGGTAGAAAGCTCCTATCCTAAGAGTATTGCTGTTGCCTTTTCCCACAGTGACATCAAGCCAAATGGACTCCACAGACACATTTTTATCCCCACCTGCTACTTTTTGAGAACTGAATAAGCTATTCACATAGAGCATTACACCACCCCCTTTCATTACTGGACCCCTATTGCACGAAAACATATTGTATCCCTGGATCTCATAGTCCTGTAAGTTATCTCCAAAATATCCTTCACTGACCCATGCCTCCGTAATGCAAACAAAATCCGGTTCCTCCTCAGCAACATAACACTTGAACTCATCAAATTTGGAACGGATACTCTGAGCATTAAACATCATACACTTAACAAATGCTCCATAACCACCTTTGGCTTTTTTCATATTGAGGAGTTCTTTTATCACTAGATGAACTATAACTCTGTCCCCTTGAGTTGCTGCTGTCCCTATTTGCAGACTTTGAGGTTCTATTGCCTTGGCTGACACTATTGGAATATTCCTGAGTTGGCAATGCAATTTCATCCCTCCCCACCCCATTTCCTAGTTTCCCTGAAGGACATGCTCATATACTTTGCCTAACACATGGACCCCCTTCTCAGAAAAATGCAGGCCATCCTTCTGATAGAGGTCCCACGATGCATAAAACCTGCTCCACTCGTCTACAAATGTAAAACCCTAGCTCCTGGCAGAGCCTTCCTACCCTGGTGTTAGCTGCCAGTGCCCTAGAGCTCCACTCAGGGGAGGCTCTAGCCCTAGGCAAAATTCCTGTTACAAGCACTCTATTGGTACCCTTCAGGGTGGCCAGAAGGGCCCTGTACTCCCGCAGAAGCTCCTCGCTCCTAGTATGACCTATGTTATTTACCCCTACATGCACTATGACTGTGTTAAACTGGTGATCACTGGTGACCTGTGCCACCGCAGTTACCAGGTCCTTCACCTTGGCACCAGGCCTGGTGATGCACCTCCTGTCCCTCCTACCTTTACAAAATACCCGCTCTAAATGACGCACACGAGAGTCTCCTATGACCAGCACTGACTCCTTACTACTGCTATCCTGGGGGCAGTCATCTAATGCCTGGAACATATTTGCTGTTACTATGCCTGCCCGCTGGGCCGGTCGGCTACACTTCCTCCCGCTCCTACCACCTGCCACCTGCCACTCACTGACCCTTTCCTTAGGTTCGCGTCTCCAAATCCTCCACCCCCTGACCTCATGCCACTTCCCCTCCTGTGACCTACCAGAACTACCCCTCCTCTGTTCACTATTAACACTATTAACACTCCCCTCTTGAGAGATCCCAGCCACCTCCACAGTAGGGGAAACCTCAGCTACCTGGTGGCCTGCGACCACCTGGGCATATGCTACGGATTGACCCCTTGTTGCTTTATCTTGCCTACCCTGTGCAACAAGGGCAGCCTTGAGGTTGGAAACCTCTGCCTTAAGGGTCCTAATTTCTTCCTCTAGTGCCTGCATCCTGGTCGAAACCATCCTAAACGCTGCAGCTTATGCCTAGATTTAGATTCAAATTAACTTGCTAAATTAACTTGCTAAACAACCGACAAAAAAGCTAACTATCATTCACTATAAATCGCTACCTCCTATACTGTCAGTTAAATATCTGAGTGCCTCAAGAAAAGCAGAAACTATTAAACAATTGTTTGTTTTTTTTGTTTTTTTTTCTTTTTAAATAAATTAAATAACTAAACAAGATGTCTAATCTAATTGTCTTCCACACAAGTAGACAACTATATAAATATCCCTTTGATATCACTTATGGCTAGACAGAAAAATGAACAGTCACACAGCACTTATGAATACCCCCAACTTACTACTAATTAAACTATCTTAAACTTCAACACCAAACACACTTGCTAAACAACCGACAAAAAAGCTAACTATCATTCACTATAAAGCGCTACCTCCTATACTGTCAGTTAAATACTGAGTGCCTCAAGAAAAGCAGAAACTATTAAACAATTGTTTGTTTTTTTTGTTTTGTTTTGTTTTTTTTAAATAAATTAAATAACTAAACAAGATGTCTAATCTAATTGTCTTCCTCACAAGTAGACAACTATATAAATATCCCTTTGATATCACTTATGGCTAGACAGAAAAATGAACAGTCACACAGCACTTATGAATACCCCCAACTTACTACTAATTAAACTATCTTAAACTTCAACACCAAACACACTATGCACACCAAAAAATAAATAAAGTATGTTAGGATAGTATGAATGTTGTCTAATGTACTTATCAAATCTACACACTTGTAATATCTCCTACTACAGAAATCGAAGAGTCGAGAACACGCCGAAGCCAAAGATGGCGTCCTGCGGCGTCGCTAGGTTAATATAGTATAGTTTGCGTGCTACGAAAATGCTTATAAGATAAAACCTAATGAAATATAATAAGAGAAGTAATTGCTAAGCACCTATCCACAGCTTAGACTAGAGTACTGCCCTGTTCTGCAGCGACTTATCTGGAAACCTGGAGCTCGGGGGCGCGTCCTTCCACCTTGAGAGCTGGCGGCAAACTCGAGAGAGGGTGGGTGGGATCACCACCGACTCCTCTGCCGACGTTTGTCCGACTGGCTACTGTGAACGCACTGTCACTTTCCTCGAGTCCTGTTATCATCCTACTCCGCCTACATTCTTGACTCCCCAACCTCTTTGTCCCGTCTTCGCGTCACGGTACCTCCCGTGTGACTGTGTCACGGCACTTCCACGTGACTACGTCACGGCACCTCCGTGTGACTGCGTCACGGCACCTCCACGTGACCACGTCACGGCACCTCCACGTGACCACGTCACGGCACCTCCACGTGACCACGTCACGGCACCTCCACGTGACCACGTCACGACACCTCCACGTGACCACGTCACGACACCTCCACGTGACCACGTCACGGCACCTCCACGTGACCACGTCACGGCACCTCCGTGTGACTGTCTCACAACACGTCCGTGTGACTGTGTCTCGGACCCTAACCATCATCGCGTGGTTCTTTAGAGTTTCGAGAAGGAAGTTCAGGCCCGGCCAGTACCTAAGCTATGGTCAGGTCTGACCTGGGTAATTGGTTGAAGCCATAAGCGGCGAAACGGGGGAGGGGTCAGGACATGGTGTTCCCCTCTCACACCCTTAAATCCGGAAAGTTTACTTTGTCCCTAGGTATAACTGAAAGGTCTCGACTCGAAAATTACCCTAGTGCCGTCTTCCCCCTTAAACTTGGTCGTTCTGTAACCAACGTTTGAATCAGAACTGCATCAAAAACGGATGATTTCAGAGAGCTGAACCTTGCCGATACCGATGTCTAAGGGGAGTGAAACGACAGTATGGGACACTACAAAACACTACACTGTGACACGAAATTTTGGGAAGAAACATCAGCCTCCAATAGAATGAAACTATTTCAGCATTGTTTTCGCAAACAAATTTCAAAACTACGAAGTGCGCCAAGAAATCAGTTCGATTCATGTTTTAGAGCCGTAGATTTAGAAGAAAATATTGTCACCATGTTCAGAGAAGAACATATCGGAATATATTTATATAATCTGGACGGGACATATCCAGCACAAAGCCGTTTATTTTTACACTTCAATTCTCATCAGAGGTATCGCCTTGCAACTATTTATGCATTTAATTTGCTAAATCCTTGTTTAATATCAACCTTTCATGTCCTATAATGCGTGGCAGAACAGCTTGCAACATTGGACAATCTGGCGAAGCCTAACAAAACCGGAAGAGGCCGGAATGTTCTTGCATCATTCAAAATCTACAGATGTTGAATTGCGTGGAAGTTTACCGAGGGGACTTGTCCACTCCGTTCACATCTTGTCAATTTTTGCCGAACTTGATACACATTCCACGAAGTCGATGCACAAGACCTATGGGTAGGTGCTGAGTATCGGACATTTCGCCGAGTATCGAGCATGATACGCCTTCCAGGAGCACTCCAAGTCGGCGGACGCATGTGATGTTTTCAGCGCTTGCACGGGCAAGCAACGACGTGCATATCGGCCCATTCGCATGCAGGTAACATATTCACTTTCGCTTGAACCCGTCATGCAAATGATTGGCTCTCAAACAACACAAGTAATGAAACCGTGTACGATGCCTCGTAATGATATGTCTATGCATTTTTTCGTGACAAAATTGCTGCCAAATCGCGCATGCAGTATTCACGTCCTGCATGCATGAGTGTGTGTGCTGAACATCCCCATTCATTTATAGATCATTCGACATTCGAGGTTTTCCAACTCAAAATCTGGTTGGGAATGACGCGTTAAACCTGCACTCTTGGAAGATTCTGTTTTTTACTCGGGAATAATGGAAGGGTTCGCGAGCAACTGTATGGTGAAAAGTAAATCAGAAGAGTTCGTTACGCAACAACGCATGAAATAATCGCAAAATGCCGCGCCGAAATCTTCCAACAGGGCAGTGAATTGTACATCACCAGACAGGTGATAAGCTGCCCTATGTGTCTGTAACATGTTTTTTTAGCAATGTACGTGCATTGTTTTTAGTATGGCAAAAGATCACCAGTTAGGGTTTAAAATGACGCCCGGTGTTGCAAACCAGCTCAAAGTGTCGGGCCTAAATTTTGGAAAATGATAGTAAAATGTGCATCAGCAGACAAGTATCAAACGTCTCAATCACTTACAGCATGGGTTTTACAAACAGACAGGCATAGGCGGCAAATTAGTCGGATGCATTCAATGTTAGTGTGAAATAGTAGCGATCTGCAACTTCAGCGATTAATTGCAGCACGGAAAATTTCTGAAATCGCTTTGAAACTAATTCGATGTGAGAGACAGTGGGATGTACTATTCAATTACTGAATAGGTTTCTTAAAAAAAGCTTTAGATCTCATGCTTTCCCGAGGTATTTTCTCCGTCCGCACCGCGGCGCTAGTAGTCAAATGGCCGCGCTTTGCGCGCACCGATAGTCTTTGGGAAGTGAGATTGATCTCTTTCTGAGAGTAGGACAGGCGAGTTCACCCGCCAGCAAGGGTAACTGCAAATTTCCACTGACCGGCAAAGGGATCATCAACCGGTCGTATCCGCTAATAAAGAATACGCCGCAAATATTGCCGTTGTCCGATATGAAAAAGGTGAAAACTCGTGAAATGAATGACAGAGGAGGGAATAATCATACTGACATTTTGGTAGGAAAAACAGCCGTAGGCCGCTTGCCCAGCAGAGGGGAGCCTACTCGACAACGGGCAGACAAACTTTCAGTTCACCGTTGATGAAAGCATCGCATCATGCTAACTGTGACGACCAGGTAGAATACAAAGTGAAAGACTGACACAATGCTCCTTTGTCCCACTGTTGTGCTCAAGATTATTTCGCTTCTGAAATTCCGAAAAACCTTTTTCCACATAGTCGTCACAAACCATGGCCCTCATGCAACATGTCAGATGTTCCATGCTATTTATGTGCAGCAAAAGAAAGGAAAATGCGACCTTCGTATAAACTGTTTAAATACATGAAAGGCAGGGCATTTTCCCGAAATGTTTTAGATTCAAATTGCACCGCATGTCATGGTATCTAATTTAATCATTGTATGAAATTGTACCGCAAGACAGTGTACCGCACAGTCATAAACCATTTATCGATGACGAATTAAGAATTACGACTCGGCGTTCATCTGATTGTTGTGCTCAACATGAAGCATCGCTGAGCCATCTGAGTTCTGTGTTGTCTTGGTTTGAGTTCCAAATGTTTCATCCACATGGACGCATCATGTTGGACATATGTACCGTACTAAAGAAGCTGCATCAGTTTCCGATATTCGGCTGGCTCCGACCAAGTGATCCGAACCGCGTTCTTTTCAACCCATCCCGTATTCAATCTGTGCATTCATCTTATATTTAACCAATCCAGTAAGTCAGTGTCTGCCCGCGTTAAGCACTCTTTATAATTTGCTGGAACTTTTAACTATGCCCTTTTTGGCGCTCATCTCTTCCAATTTGTTGCTGTACGCTGAAAAGTTGGTAAACTAGCATATTCCCACACGATGGTGTTCCCAGGGCTTCAAAGCCTCGAGTATTATCCGGTGACACCCGGTGACATCCGCAACTTAACTCTATTACCGCTACTTAGCCTATTACACCGGGGCTCCGTTGGGCAGCAAATTAGCCAGGGTGGAGGGTGCACGCACGGTGGCCGGCCTGAACCAGGTCTCGGAAACTAGCCGGCAGATTCTCTCGTAGGAAGCGGCATCAATTTGTTCTAACGTGAGCTACATGTCTATGGCATGCAATTCTGAAAAATTGACAAAAGCGGATGCAGGAGGAAAAAAGAGAGCTTCGGAACATTACCAGACTCTACTGCTTCTTTGGTTCGTAATACATTTTGTTATATCTTGCACAATTCTACAGCCAATTAACCGATCTTTCTGTTGAAGTGATGACAAATTCATGCTTTGAGAATCATAGGCGAATCCAGGCGGTACGCAATTTTGAAAATATTTTAGGATGTTTTCGGTACAGATATCTCCAATTTTGACCGTAACGTTGTTATGAGCGATACTGATATGACATCAGAGGCACGTAACGGGCATGGCACATTTGCGTAATGGAGGAATCGACTAATATAAAATGGGAGGCAATTTGATGAACGTTTCGGCTCAAATGTCCATATTATCAAACGTCCTACGGTGCATTCTTTCATGCTTATTTGGAGAATATCGAGTGGACCATTGTTAAAATAGCATTTATCATAGACGCGGTCAGAGACATCAAGATGGAAAGCTAATACTAGCAGTTCGGTGTAAACGTGGATTCAACTTGCCAAGCTAAAAAAGATGAAGCGCCGCGGAAAAACTTTCCTCCCAAAAGCATTGCCCCGGTGACGCCCTTGAGAAAACATTTACTAAGCACCTTTCAGTGATGGTCAAGCTTTTGCCCGAATTCTCCCTCAGACACATCAGTGTATGCACTTAAATACTATGATTGGGAAATATACCTGACCACTTGTCGTCGAACCTGGAGCCGACTTTGATGAACATGTTAATGTCCAACAAGCAAGTATTCATGTAAACGCCTCATATAAACTATTGTCGGCGTAACTGATGAAAAGAATACTTCGGTTAAGCAATCAGTGAATTCGAAAAACGATATGTTTTCAAACTTCGGTAAAGTACCATCCATCCTAAACTACTCGCCTGGAACCACCGCTGATAGAGTATCATTTTCGAACTTGCAGAACGTCTGTCGAATGTCTCGATATTAAAGCAAATCTGATCACTTTGTATCCCACTGTGGAATAATTAGCAATAGGCAGTATGCGCTGGGTTCCCATTCGTGGTTGAAAATACTGGGCAGTGGATCAAGAGCATCACTTGCCCAGTGTCAAAACTTGTCTCCCTGAACCGACACACTACGGCGGAGACGAAAAAGCGGCCGGGTCAGATCCTCCAAGGTAACTATGCCTAGCTGTTGAGGAGCAAAACCACACCTCGATGCTTATTCTGTGATACCAGTCAGTCGTCGCGAGGCCCATGTAAGCCTCTGAAGGTGTGATGGCTGAGCCGGCCTGGCCAGTCACTGAAGGGTGCATCCTTTTGCAAACACTGGACAAAGTTCCACTCAGCCCCCAGTCTCGCTCGCAATCAGCATATTGCCTGGAAGCGGACAGGCAAATAATTTCCTTCCATGACACACTTGCATTACGTACCAATGACGTCACAATGGCGACCTTTGCTGGAAGCCAGTGGGTGGCACCATTACTTCAGCATGACGCTCCCTCCACTCACTGGATCCTATCACCTGCCATGTGATATGCCACCGAGCGTTGATGGTGAAGTTCAGCGTTGGGCACACTTGGAGGCGTGTCAGGTTCGCATTGGGCTCATGTCAACAATTCGGATGGCCGAAACCGCTGTTGCAGCTTTCGAATTACTCGTGAGCGAATACTAGAATCCGTCCTCACTCCTCACAGTTCGATCTGGGAGGATTGTTGATTCATTTTCTCGTTGGCTTCCAGCTTGCCAGCAGCACCAACAAGACGTCATCAATTACACCTCTTTTTCTCCTCCTTTCGTGCGCATTTTGTTGTACAGGGTGTTGTGATTAGACGTGTACATGTGTTTATTATTAACAGGAGGCCAACGTTTTTCCCCCCCCCCCCCCCCCCCCCCCCACCACCACCACCACCACCACCACCACCACCACCAAAAAAAAAAAAAAAAAAACGTGAGTCACCACAGCTCCATGTAGACCACAGGTATGAGGCTGATAAAATGTATGAATGCTCTTGATGCCCCGTACTCGTAGCTGCCGGTGTTCGCAGTTAAAGAGACCGGACCCGACCCACATGAGGATAATGAAGAATGTTTCAGAAACCAAAAAAAAGAAAGCGTGGCACCATCACAAAAACGCATTTTGTAGTCAAGGCGTCGTCAGATCCGAAATTATTTGTGCAAAATAATTGGAAATTAAATTGGATTGTTAAAAACCCTTTTTCCCCCCTTTATCCAAAAAAAACCCAAAAATTTTTTTTCTTTTTTTCAAAAAAAAAAAAAAAATATTTTTTTTTTTTAATTATAACCCCAAATATTTTTTTTTTTTTTTTTTTTGATATCTCCACGGCTCTGTCCAGTTGTGCTAACTGCAGGCGAGCGGTCCCGCCGCATAGTACTCAGTGCACGAGCGTCACCACCGCGGGTGGGGGAGATGCGCCCCTCCAGTCTTCGTAAAATTTACCATCACGCATATGGGTGGAATGTGTTGCAGCAAGGCAGCAAGGCAGCAAGGAACATGTTACCAAAAATAAATATTTTCCTTCTCCGGAACCGTTCTATGAAAACTCCAAGCAAGATATGGTCATTGAAATTGAATTTCCGTGATGCGACACATCCGAATTAACCAAGACCTCAAATACAAATAGTTTATCACCCATAAAGCACGCACCAATACGTGACAACAATATAAAATATATATATATATGTATGCATATATATGTATATATTATAATAGTGCATATGTGTGTGCGTGTACATGTGCGTGAGTGTATCAGTATGAGTGTGTGTATGTGTGTGTGGGTGTGTGTGTGTGTGTGTGTGTGTGTGTGTGTGTGTGTGTGTGTGTGTGTGTGTGTGTGTGTGTGTGTGTGTGTGTGTGCGTGTGTGCGTGTGTATGTGAGTGTGTGTGTATGTGACGAGAGAAGCTCCGTGTAGAGGAATAACGGAAACTCATGCTCTCAAGTATGTGTAGCTACGGGACCCACACCTGAACCGGTGTTTGCCAGTGCATACATAAACAGTCTGGAGACGGGCGCCCTTCAACATGATGACGCAAGTCAGAATATGTACATTGCTGGTAGGTAGATACTCTATTGATGTCAAGAACTAGGCACATCTGCAAAAGCCATAGAAATCAGTGGGTCAGATGTCAGCAGTGAAATGTTGGTATATGCGTAGCAACTATAAAGCTTGACCATTTTTGGATGTTCATGTTCATGCAACCGACGGCAAGCTTATATCATCGGTAAGAAGATCGATCAGGGAGAATATCTCTGCATAACTTGGGTGCCAAGAGCGGTAAAAGGACGCCTGTGCACGAGCTGCTCTCGTACTGCGTTGGCCATGCACGAGTGGTCTGGCTACCTGGGGCGATCACGATGGTGCTGTGCCAGTACTACATCAGATGCTGAATCAAGTGCTGTACCAGGAGCTCTACCAGGTGCTCTATCATGTGCTATACCAGGTGCTACACCAGCTATTGCATCAGATGCTGCACCAGCTATTATACTAGGTGCTATGCTATTACACCGAGTGCTACAAGTTGTGCTGTGTCAGGTGTTGTGCCAGGTGTTGCGCCAGGTGTTGTGCCAGGTGTTGACGACTATGACCGGGTCAACAGGTACTGGTCACCTTCTCGTCGACATACGTGCTGGTGGCGTTGAGCATAGACCGCTGCGACGCCATTATCCATCCGATGCGATTCATCGGTAGCTGTAAGTCACTGGAGAGCTGGGATCACTGGAGAGCTGGGGGTCACTGGAGAATTGGGGGTCAGTGGATATCTGGGGTCACTGGAGAGCTGGGGGTCACTGGAGAATTGGGGGTCATTGGATATATGAGGGTCACTGGGGGCTGACGTGACTGGGGGCTGGGGGTCACTGGAGAGTTGGTGATCTCTTAAGAGGTGAGGGTCACTGGAGAGCTGGGGTTACTGTGGGGGGGGGGGGGCTGGGGGTCACTATGGAGCTGGGGGTCACTAGAGAGTTGGGGGTCACTGGAGAGCTGGGAGTTACTGGGAAACCGAGTGATCCTAAAGAGGTATGGATCTTGGAGGCGCTGCTAAAGTTACCACATGGGTAGCATGGTCTCCTGCATCTTCAAATAGATCCCGTGGAGCGTCTGAACGTCGACTACCGGGCAGTCGCAGCGGGGCGGTGGGAGTGGATTGGGGAACTCCCAGGGAACTATAATGGGGCAGCACTGGAATCCCCGGACAGCTACAGTGGGGCCGGAGTGGAGACCGGGCAGTCACAGCGGGGCGGTGGGGAGTGGATTGTGGAGCTCTCACCCAACCACAGTTGGTCAGCGCTGTGGACCTCCCGTGAAATGGGAGGCATGTCACTGAACCAGCTATACTGACGTGGCACAGTCACCAGCTATACTGACGTGACACGGTCACCAGCTATACTGACGTGACACGGCCACCACCTGCACTGACGTGGCACAGTCACCAGCTATACTGACGTGACATGGTCACCAGCTATACTGACGTGGCACAGTCACCAGCTATACTGACGTGACACGGTCACCAGCTATACTGACGTGACACGGCCACCAGCTATACTGACGTGACACGGCCACCAGCTATACTGACGTGACATGGTCACCAGTTATACTGACGTGACACGGTTACCAGCTATAGTGACGTGACACTGTCACCAGCTATACTGACGTGACACGGTCACCAGCTACACTGACGTGACAGGGCTACCAGCTACACTGACGTGGCACAGTCACCAGCTATACTGACGTGACAGGGCCACCAGCTGCACTGACGTGACAGGGCCACCAGCTACACTGACGTGACACGGTCACCAGCTATACTGACGTGGCACAGTCACCACCTATCCTGACATGACACGGCCACCAGCTATACTGACGTCACACGGTCACCAGCTATATTGACGTGGCACAGTCACCAGCTATACTGACGTGGCACAGTCACCAGCTATACTGACGTGGCACAGTCACCAGCTATACTGACGTGGCACAGTCACCAGCTATACTGACGTGGCACAGTCACCAGCTATACTGACGTGACATGGTCACCAGCTATACTGACGTGGCACAGTCACCAGCTATACTGACGTGACACGGTCACCAGCTATACTGACGTGACACGGTCACCAGCTATAGTGACGTGACATGGTCACCAGCTATACTGACGTGACACGGTCACCAGCTATACTGACGTGACACGGCCACCAGCTATACTGACGTGATATGGTCACCAGCTATACTGACGTGACATGGCCACCAGCTATACTGACGTGACACGACCACCAGCTATACTGACGTGACATGGTCACCAGCTATACTGACGTGGCACAGTCACCAGCTATACTGACGTGACACGGTCACCAGCTATACTGACGTGACATGGTCACCAGCTATAGTGACGTGACTGACATGGTCACCAGCTATACTGACGTGGGCCACCAGTTATACTGACGTGACACGGCCACCAGCTATAGTGACGTAATGGTCACAGTCACCAGCTATACTGACGTGACACGATCACCAGCTATACTGACGTGACACGGTCACCAGCTGCACTGACGGACGGCCGCGGCTGTGCCGGTTGCAGGGCGGCGCGCCCGGATGCTGGTGGTATGTGCCTGGACAGTCAGCGCGCTCTTCTCGTCACCCATGCTCGTGTTGTACGATGCCGCAATACACGGAGGTGAGAAGGCTGCATTGTTATTGATATATGGTGCGAGATGTGTTCTCCATGCATGCGATTAAATGAGCGGAACTATGTACCTGATACTTTCAAACAATAGAGATGCGATATGGAGCCAGTTACATATATAAATAAGTATGTATATACAAAGATATATATATATATATATATATATACACATTTATACATATATATCCATATATATCTGCACGCGGGTATCGCCGGAATGTTCTATACCGAAAGATCATATCTGCTATAAGATTGTAAATGCTAAAAAATTGCGTGGAAGTTATTGGCACCGGTAATTGTTCGTTCCAACGCTTGTTTACGGATGCAGTGTAGTAATCGTTTAGTCAAAGTGACCAAAATGGAGGTTGAAATAATATCACGTTAAGCTGACGGTGACGGCATAAGCTGACGGTGACGGCGGTTTGGATTTCCTCACAACTTGTTTAGACTCGTGCGATCTGGGTAGACTTATACAGTTTGGGTAGACGTGTGTTGAGGCTAAATACGGTCCATGCCATCTCCTTTTTTGTTGTTGTCTGCTTACACTTTTGAGCAGGAGGTTGCATGATCCCATCAGCAATGCTCTCTCTCTCTCTCTCTTGCTCTCTCTCTCTCTCTCTCTCTCTCTCTCTCTCTCTCTCTCTCTCTCTCTCTCTCTCTCTCTCTCTCTCTCTCTCTCTCTCTCGAACACAAGTTGATTTCACAACTTCCTCCCAAAATCTGAGTCGGTGCGTTTGCCTCGTGGTGGTCTCTTTTCAAGTATCCTCTCACTCTAAATCTTAAGTTTGTGAACTGGTTGGGGCTCATCCACTATTACTTCGTGCTCAAGCACAACATGTTACCGCTAATACTTCACCGATGCTCCTACAGTTGTCTCCGCAATGTATGCTCGAAATCAAGGCCAAGTTCAAATTATTTATTTGGCGAAACGTTCCGGCTTTTCATGCAAGCACGCGATATAGATTGAACAAGCTGCGTATGGGTGAATCACACACTAAGGTTATCACATATTCATAGAAGGAGCAACCGTCACGAGCAACACCGTGAAATATGCTGCGTTTGTCTCATTAATGAGAAGCCTATCAGATAGTACCGATAGCTCAAGCTATCAGGGACTGTCATGTATGTCTAGCGCATAAGATCGGCCCATCTGTGTCCTCGGCATAAGATCGCATATCCCTGCACTGCGCAGTAACTCAGCTGTCACCGGTCCATCTGTGTCCTCATTTTTGGCAACTTGTGCCTCTGTGCGTTGCGTGACAGATGTTCACGTTCGCTTTTGATTGAACTATTTGAGAGGGCCATAGGTTTCCATGTCAGTACGCAGGGCCCCACAGCATCTACACAGCGGTACGTCTGCAAATTCTGTACACTCAGCCACTTGTCCCTCGCAAAACACCGCTGACTCGTTTGTCCTAACCGCTACTCGTATGTCTCGGCCGCTTATTACTCCCTGTTACAAATGCAATGTTGTTTGCTACATGAAAATGTGCAGCTCAGTAGGCGCAATAGATGGTGATACAATAACTTGGCATTGACGCACAGCTGGTGTGACAACAACTGATGTTAGTGCCGTTCAATGTATGGCTGGCACGGACATGGTTGAAAGCTGTTGACGCTCCTGTGCCCTTGTCCACTCCGTTACTAATGTAGGGTTTGTATGTCAGGAGCTTGTCCATTGTTGTACCAGCATCCTTCACCGTTGAAGACTTGTGAATAATCAGGGGTGCAGCCAGGATTTTCGTAGGGGGACCCGACCAAGAAGAAGATGCGATAAAACACCGTTTTCGCACGCGAACCACATTGAACAAAAAATATGGTTTTGTGTGGTGAAAATCTGAAAACTTCTTGTTTCATCTAATGTACATGTCTTAGATTGGTTGCTAAGGTCCCCACCCCCTAGCTGAGCCTCTGTGGACAACTGAGCCGCCAAACCAAAGATAAATGCTAGGTACACAGCGCATCATGGATTCAGTTTCGAAAGCAACCACCTGGGTCTTTGAAGTGCGAACCCTTGCATTATTTGTACGGAATCAGTTGTACAGTGCGTCAATGTACTTTCTGCGTTGGCTGCCATGTCAGTAAGGCTACACTTCCATCCGTTGGATGGGTGTAATCAGTAAGCTGGACAGCTGTCGCTCTTGACACGTGTAGGCTTATTGGCGCTGACAAAAATCGCGTACATCCGAGATGTTTGAGACGGCTGAGAGAGCGTCCTTGGAAAATCCCCACATCAATGGTGAAGGACTGGCAGAAAAGTCTGATCATTAGAAATGTGTGATCGAACCTGCTTCTGTTTCTGCAAGCAATATGCAAATGCGCTAGACCTCTTCCGCAAAGTTCACACTTCTCCAATTTTACTACCAATACTCGTACAGAAGTGATTGGCACTTGAGCGTAACATCAATCGCAATAAATAACCGGAGATGCTAGTTTTATGACGAGCCGATCGCTCTGAGCGACGCCAATCAATCACGCCAATTGGTCGCGAGCGACGAATAGTGCCATGATGGGCTCGAACAATCTGGAAGACAAGCATCCCGCCCCGAACTCTTCACCCCTCGCATGCTAACTTGAGTTTCCTTCATAGCTGTGCAAGACATAATCTGCCTTTTACACCATGCCTCCCAGGCATGAACCAGTGCTGGATCAACCTCGGCGAGCCGGATTCGGTGGCGTGGCGACTCTACCTGCTGCTCATCAGCCTGACGCTGTTCATCATCCCGGCCATCATCATCATCAGCTGCTACTCCGTCATCTTGTGGACGCTGTGGAGCAAGGGCCGCATGTTGAAGACGCCCGAGGACGCCGACGGTCAGTCTGTCTGCCGCCGGCGAGGCGGCGCGACGGTGGAACTTTCCCAGGCAATGTCGAACAGGTAGAGTGCTCCGCTTCCACACTCCCCAGACTTGAGAGTCGCTCGAAGATCGTGGCAGCGACTCTTTGCGACGTAGATGGAAGGAAGGCAAGGCCGATGCTAGGTGGGGGATTCGGCGTGGATCCTCGGGGGTGTGATAGCTGCGTATTGGTTTTATTGTTTGTA
The DNA here is from genome assembly GCA_034440575.1 of Imbricaverruca yamaguchii. Lineage (NCBI taxonomy): Eukaryota > Metazoa > Arthropoda > Thecostraca > Neoverrucidae > Imbricaverruca > Imbricaverruca yamaguchii. The sequence continues at coordinate 366,650 of JAOTOL010001659.1, forward strand.
TGATTGCACACTAAATCGCGGGTCATTGCGAGTGTTTCCTCATTTTGGTTGGCTTGCCATCCAAATCTCTGGCGCTAACGAGTTTAAAATTTGGATACCTTCAAGTCAATAACCAAGCGACATCTGAAGGTATACTTTAATTTCGAGGTCGTATTCAGTCAAGTCAAGGCAATAGATATCATAAAGTAATTTATAGGGAGTCACATTTTGCCATCAATGATCCGACTGATGAAAGGTTAAATTAATAAATGCACAGACAGATGGCCACGTCTAGACATGATTACCATGTCTTCAGGCATGGCAAGTGAACCTCACTCACCCAAAACCTGATTCAAGGTCATGCTGGATCGTGTACATCGTATGGATTGTCGCATGTTTTGCATCCGTGACATTTTCATGTTTCCCAAGTGTTTTTGTGCACTTAAGGTGGGAAGATGTTCATTGTTTTTCTTTCTTATGTCTATCAGTGGCCCAAAACGTGCTGAAGCACGCAGAGCATCCGGTGTGCTTGGGCATGTGCTTGATCTATAGCAAGACAACTATAGATAGTTGTCCTTGACAACTATCCTGGCATTGGCGGTAAATTAAAGACTAAACAAAGACTAAACTAGCGGTACATTTATGCCATGACATGGTATGGTATATGGTTGAGCCGGGTCTGTCGGCTCTGTTTGGTTATATTTATGACTATGCGATATCGATTTTCGTATCTAACGTTTTATTTTTACGCCATTGGCAAAAATAACATGAGACACACTTGGAGCAGATGTGTACTGATGTCAAATTTTTTGGATACAACTAAATATAGCGTTCCGGTTTTAAGATCGGTGCTGATTACCTCTTCACAAGATCTACAGCTGGTGTGTTATGTTTCCTACACTGCCAATCTGGTGGAACACGCTCCGAAAACAAGATCTGACGAGGCACGCTCATCCTCTTAATTGCATATTGGAGGAGCTCATTAATCGAATTTTGATGAAGAGTGGCATATTCATAAGCACTGTTCATCTTCAGAATAATCATCACGAAGAGGTCCTCAATAACGCTGCAAGCATTAAACGAGTCGAAAGCAGCGCAAGGCTTAGTTACTACAAAAATATATTACATAGGAGAAAAACATTTCACATTTGGCCTTGTATGACACATATTTTCCCACACAAAAAAGTGCATGTTTTACTAAATATTAATCAGTTCTGGCGCCATGCTTCATCGGTATTCCTGCACCTCAGTGACCGCCCATGGTGTGTAAGATGTGTAATTGAGAACTTCTATAAATAGGCTCCTGTGAAGGTGAAGGGGTCTTTAAAACCAAAGGGGTAGTCGGTGGTCAGGTGCCACATGGAGTATTTCGCCGCCATATATTTGTGCATGGATTAAGTCATAACATTGGTTCTGAATATTGATGTAGTGTTCGTAAGCACATATGGGCGTCATGTCACTTGTTTTACCAAGAAAGGCCATTTCAAAGTAACTCTTAAATTTTAGAAAACTTGAAAACTCAAAAATATTTGCATTTCCAAAAATAAAACTTATATTTTTGGGGGGCCAAAAAAATTATAGCCCTGGTTGATTTCGCTGTCATTTTCTCATTACAAATAAAAATCTTCATATATCCCTAAAATGAACTCCCCAGGGTCACAAACATAATGTAAGTCGTAAAAAGTCGTGAAAATCTAGCCCCACTGGCGACTTCACTTTTGAGGGGAAATTGTTTTGTAAGGTGGACCCGGACCCTACTCGTCGAGCGCACACCAGACACCTGACACCATGTGGTGTTAGGCACCTGACGACATGTGCTGCTAGGCACCAGACACTGGCGCCATATATCAGACACCTGATAGAAGGTGGTGTCAGGCACCGAACACTGACGCCAGACAGCAGACGCCTGGTGCCATGCGATGCTAGGCACCAAGCACTGTGTGCTGCTAGACACCGGACACTGACGCCAGACACCAGACACCTGACACCACCAGGTGGTGTTAGACACCGGACACTGGTGCCAGACACCACTGCCTGACCTTTCACCATTGGTGTATGTAACGTCTACGGCTCTCTTGCATGCGCTGGCTAGTCACCTTGCGGCCTGCCTCGCTGACCTGTGCTTGTCGGTCAGCTTCACCTGCAGGATGGCTGAGCCGGCGGTAACGAAGGGTGGCTTTGGTCCTGATCCCCTTGGCAATGGTAGGCCGATCTCGTCTGTGTCGATTGTGTGAAAACTGCTAACAAAGCTCCGGCTTGACGAGCTGCAGACTTACTTCCAGCCTAGCGGCTAGTTTGGATTCGTGGAGCGCCGCGGTGCGACAGAGGAAGCGAAACTCATGCAGAGGGCGACACAGCGGTGTCTGGTAGGCGGATCTTCTCTTTTGTCCGCGAACCTGGGTGCCGAGAACTGTTTCGACCGGCCGTGACAGGCCGGTGTGCAGTTCCGCACAGCTGGCCAGCTATCGGTGCACAGCTGGCCAGCTGTCGGTGCACAGCTCTCGGCAGCCTGACACGCCCGCCTCTCACGCCGTGACCCCCCGGCGGAGAGCTGTCAGCCGCTCTTGATGTGCGTTGGGAAGGTCGCGACAGGGGGCTCTGCTCGCCTCCAGTCTGGGCTATCTTTTCGTCCTGCCGCTGGTCCAGCTGCTGGATGGCAGTGGTATGACCTCGCGGCTCCACGGCCACACAATTCCGCCGGTATGCTGCTCGGACGACCTGCTCTCCACGACCATCAGCACGCACCGTTTTCGTCATTCGCTGGCCCCGCTAGCAGCATACGCGAACACCAGGCGGCTGGAGATTGTACACGCCAAGCCAGTGCCGACCAAGACACATTGGTCGTGTTCGGAGCTGAACTGCTGGTCCAGCTGCCTCGGTGACATCTGTGTGATCAGTGCCTGTCGGTGTCGGCGGTGTTTCAGCATCTGGGTGTTCAGCTCGACTCGCAACCGCATGGTAAGGCTTGCAGGTCTGTGCCTACACGCACCGGCGTGACAAGGTTCAGGTACCTATACTCAATCGCGCGGGAAGTGCGTGTGTAGTTTAATTTTGCCAGCCTGCCACCGTGTGGTGATGTCGGCTGGTTCCGCGTGGAAAGGCTCAGGTACCTACACGCAGCCACGCGGGAAGGCTCAGGTACCTACACGCAGCCACGCGGGAAGGCTCAGGTACCTACACGCAGCCACGCGGGAAGGCTTATGTACCTACAGGCAGACGCGCGGGAAGGCTCAGGTACCTACACGCAGCCACGCGGGAAGGCCCAGGTACCTACACGCAGCCACGCGGGAAGGCTCAGGTACCTACACGCAGCCACACGGGAAGCCGCAGCCACGCGGGAAGGCTCAGGCACCTACACGCAGCCACACGGGAAGGCTCAGGTCCTACACGCAGCCACGCGGGAAGGCCCAGGCACCTACACGCAGCCACACGGGAAGGCTCAGGTCCTACACGCAGCCACACGGGAAGGCCCGGGTACCTACACGCAGCCACACGGGAAGGCTCAGGTACCTACACGCAGCCACACGGGAAGGCTCAGGTACCTACACGCAGCCACGCGGGAAGGCTCAGGTACCTACACGCAGCCACGCGGGAAGGCTCAGGTACCTACACGCAGCCACGCGGGAAGGCTCAGGTACCTACACGCAGCCACGCGGGAAGGCTCAGGTACCTACACGCAGCCACGCGGGAAGGCTCAGGTACCTACACGCAGCCACGCGGGAAGGCTCAGGTACCTACACGCAGCCACGCGGGAAGGTTCAGGTACCTACACGCAGCCACGCGGGAAGGCTCAGGTACCTTTCACGCAGCCACGCGGGAAGGCTCAGGTACCGACACGCAGCCACGCGGGAAGGTTCAGGTACCTACACGCAGCCACGCGGGAAGGCTCAGGTACCTACACGCAGCCACGCGGGAAGGCTCAGGTACCTACACGCAGCTACGCGGGAAGGCCCAGGTACCTACACGCAGCCACGCGGGAAGGCTCAGGTACCTACACGCAGCCACGCGGGAAGGCCCAGGTACCTACACGCAGCCACGCGGGAAGGCTCAGGTACCTACACGCAGCCACGCGGGAAGGCTCAGGTACCTACACGCAGCCACGCGGGAAGGCTCAGGCACCTACACGCAGCCACGCGGGAAGGCTCAGGTACCTACACGCAGCCACACGGGAAGGCCCAGGTACCTACACGCAGCCACGCGGGAAGGCTCAGGTACCTACACGCAGCCACGCGGGAAGGTTCAGGTACCTACACGCAGCCACGCGGGAAGGCCTCAGGTACCTACACGCAGCCACGCGGGAAGGCTCAGGTACCTACACGCAGCCACGCGGGAAGGCTCAGGTACCTACACGCAGCCACGCGGGAAGGCTCAGGTACCTACACGCAGCCACGCGGGAAGGCTCAGGTACCTATACGCAGCCACACGGGAAGGCCCAGGTACCTATACGCAGCCACGCGGGAAGGCCCAGGTACCTACACGCAGCCACGCGGGAAGGCTCAGGTACCTACACGCAGCCACGCCGGAAGGCTTAGGTACCTACACGCAGCCACGCGGGAAGGCTCAGGTACCTACACGCAGCCACGCGGGAAGGCTCAGGTACCTATACGCAGCCACGCGGGAAGGCTCAGGTACCTACACGCAGCCACGCGGGAAGGCTCAGGTACCTACACGCAGCCACGCGGGAAGGCCCGGGTACCTATACGCAGCCACGCGGGAAGGCTCAGGTACCTACACGCAGCCACACGGGAAGGCTCAGGTACCTACACGCAGCCACGCGGGAAGGCCCGGGTACCTACACGCAGCCACGCCGGAAGGCCAGGTACCTACACGCAGCCACCGGAAGGCCCAGGTACCTACACGCAGCCACGCGGGAAGGCCCAGGTACCTACACGCAGCCACGCGGGAAGGCTCAGGTACCTACACGCAGCCACGCGGGAAGGCTCAGGTACCTACACGCAGCCACGCCGGAAGGCTCAGGTACCTATACGCAGCCACACGGGAAGGCCCGGGTACCTATACGCAGCCACGCGGGAAGGCCCGGGTACCTACACGCAGCCACGCGGGAAGGCCCAGGTACCTACACGCAGCCACGCGGGAAGGCCTCAGGTACCTACACGCAGCCACGCGGGAAGGCTCAGGTACCTACACGCAACCACGCGGGAAGGCTCAGGTACCTTACGTTCGATTGCACCGTGCACGAGGTGCCTTCCATGGGTTGACACAAATCGGCATGATGATTCCACTTTTATCTGCACAGAACGAAGCTTTCCGCTGGCTCACGTTGGTGATCCTCGCGCTCTTGCACGTCTGTACGCTGGGCTGTATCAGCGCAGCCGACATCGAGCGCATTAGGGCCTGGCGGACCACGGCCTTCAAGACAGCTCTTGGCCTTCCCCGCCGGCTTGAACACTCAACTGGCTGTTCTGTGTGTGTTTACTATCCACGAAACGCTATGTGTATCTACCCTGCGCGCCTTTAGCGGGGCGCTCCGCAGCGGCACCATGGCCTGCGCCGGGTGCTTGTTAGCGCCCTGGCGCTGCTCCCGTGCCGGCCGGAGCCACCAGCGGCAGCTCCGCGGGGGTGCGGTGCACCATGGTCTGCGGCCGGGACCTGCGGCCGGGACCTGCTGCCGGGACCTGCGGCCGGGACCTGCTGCCGGGACCTGCTGCCGGGACCTGGCCGCACCACTGCCTGGAGCTGGCCACATCGCGGACCGCCGCTAGGCGACGTGTGAGCCGCCGTCTCGCAGCAACACCTCGTCTCCAGCGTGACCAGGTCAACTGGCGGCGCCGGCTCGTGTCGCGCGCCGGTCCAGTTGGCCGGCAGTCAGTGCACCGGGTTACTGTCGACCTCCCAGGCTGGCCGGAGCAGGCAGTCCGTCAGCCCGTGTTGCATGCTTGTATGTTTAGTTTATTGTTGCTGCGTTATCGAGCCGCGCTGCGGATGTTCGATAAAGTGATGATGCTAAGTAAGTCATAAGCTTCCTAGCTTATCACTTACATTGCTTCCGACTTACAAAACTTGTTAGTTATCTTCCATCCCGGTCCTCTTCCAATCCGTATTCCAATGGTTGTATTGTTACGGGTGTATAAGAGTAGCGAATAGATCTGGTTGACTGATGAGTCACTTTAACTGCGTTGTTTTCTACGACAGACCGGAGGTTGACTGGAGTGGACACCAAGCACGTGAGAGGGCGCCGCGATAACTGTGACCTGAGACGGGCCAGCTCCAGGGGACTCATACCTAAGGCCAAAATCAAGACCGTCAAAATGACATTTGTCATCGTTTTCGGTAAGTGTGCAATTCGGAACTCATCCTCGCATCATGTCTGAGAATGTGAAGACAAAGCGAACCACTTTGCCACTGGGCTACGTGAATGGAGCCTACTGTTGAATATTTCCAGCAGTTGGTGATTGGTGCAAGTTTCTCGCGATATTCGTTGGTATGTGCTTGCGTCACGCGAATGAGCAGGTCCGGTCGAGGTGCCCTTAAGTCCCTCCACCCCCCCACATATACGCCACTGTTCTTCGGCGACCGTTAGCGTCGCTGCCGGTTTGGCAGTATTGGAAGGGGCCCGTTCCTACATGCATGTACCACCTCTCTGGAGGGCCGCCCTTCCTGCACGTACCACCTCTCTGGAGGGCCGCCCTTCCTGCACGTACCACCTCTCTGGAGGGCCGCCCTTCCTGCACGTACCACCTCTCTGGAGGGCCGCCCTTCCTGCACGTACCACCTCTCTGGAGGGCCGCCCTTTCTACGTGTATCACCTCTCTGGAGGGCCGCCCTTTCTACGTGTATCACCTCTCTGGAGGACCACCCTTCCTGCATGTACCACCTCCCCAGATGGCCGCCCTTCCTGCATGTACCACCTCTCTGGAGGGTCGCCGTTTCTGCATGTACCACCTCTATGGGGGGCTGTTCTTCCTGCATGTATGTACCACCTCTCTGGAGGGCCACCTTTTCGCACGTCCTCTCTGGGGCCGCCCCGCGTACACCTCTCTGGGGCCGCCCTTCCTGTCGTACCACCTCTCTGGGGGCCGCCCTTCCTGCATGTGCACCTCTCTGGGGGTGCCCTTCCTGCAGTACCACCTCTCTGGAGGGTCGGTTTCTGCATGTACCACCTTTGGGGGCTGTTCTTCCTGCAGTATGTATCACCTCTGGCCGCTTCCTGCGTACCACCCTCGGCCCCCCTCGTACACTCTGGGCGCCTCTATGTATCACCTCCCCAGATGGCCGCCGTTTCTGCATGTACCACCTCTATGGAGGGCTGTTCTTCCTGCGATATCTTTCCAATATAAGTGTTATTCCAGGAAGATATATGCCTTGAAAATGTAGGCATCCTCCTAAACTATTCGGACATCGTTCAACGTAATACGGCGTCCATTGTGGACTGCATATGCTCTTTTTCCAACGAGACAGGCGTCCGTCTGGGTATTGCGTGAGACGAAATGTACGACCCTCAATATACCAGGAGGTGCTGAGTTTACATCAAAAGTAACGTTGGGGATTATGCTATTAAGTAATATGCATAGTACTCAAAGTTACTTTTCATAAAACCTAACCCCCCCTTGTTATATAAATAGTCTAAAATTTTTAAAAAAAAAAATTTTAAAAGCCATTTACGTGTATTAAACAATCCGTTTGGGTAATTGGGTGCTCTGAGGACGCAGGCGTCCTCTTGATAGAACCTGTATTCCCTTCGCAGTTAGGCGCTATTTTTTTGGTCGGGCGATTCTTCTGCTGGAAATAATGGCGCGATTTCGGATAGTTATCATCCTGGCGCAAATGTAGGCACCCTCCTGGAATGTCTAGCTCCTCTCTTGACAGCACTAGTACGGGCACCATTCTGAGCGTCACTCTTTAGAATGCCTGAGTTATTTCAAGCCAGGTGATGTTCCCTCCTTATAGTGTAAGCACATTCTTCGCAACATGGTGCAATAACTGGCCCAACATGACCAAGATGGCCATTCGATTAGTCGGATTTTGAAGGCGGAGGCCGGAGCTGCCCTTGTGGGCCAGCTGAACGCACAACTTAACCATAAAGACAATATGGACTTGGGAAATGCCGATGCACCAAAACTAAATGTTTCATTGGTTTAAAGAATATCGCCCCTGTATGTATATATATATCTCTCTCTCCAGGGTCTGCATCCACAAGTGGTGTACATGGGCGCAAAGTGACCCTTGATGTCGACGCGCCCTTAAACTCCAATCCACCACCATCACAAGTGGTATATAAAGGGACAAGCACACACCTCCACCTTCAATGAACGTGCTAATTCAGTCGCGGGTTGGTGCCGCTAGGAATGTATTCTTGCTGCAGTACAGGTATACATGATTTTCCAACAACAAAGCATAAAAGGCATAACGTCTGCCATACTCGACACATATTTGTCAAATCATTGTCTCCTGGCAATTGGTTCACTTGGAGAAAATGGCTGTCTAATTTATAATTCACGGAACAAAATCAATTATCTCCAAATTATAACTCCAAACACCCATGGAATATCATCCTGAAGCATGTTAGCAAAAAAACGTATCGTATGAATTGTCTGTCAGAAGCCAAGGGCGGTCAAGGAACTGAAGTGCGACAGAGGAACGCCAATTGATAATTCGCGATAATTGATGATGATAATTCCTCAATTGATAATTGAGGAAAGCCAATGAAGTGAACTCAGACGGCATCGCGATGCTCATAATTTCCAGCGAGGCGACTTTGACTAAGAGGAGAGGATGAGGAAATAGTACAGTCGGTCGTTCCTAGGGACAGTGGTTCTTAGGGACATACTCGGAGTGGCCCACTCTGGATCGAGGGGCATGCTTTAAGAATATTCACTGGGAGGACGATGACGAGAAAACAAGCCAAAAACATTTGGTGGCGATTTGCGAACTTACCCCTAAAATAATTCAATGTTGCAATGAACGGAAGAATTGTACTCCCCGGTTCAGAAGCCAAAATATGGTCTGCTGAATCGGCCACTGGAACCAGGTGGCCCGAATGAACTGGCCATAACATCAGTTTTAAATAAAGCGAACAGGATCATGTTCGATGAATTTCTATCAATGATGCCGAGCGAACCATGCTATGCGTCCGAACGATATTTTTAATAATCAAAAATCACTAAAGAACTGGCGACTAAAATGATAAACCTATTTTTCTAGCCACACCTGCATAACCTGACCACTGGGAGACAGCGCTTTGCTTTCAATATTGATTATTTTCAGAAACAAAGTATCTGTGGAATGTCAGCAGTTTTAGTGGGTCCACCAAGGTGGGAGTAGGGCCTCGGCACCCCATACGTTCCAGCGCCCCTGTGCACCACCGCTCTGAAGGGTTGCCCTTTCCTCTGTGACGTTGCTGAGCAAAATCGGTAGGGGTGGTCAGAGCCTGACTTCGTGGGTTTCGATTCATTTCACCCCCAAATGTATAAATATACGCAGTATAACCGCCCAATGACCATCATATAGATGCAATATCACCACCCAGTAACCACCAGATATACACAATATAACCACCAGATGAACACAATATTGTCACCGAATAATCACCATATAAGCACACTATAACCACGGAACAACCAACAAAAAAACACAATTTAATCACCCAATAATCATCAAAGTGCAGCTTACGTTAGGACAAATTCACCCACATCTCCTGTCATTTCATAGCACATGATTATTAGGTTGTGTCTATGTATATCTGTATGTATGTGCGTGTGCGTGTGCGTGTGCGTGTGTGTGGGCGTGTGGGTGTGTTGTTTCGCCGAATCATGTCATAACGTGATCCGGTCCAGTTTTCGTCTGTGCTTGGCCATGCAGTGCTGCACGACTTGGTCCAGTTTTCGTCTGTGCTTGACCATACAGTGCTGCACGACTTGGTCCAGTCTTCGTCTGTGCTGGACCATGCAGTGCTGCACGACTTGGTCCAGTCTTCGTCTGTGTTGCGCCACATCGTGCCGTGACGTTTTCGCTTACCACTGGCCATCCGCGCTTGCAGTGTTCATCATCTGCTGGAGTCCGTACATCGTGTTTGACCTGCTACAAGTGTTCGGTCACCTGCCACACACGCAGACAATGATCGCCGTGGCGACGTTCATTCAGAGTTTGGCGCCACTCAACTCCGCCGCCAATCCCATCATCTACATCATATTCTCAAACAACGTCTGCAGGAATCTCAGGTGATCTTCGACATAGAGCGCACTGCAAGTCCAAATGAATGCGTAGAAATCTCGGATCTGCTCCAGAGAAGCTGAAAACCACTAAGTTGCTGTCCGGGAGGGGCATGAGCATTGGGTGGCTGTGGGTGTCTTCGAGTTCCACCGTCTATACCCGAACAACCTTACTGCTAAAGTTGCGGCTGATGCTGGGCGCAAACAACAAATCGCGTTCTTGTTTGCATACGTGATTGCGTACAACTGTTGCACTCGTGCACTTCTGTCGCTGGAACGGATTTGGCAGCGTTGAAAGAACTCATCTGCGTCAATACTCGATGTTGCCTGATGCTGACTCAGGTGCGGGCACGTGCCTGGGCGAGTGTAGTGCTGATTGTGTGGTGTGTCTGCGTGTGTAGGCGGGTGTGGTGCTGACTGTTGTGTGTGTGTGTGTGTGTGTGTGTGTGTGTGTGTGTGTGTGTGTGTGTGTGTGTGTGTGTGTGTGGTGGTGTAGTGCTGACTGTTGTGTGTGTGTGTGTGTGTGTGTGTGTGTGTGTGTGTGTGTGTGTGTGTGTGTGTGTGTGTGTGTGTAGGCGGGTGTAGTGTGTGTGTGTGTGTGTGTGTGTGTGTGTGTGTGTGTGTGTGTGTGTGTGTGTAGGTGTAGTGCTGACTGTTGTGTGTGTGTGTAGGCGGGTGTAGGCGGGTGTGGTGCTGACTGTTGTGTGTGTGTGTGTAGGGTGTAGGCGGGTGTAGTGCTGACTGTTGTGTGTGTGTGTGTGTGTGTGTGTGTGTGTGTGTGTGTGTGTGTGTGTGTGTGTGTGTGTATGTGTGTTGTGTGTGTGTGTGTGTGTGTGTATATGTGTGTGTGTGATGTGTGTGTGTGTGTGTGTAGGCGGGTGTAGTGCTGACTGTTGTGTGTGTGTGTGTAGGCGTGTAGGCGGGTGTAGTGCTGACTGTTGTGTGTGTGTGTGTGTGTAGGCGGGTGTAGTGCTGACTGTGTGTGTGTGTGTGTGTGTGTGTGTGTGTGTGTGTGTGTGTGTGTGTGTGTGTGTGTGTGTGTGTGTGTGTGTGTGTGTGTGTGTATGTGTGTATGTGTGTGTGTGTGTGTGTGTGTGTTGTGTGTGTGTGTGTGTGTGTGTGTGTGTGTGTGTGTGTGTGTGTGTGTGTGTGTGTGTGTGTGTGTGTGTGTGGTGTAGGTGTGTAGTGCTGACTGTTGTGTGTGTGTGTGTGTGTGTGTGTGTGTGTGTGTGTGTGTGTGTGTGTGTGTGTGTGTGTGTGTGTGTTGTGTGTGTTGTGTGTGTGTGTGGGTGTAGTGCTGACTGTTGTGTGTGTGCGTGTAGGCGGGTGTAGTGCTGACTGGTGTGTGTACGTGTGTAGGCGGGTGTAGTGCTGACTGTTGTGTGTGTGTGCAGGCGAGTGTAGTGCTGACTGTTGTGTGTGTGTGTGTAGGCGGGTGTAGTGCTGACTGTTGTGTGTGTGTGTAGGCAGGTGTAGTGCTGACTGTTGTGTGTGTGTGTGTGTAGTGCTGACTGTTGTGTGTGTGTGTGTGTGTGTGTGTGTGTGTGTGTGTAGGCGGGTGTAGTGCTGACTGTTGTGTGTGTGTGTAGGCGGGTGTAGTGCTGACTGTTGTGTGTGTGTGTGTAGGCAGGTGTAGTGCTGACTGTTGTGTGTGTGTGTAGGCGGGTGTAGTGCTGACTGTGTGTGTGTGTGTGTGTGTAGTGCTGATGTGTGTGTGTGTGTAGTGTGTGTAGTGTGTGTGTGTGTGTGTAGGCGGGTGTAGTGCTGACTGTGTGTGTGTGTGTGTGTAGGCTGGTGTGTGTGTGTGTAGGGGTGTAGTGCTGACTGTTGTGTGTGTGTGTGTGTGTGTGTGACTGTTGTGTGTGTGTGTGTAGGTGTAGTGCTGACTGTGTGTGTGTGTGTGTAGGCGGGTGTAGTGCTGACTGTTGTGTGTGTGTGTGTGTGTGTGTGTGTAGGCGGGTGTAGTGCTGACTGTTGTGTGTGTGTGTAGGCAGGTGTTGGTGTGTGTGTGTGTGTAGTGCTGACTGTTGTGTGTGTGTGTGGTGTTTTGTGTGTGTGTGTAGGGGTGTAGTGCTGACTGTTGTGTGTGTGTGTGTGTAGGCGGGTGTAGGTGCTGTGTGTTGTGTGTGTGTGTAGGGGTGTGTTGTGTGTGTGTGTGTAGGCGGGTGTAGTGCTGACTGTTGTGTGTGTGTGTAGGCGAGTGTAGTGCTGACTGTTGTGTGTGTGTGTAGGCAGGTGTAGTGCTGATGTGTGTGTGTGTGTAGGCGGGTGTAGTGCTGACTGTTGTGTGTAGTGCTGACTGTTGTGTGTGTGTGTGCAGGCGAGTGTAGTGCTGACTGTTGTGTGTGTGTGTAGGCGGGTGTAGTGCTGACTGTTGTGTGTGTGTGTGTGTAGTGCTGTGTTGTGTGTGTGGTGTGGCTGTGTGTGTGTGTGTAGGCGGGTGTAGTGCTGACTGTTGTGTGTGTGTGTGTAGGCGGGTGTAGTGCTGACTGTTGTGTGTGTGTGTGTAGGCGGGTGTAGTGCTGACTGTTGTGTGTGTGTGTGTGCAGGCGAGTGTAGTGCTGACTGTTGTGTGTGTGTGTAGGCGGGTGTAGTGCTGACTTGTGTGTGTGTGTAGGGGTGTAGTGCTGACTGTGTGTGTGTGTGTGTAGGGCGGGTGTAGTGCTGACTGTTGTGTGTGTGTAGGTGTAGTGCTGACTGTGTGTGTGTGTGGTGTAGTGCTGACTGTTGTGTGTGTGTGTGTAGGCGGTGTAGTGCTGACTGTTGTGTGTGTGTGTAGGCGGGTGTAGTGCTGACTGTTGTGTGTGTGTGCAGGCGAGTGTAGTGCTGACTGTTGTGTGTGTGTGTAGGCGAGTGTAGTGCTGACTGTTGTGTGTGTGTGTGTGTGTGTGTGTGTGTGTGTAGGCGGGTGTAGGCGGGTGTAGTGCTGACTGTTGTGTGTGTGTGTGCAGGCGAGTGTAGTGCTGACTGTTGTGTGTGTGTGTGTGTGTGTGTGTGTGTGTAGGCGGGTGTAGGCGGGTGTAGTGCTGACTGTTGTGTGTGTGTGTAGGCGGGTGTAGTGCTGACTGGTGTGTGTGTGTGTAGGCGGGTGTAGTGCTGACTGTTGTGTGTGTGTGTAGGCAGGTGTAGTGCTGACTGTTGTGTGTGTGCGTGTAGGCGGGTGTAGTGCTGACTGGTGTGTGTGTGTGTAGGCGGGTGTAGTGCTGACTGGTGTGTGTGTGTGTAGGCGGGTGTAGGCGGGTGTAGTGCTGACTGGTGTGTGTGTGTGTGTGTAGGCGGGTGTAGTGCTGACTGGTGTGTGTGTGTGTAGGCGGGTGTAGTGCTGACTGTTGTGTGTGTGCGTGTAGGCGGGTGTAGTGCTGACTGGTGTGTGTGTGTGTGTGTAGGCGGGTGTAGTGCTGACTGGTGTGTGTGTGTGTAGGCGGGTGTAGTGCTGACTGGTGTGTGTGTGTAGGCGGGTGTAGTGTTGACTGGTGTGTGTGTGTGTGTAGGCGGGTGCCGGCCGTGGACTGGCTGGCGCGCCAGGTCGCCTGGTGTCCGACGCCGGGCAGCGCCGCCACCAGCACACCCACCGGCACCTCCACATACCGATACGGCACCGACTTCACCACCTCGTCCGAGTCACGCTCTCGTAGCGCCAATGTCAGGTGAGGCAACGCCAACGTCAGGCGAGGAAACACCAACGTCAGGTGATCAAACACTAGCGTCATGATTGGAGTGAGACCAGTGTCCATACGTCAGGTGATCAAACACTAGCGTCAGGGCCATTGATGATGTGGAGTGAGACCAGTGTCAGTAGCAGGAAGGGCCAGTGAGAGTATCGGGTGAGACCAGTGTCAGTAGCAGGTAGGGCCAGTGAGAGTATCGGGTGAGACCAGTGTCAGTAGCAGGCTAAACCAGTGAAAGTATCAGGTGAGCATGGGTAGAGATCTCGGGTGGGTTTGAGAACTCCTCTGGTTTGGTAGCCTGCTAATGATAAGCTGTCATTTATCCTACCCAGCTTGAAAATACATCCTGAAAATAAGGGCATAGCCCTCTGGTTTGTAGTTAAAGTGAGAGATCTCCAGTTTTGCAGGTAAGGCCAGTGCCAAGAACAGGTAAGGCCAGCGAGAGCATCTGCTTACCTATAGCTTAATGTTGATTATAATCTCTTCACAACACAACACATGGTCATAAATTTGAAACTCAGTTTTCCAGGAAATTCTTAAACCAACTGATAATCACGGTCATATTCCCCTTCCCTCCCCCAGTGCCCCCACACCACCCTTGTTTACCCCGCTGGCCTGAATCCAAATGAGCGTTTCACTTACACAGCATAGTGACCAAGGGGTAGCTCATGTGTCGACCAAGAGGCCACCTATGTGTCGACCAGGAGGCCACCCATGTGTCGACCAAGAGGCCGCCCATGTGCCGAGCAAGCGACAGATGCCAAAGTGTGCCAACGTAAGCAACGGAAGTTGGGAGCTCATCATGAGACATGCTCTTCGCTTGTTCAAGGGATAAAAAAATGCGATAAAAATTCCGCGAACACCAATTGATACAACATTCGTCAATTGTTCAAATCAAATGTGCTTAATCATCGCACAAGCCAGGTACATGCATTATTTATTTCAATAGCACACATTTTATTTCTTCTTTAGCTTCACAGAGCGTGCTGTACATTCCGATCATCGACTCCACACATGCTCGTGAGACCGCCATATTCAGTGGCGCAGCCAGGATTTTCCTAAGAAGGGGAGAACGAGAAAAATTCAACGAAACCGGGTGATCTCCATCGTCTTACCAAGCAGGCATGTAAGCAGCGTATAACCGGTGAACCGCCACACCATGATTACCATGTAAATGACCGGGAGGGCCGGAAATTGCAAGTGAAACAGTTTGAACTTCTCGTTTTCGTGTGGGAGAGAGCTTTGACGATGCATGCACCTCTGCCAAGAGGTCGCGCCGATGGGCCGAGCGCATGCAATACGCCGCGGCTGATAGCACTTCCGGAGACACGTGACGTCAGAGGTGTCGGTGACGCCGGAGAGCGGAGAGCTGCCACTTGATCAGGTGCTGCCGACGACGGTCCGGCACACCAGCACCTCCTGACCTCGAGCGCGTCGCTTTCGTCGCCGATGGCGGCAAGCGGTGGTTGGTGTCGTAAGTCTGGACCGGCCCGTCTGCCTGCGTGGGCAGCGGTCGGCTGTCATATCGCAGGGAAATATGGCACGGTTAGAAATGATTATAAACTGTTTGCAATGCCCATGACCGACCCACGATAACAAAACATATGAGAATGAAGTTGTAGTTTTTCGAGTTTCAAATAGAGACATCTTACTTGAGGAAGTATTGGGTTACGCTCTTCCTTTCGTTCCTTCCAGATCAAATTTATATCGGGCGCAGTATAATTTTTGGTTCAACCTAGTTATTTGGTGTTCCCCAAATATGCTTGTTCCTCCACCCCGATCAGATGGTCGACATGATCCGCCTTCACGAGCACATCGAGTGACGTGACGTGCGGCGGCCTAACGATCCACTGGCTCCCTCAGGTCCGCAATGCAGCGGAGCGGCACTGGGCGCAACTATAGTGCTGCCACCTCGGGACACTTCGCCGAAACTTGTCATAAAGCTGGCGCCACGAGCGCCGTACGGGACCGTATACCTTCAGCGAATGGGTGTGCGCGAGTTTGATACTTCTTCCTGGACGGATCGGGTACTGCTCTTCCGGTGTTCTTGATGAATTACCCTTGAGTGCGTGCAAGATCTGGACTCAGTGGTGAAGCCACGTACACTACATTGGCTTAACGCCTCTCGTCCTGGAAGGAAAATGTGTGCGTCATATGTTGTCAGTAACGCAGATTGTATATATATGTAAATTTAAATATATATGTATATGGATGTTCTTGCGTAGGTGTATATCTATACGCATATGCATATTTACACTAAAATACAATGAAATGTTTATATATATACATATACCTTTATGTGTATATATATGTATGTATGTATGTATATAAATGTGTGTATATATATGCATATGTATATATATATATATATATATATATATATATACATGCATATATATGTATATATATATATATATATATATATATATATATATACATGCACGTGGGTGCGTGTGTATGTGTTTGCATGTGCATCCAAGGACCTCCACCTGCTAGTCTGGGGTATTATTTGTTGTATTATGTAAATAAATATGGCAAGGCAGTGTCCTATCTTCATACATGTTCTTGTATTTTCTCATTGTGCAATTGTGGAAAGTGAGAATACAAGCACATTGGGAAGGCCGGAGCTTTTGTTCCCTTCGCTCACTGATTAATGCCTTGCGTTGCTGTGTTATACATTATGTTATTTATGGTAATAACAACGATGAATTATGGTTCCATATCTATAATTGGCCAAGAATACACTCTCACGGCTCCAGCTAGTGGACAAAGTCGTATCGTATGAATCGTACGAAGAGTGGCGAATACGCAGAGTACACAAGGCGGGCGTAAACGTACACGAGCGTTAATGTTTTTGGAGCCAGGCGTTATTGAATGGAATGCCTGAAAATGGAGGGAGAAAAAAATTCAGTGATTTGTACGGGTGTAGTTTAAGCAGTGCGAAGGGACTCATCAAGGAATGCCAAAATCAAAGCAATCGAAAAGAATGGGGAGTTTGGATTGGAATACGGTGATTCATAAACGATGGTTGTAGATTGGATACCCTCTACAGGACAACTAAATTCGTCACTAATTATTATTTTCTGTCAATTTGAAAAAGGGTGGTCGAAATCTGGGGACTTTTTTAAATGTTGTTAGGTGGCCCCTCCAAATCTGTTTGTCCCTCCCCCATTCGCTAGTACGCCAATGATGTAAAGTGGTGCATACGGCAATTAAAATACGCTAATTCGGTCAACTAAAATCCTGGACAATTTATGATTAAGCGGTATATTCTCCAACGTAGTTGCTCGTCGTACCTCACTTTTCTCAACTAACACATCCGACCGGATAGCTCAGTCGGCAGATCGTATGTCTCCGGATCACCATCGGTACCTCGTAAAGGCACAATTTTTCCTCGTGCTAGGTGAACTGTCGAAGATGAGCTAACCAGTTGCTACTGTAGAGTGGTCTGGGGCACGTAGAGCTGGGCGGAGTCTGGGCGGGCCCCGTAGATGGTGGCACTGGCAGGACGGTGGGCCGCTGCGTGGGCGGCCGCGGCTGGGCGGAGTCGGGGCGGGCCCCGTAGATGGTGGCACTGGCAGGACGGTGGACCGCTGCGTGGGCGGCCGCGGCTGTCTTGTCGGTGGACAGGCTAGGTGATGGCTGTTTCCCTCTTGGCCACTTCTTCAACCGTTCCGACGTCTCCAACCCAGCTGCTGGCCGTCACCACCACTACACGAATATATATAGGCGGGGCCAGGCTCCTTCCCACATCACACACGCCCGTGAGTGCGCCCGGCTAATAACATAGCCGGGAGGGGATGTGGGCTTGGGTGTGATGTGACATTGTGACATTGATGGATAGAGAAGATATATATGTACGCGGCGTTACTACTGCCAGCGCCGCCGGCGTTCATCCATTTGCGGAACCCACCTAAATGCCGCCAGATATCACGACACCTCCATCACCCACTCGCTCCACATACCCACACACAATCGACGTTCTCGGGGCAGCCAGATGCAAGCGAGGCCCAGGTAACATCCAAGTAAAATGTTGGCAGTGATGTTTCTGACAGCTGAATACTTGCGCTGAATTCGAACTGATTCCGCTGGCCTTTAACGCTCTCTGGTCAGATCCTCACACCCCGTCTCGGTGTGAGGTTGATAGGAACCCCCTCTAATATTCAAACTACGCGTCGCACTACAACGAAGGAGGTGTCATTGGAAACCTCTCGACGAATAGGGCACGATACCACCCCCCCAAAAAAAATCCACCAATAGTGACGTGACTATGAGGACTAGATTTTCACGACTTACATCATGTTTTTGGCTCTGGGGAGTTCATTTCGGGAGATATTTGAAGAACAAATATGTGGAATCATAAAAGAACAGCGAAGTCGACCAGAATAATAAAATTTTTTGACGACCCAGAAATCCAAATGATATATTTTGAAATTTTGAAATTTTGAGTTAAAGTTTTCTTTAATTTTCCCTTTCTAATGAATAGAGCGGACAGAAAAATGTTGCTCGAAGTCAACTTGCCCTAATACAAAATGTTTACTTTAGCCAGAATCTTCGATTTGAACTATAATAGGCAAATATGGAAAACTAATAAGTAATCAAAAACTGAAGCAAAATCCTCGGGTACGTTTTGTTGCATCACTAAAGATAACCAAACGCTAAAAGCTTTATAAAAATATCTGTATCCGTTAAAGCGTGACGTGACGACTGGTTGAACTTTTTGGAGGTGACCTCACTTGAGCTAAACTAACTCGTTGACCTTAAATGATCTACATAAAATTTTTTGTCACTCTCAAAGTGATGCCAGAAAAGGCATGCCAAATTCCGGCGCGCGGCAGCGCGCCGTTCATTCGCTATCTGCGAAAAGAACCTGGGAGTGGGGGGTGAGGGAGTTGAAGATCACCCTCCCCCCACCGAGTCGGCGCCGGATAAAACTATGTAGGGAAGATTTGCTCCCAGAGCTTATCAAACGTTTCTCGCACATGTTTAGGCAAACTTCCCTGGCACGTTGGTAGTACTAATTGGATCTCGACGTTGGCGATATTTAAAACCCCGGGTATAACTGCAATGGCTCTACGTCTCAATCTCAGATCTCTGATCCAAACATCTTGACAGGCACCTAAATCCAGCACTTCTATTGGTGCATTGAATTAGCAATTAATGGCGATAATTATTCAAGTTTCAATAGTGCGGCGTGATAGACAAAGTATTACAATAACCTCGTTTTGCGCAGACGGCCTCAACTGCTTCACATACGATCCGCGTCTTCATACAACGCCTCAGTCACATATTCTCAACCTCCACTCTCTCATTAACTAGTTCCAGCGTTCAAACATTCAAAGAGTGACAATAGATATGACACATACGATCTCCAGGTTACATTCTGACCGGTCTTCATACGCGCTGCAGCTTTCACATCAAAGGATAACATCTCGACAGTCATACAGCGACTTTCGGGCAGAGTCCCAGACGTACCTCAAGTACTGTGGAGGTGGCGAGGCCTGGCGGCTGGCCGTCGGTGGCCAGCCGCCTTCGAGCGACCGCTCCGTGTCACGTCCCAGTGGCAAGTGATCGCGAGCTTTCGGCGCTCCGCACCAGCTAAACGTGACGGCCAACGCCCGAATGGCACCATTCCAGGGTACATGTTATGGTCACGTGGATTATTCCCCCTATTCAGTGGGGGTTGCCAATCCACTGATATCACCAGAGCCGTGAGCTCCGTGTCGCAACCGATAACAATACTCGTCCCCAATGAGCTCCAGCCTGGTGGATCGCGCTGCCTCTGACATCGGAGATGTTCCATCGGACCAGTCACCTTGGCTGCTCGCGGAAATCACTGATAACTTCGAGTGTCTCGATGGCCTCGCGCTTATATATATATATATATATATATATATATATATATATATATATATATATATATATATATATATGTATACATGTTGTATACATGTGTGTGTTGTGTTTGCATTTGTATCTGTGGACCTCCACGTGCTAGTCTGGGTTATTATTTCTGTTATGCAATTCCTAACCAATGTTATTGTTCATTGTCAATAACTTTCAACAGCATTGTCATCCCTTTGTCGGGCAGCGCTGATGTCGCAAGCAAGTTTAGCAACCAATGGCTTTATATTACTGGCTAGGCTGACTCAAATGTGAGTGCATGGCGCAGTACACGCCTACCTAACCACCGCGCCCTGGATGCACTCGCGAGCTCGCGAATATCCGCACTTGGTACTCGCGTTAAAAAAGATGTGTTCGCTTCTCTTACTGGTATGTTGAAGAAGCTACACCGAGTAGTTTCAATGCGTGTATCATGTCCCCAGTAACCAACAAGTAGACGTGGATAGTACCGTGTGTACCCTCCAGAAATGACATGTGATAATTAACGTATGATGGCTGGATATTTTCCTCGAATTAATTCATTACATGAAGCAAGTTTAACAGCGAAACACCGTGCCTGCTTCCTATCATCCTATGGGCGATATGTCCTCGGGCGCGGACCGTGAGTGGCCTTTGATCCACCATTCTTCAAAGGGGGGGGGGGGAATAGCACGACGAAAAGGCGCAATGGCAAAGCACATCAGATTGTTACTCCTGGGCAGTATTGTCAACTGGATCCTAGGTGGAGGATGGCAACTGCGTATCTAGAAAACTCAGATATCTCTGGGCCTGACATTCTCGCCGGCCCCATGATCTAGGCTGCAGATGCTTTTGGCAATACGAATGCTTTGACTGGACATACAATTGAATACAACATACCTATTTGCCAACATTGAATGCCTGCAGCTTTGTTGTAAGCAATGTGCACCGCTTACAAAGTGCAAGCTTGGCTGCTAAACCCAATGATATTTTTCAAAAATGGAAAGGGAATGGCGTTCATGTCGGACAAACCGTTTTTTCAGTTTCTTGGTGTTTTTTTATAAGACACGTGCTTTAAGAGTCCTTAAAGCACTTATATCCAATAATCCAATAATCCAAAAATACCATCAGAATGCCTCGCTTTGTGATCGGTCAAAAGAACTATGACGTCATACATGTCGTGGTTAGCGAAGTTCGACTGCCGGGCATTCGATTTTGTGCATTAATCGCCGCCGAGTTTGGATTAATCGTGACTGTTTTAGCTTAAACGGGAAATATGTTTGACCGAGAATGGAGAGAAGTGTACGAGCGACAACCCAGATAGAGGTGAACAACCCGACAACAGTGCTGCAACACCAGTGCCTACTTTTACCCATGATCCAAGTTATGAAGCAACGCAAACAGACTGCGAGACAACACGTGAGGAACTCGGAGAAACCCATGTTGCAAGAGCTAGTGCTGATGTCCACACTGACCACAGCTCTGATTACCTCCCGTCAGATAGTGAGCCAGAAGAAACTTTCGAGACAGAGGTGGATGATCATTTTTCAAATTATTTGTTCCGACAGGTTGTTCGGGCTCTGGTCAAACGGCACACATCTCGGTATATCGGTGTGCCTCCACAGCATTTCTACATCATTGGTATGTAAGCCAATATGATTCCATATGTAAACAGAGGTCCGGCATTGACAACGGAAAATTTAGTGTTTATGGTCCTGATGCGCATAAGGTTAGACATGCCGAGTCACCTGCTCGCCGACCTGTTCGGTGTGAGCACTGGTTGCGTATCGAAGCTGCTAGCTGGTGTTGGTTGGTTGGTTATTGGAGTTTAGGGGCGCATCGACTACATCGGTCATGCAGCGCCCTAGCTGGTGTCGTGCCTGTGCTAGGGAGCTGTTTAAGCAAAGTTGTTGCTTGGCCAGTACGGCAACCGATCCGTGATAACCTGCCTCATGCATTTATGGTAAATTTTTCGTTTGTGAAAGCAATGTTGACTGTTTCGAGCAGACTTGTGCTCGACTCGAGTTGAACCGAGAATCGACATGAATCAATCGTTTTTGGATGAGTCGCGAGTTGAATCGATTCTTTTCCGAAAAATATATATTGAGTCGTAAGTTGAATCACATCTTTTTTTATTAAAGCAGTCAAATCATGAGCCAATTATTCAAATAGCATGTGTGGGCAGTACACACTGAATCATATGGCTCGTGAGTCTGATACCACTGAGTCGGATCTGAATCGATTCAAATTTGTGTCAGTCTGTTTGAGTGCTGAGTCGAATCAGATCTCAGGATCTATGAGTCACATGTGAGTCAACTAAAAACAATTGAGTCAATCACAAGTCTGGCTTTGAGATCCAAACTGAAAAACCGGCTCAAGCGGTCGCGCAGAGCATGTCATTGTCAGAATACAAAAAGTGCAATAATGTAAAATATCTCACTTCTGCCCCCACTGACGGACTCTCAACTTCGTATCGGATGGCAAACCAGGGTGCGTCAGTGACCTGGGCATCGTGGGCAGTTCAGTATCCCTGGACTGTCTGCGCAACGGTGCAACCGTTTTAGCAGATAGAAGTTTCCAAGAGTTGGAGAGAGAGGTAGCAAAACGCGGCTGTTCGTTAGTCCGGCCACCAAGCGTTCGAAAGGATGACACTCTGAGCACCGCTGCCGTTGTGAAGATGTGAACGATCGCCGGGTTGCGGATGCATATCGAGCGCGTTATCGGACGTTTTCGCGTGTTTAGGATGTTGGGCATGCATTCGTGAATTACAACATGCATTTAAGCATGCACACTGTATGTTGTAATATACAACATGTAATACATTTCAACATGCAGTGTACAGCTTGCAGTGAACCACTGCCATGGAACGTCAGTTATCCCAATATGGAGTAAAAGTATAAAATAAATTTGAATGTATGAACAGTTTCTCTTTTACTGGAGGAGAAGCCATAGTGTTCAGATAAGGCGCATATAATTTATGTCATGGCCCTTCCCATTATTTCACACATTTTACAACACAAAATGGCAAGCTTTTACTGTTTGTTCACACGCACCACAATGCCCTGGATTTGAAAGACAAAGGTAAGCTGTTGCGTTATCACCATAATATATTATCTATGTTTTCAAGCTTCACATTTTTTTTAATCGCTTGGCTTAGTGTCAAAAACACTCACTCTGCTATCCATGACGATATTCAGTTAAAAAACTTGGCGTAGAAATACCCGATCCAGACTTCATTTCGCGTCTCTGGCTTAATCGCTTTGAGGAACGACATATGTGACGTCATCACCACGAGTAGGTTTTTTCCATTACCTGTTTTTTTCGAAGACAACTTAACTGAAATCATTTTATTAGGTAGGAAATGTACTTCCTATGATAAAAGTACTTCTGTTTGCTAAATTAAATATTACATACGTTTTTTGCAAGAAATTACCCATTGCGTGAAACTTGTCCATTGTTGTATTAACTTATATTAACTTCAATCATGTCATTTCGATATTACTGCTATTACTGAGTGTTGTTGGGAGACATTGCAATAAATGTCGCCAATTCACAACAATACAAGTAATATAATTAACAGCAGTAGCAGTAATGTAATCTTCGTATGTCGCAGCGAAACTGAAATATACCCGATGCTACCAAATAATGTCACGTCACATGAAAAAATGTGACGTCATAAAGGCTTGAAGGCGAACTTTTGTGTTCCTCCAAAGTAAAGGTATCTTGGTCCATTTCTCCCATTTGCATAGGACGCGGTAACATTTTGCGTACGTGTCTATCCTTGTCCTGGTTGCGGTTCATAAGTGTCGCTTCCGAGTCTTTTGGTTTCCCGAAGTAGTTTCCAACTGTCTGCGTTTCTATAACATCGATGGAGATAGTTTCCTACCTACTCTGTGTCAGTGCCTCCCTTGGCAGGTAAGTACCGACCTAGGTAGGTGCCTACCTCCGTACCTATATCGGTACCTACCTACCTAAGTGATGATACTTGCCTGGTCCAACAGCTGGTGCAGCTTTCTTGCCGAGGCAAATACATCGGAGAAAAACAGGTGTGTTGGGGTGTAGTTGGAAGTAGGGGCCAGGCACCCAAAACTGATTTTTTATTAAATGATGCACTAAAATACAATTTTCTTGAAATAAATAAACATGCTACAAATTGTTATGCACAAACTCACCAAATTTTATTTGCTCAAATATAAAGTTTTAGTTTGACAAATTGAATCATTGTGCCCCATGTATAGGTCCATGTCCAGTTGTGGGATGTTAACTCCATACCATTTAATTTCTTTCTGAGTGGAGGAGATGCCCCAGTGGTAGAGTTGTGAGGTCATGGCTCCCCCTTGCCCAAAATGCAACATGCACATAATTTTTAGAACTTGAATGGAGATGCACTAATGTGATGGTTTGTGACAAGCTGGTGAATTAGCTTGACTGACTCTGCCAAGCCATAAATAATAAATAACAAAAAGATGGTGTTATTCATAAATGATAGACCTGTCTGTATCAAAATATGAAGGTCTGATCACAGTTCTACCTATTATTTGTTTACAGAGCTAGTGAAGTTCACAGGCACCATTTTAGGCTTCAAAGAGGAATTGGCTTAATGAAACCATAAGGAAGTGACCAGAAGTGTTCAGACCCCCCCCCCCTTCTGGTACCCACATGCATGAGGCTCCCCTTGACATGATGCCTATCTGGCTATGGTGCATAGCACAAGGCCACTATTTCACCATTTAATTATGATGTATGCTGAGTGAAAAATCAAGGTACTTCAGTGTGCATTGAAGAATAGTCATTGCACCAGCAGTATGCTATAATGCTCAACCAAGAATAATCTAACAGAGCTCAGTCACATTTAATCCCAGTAGTGTGCTATCATGCTATCAAGAGGCATGTGTGGAGTGGTGTGTGGAGCTGACCTACCATTGCATAAGCACTGGATTGGGAGGGTCTCTCCACTTTTAATTTCAACTGTTCCAAGTGATGGATTCAGTGGAACAATTTTTGTAATAAAGAATGGTTGCTTCAAAGGTCCCAATCTCAATTCCCCATCTATGATTCCAGCCCCATTGCTACATCCATCTCACTTGCTACATGAGTGAAGGTCAACTGCCATATGATAGTTTGTTTTCCATCTTTTGGCATGACATGACGTTGGTGTAAAGTTCCGATTCAACTGCTGGTACACCTGCTGCTTCTGGCCATCATTTGGTGAAACTCTGTCCCTCCTGTCTTTGAAAGTTGCCAACATTTCACCTCCCAAACCAAAATGCCATCTGAAATGTTGTGTACTGTCTTAGCATGGTTTACCCTTTTGAAAAGTCATCCCAGGATTGTTTCCAACTAATTTTGTGTTTTCCAGGAACAGGAACTGGACTATGTAGGACACTGCAAGAAGTTCATATCAAATCATGTTTTGATAAGCACCACACTTACCAATTAAGATGATGCCAAGGTAAGTTTGTCCATGTGACCTTGAAAGAGTATAGGGCATCCACAGTTCAGTTCAGCCTGTTAACCAGTAAATAGAAGGCATCAGTACAATGCATGTATCATTGCAATGCACAAACAAGTCCTCCAACTGCATGGTGTGATACAGCTGGTCTGCATCCTCTGTGACTGGGAAAGAACACTGCAACAGCCACAAAAAAAAGCATTTGCATTCTTGTGAGTGCTACAAGTATGCTTAACTATATGCAAGAGAGGTGCTTTCTGTATTACTAATGGAAGTGTACATTATTTGCATATCCCATGCATATGCTTGTGCACTTTGGGCTGAATATGTAATAAATATAGTTGACATGTTTGGTTCTTGCTCTGCAGCATCTCAGCACATCTTTATCATTAAAATATAATGATCAGTCATTAATTTTGGATAAATTTACTCCAGTTTGCAGTCTGTGGTTGAGTCCCATAGTCATAAGTGAGTAGCACAAAGTCATCAGTGAGACCTTTAGCAGGCCCCTGCACTGTGGCCAGGCAGTGTGCATGACATGTCATCTGCCACCACTTCCCCAGCTGTGTGGTGAGTGGCACCTGTCTCCCACCTGGTGTGTGGTGATTGTGGCACCTGTCTCCCACCTGGTGTATGGTGATTGTGGCACCTGTCTCCCACCTGGTGTATGGTGATTGTGGCACCTGTCTCCCACCTGGTGTATGGTGCTTGTAGCACCTGTCTCCCACCTGGTGTATGGTGATTGTGACACCTGTCTCCCACCTGGTGTGTGGTGATTGTGGCATCTGTCTCCCACCTGGTGTGTAAAGATTGTGGCATCTGTCTCCCACCTGGTGTGTGGTATTTGTAACATCTGTCTCCCACCCTGTGTATGGTGATTGTGGCACCTGTCTCCCACCTGGTGTATGGTGATTGTGGCATGTCTCCCACCTGGTGTGTGGTGATTGTGGTATCTGTCTCCCACCTGGTGTGTGGTGATTGTATCTGTGGTGCTGCAGACTGCACAGTCACTGTGCATTGGACATTGTGATTGTTTACCCCACTGTTGTGTAATGTACTAATGATGTGACCATACCAGTGGCAGGATCACCCTACCATGTGTTAGCGGTGCTCTGTGTAATGTGCTGACAGTGTGATTATGCCTGCTGTGTGTTAGTGGTGCTCTGTGTAATGTGCTGACAGTGTGACTATGCCTGCTGTGCAGTGTTAAATTATTCGCAAAATAGGGTGGAATTTACCACTTTCTGAACACTCAATCGACATCCCGCTCCAAGAAGTATTG
Source organism: Imbricaverruca yamaguchii (assembly GCA_034440575.1). Lineage (NCBI taxonomy): Eukaryota > Metazoa > Arthropoda > Thecostraca > Neoverrucidae > Imbricaverruca > Imbricaverruca yamaguchii. Next base: position 393,062 of record JAOTOL010001659.1, read on the forward strand.
ACATCCTGCTTCTTGATGCATGCTTATGAAGTGTCTCCTTTCTAACATTACCTCGTTTGTTAAGTAGCATGATCATGCTCTTAATAAGGGGTGGTGGTACACGAATATTCGGCAATGCAATTTCAGGTAAATGGTTTATTCATAATGCGAACATCACCAGGGTGTATATTATTTTTTTATCTCCCTATCCCAAATATAGCTCTTCCTAACATATTTTAATATTAAAAAAAACGATGAGGGTACAAACATTGGCTCAAATTTAAGTCTGAAAAACATCAAAGGCACTTGGAATGATACTAATTTCATGACAAATTTTCGACATCCTACTGTGCTCGTTTTGACATCTCACACCTAACGAAAAGCCAATATTTTCACACTGCTGCTGTGTGTTAGTGGTGCTCTGTGTAATGTGCTGACAGTGTGACTATGCCTGCTGTGTGTTAGCGGTGCTCTGTGTAATGTGCTGACAGTGTGACTACGCCTGCTGTGTGTTAGCGGTGCTCTGTGTAATGTGCTGACTGTGTGGCTATGCCTGCTGTGTGTTAGCGGTGCTCTGTGTAATGTGCTGACAGTGTGACTATGCCTGCTGTGTGTTAGCGGTGCTCTGTGTAATGTGCTGACAGAGTGACCATGCCTGCCGCAGGATCGGCCTGCCATGTGTCAGCGGCTGGCCGTGTCAGCGTCTGCAGCAGCTGTCGATGACCACCCTGGGCAGCTGGATGCTGGGTGTGAGCATGGCTACTCTCGTGCTGTGCTGCATGCTACTGATCACGCAGGCAATCGCCTCCCTAGGCACATATCAAGGTGACAGCACAACTCGAAACCAAGCCATTGTTGCACTTGCATCTACCTTCATTCAAGTTCGTGTGTCAGTGTATCTTCCGGTATAGATGGTTTTCATAATCGCAAGTCGTGTTGGCTACAAATGAGTCACGGATGATCTCCGACTCCGGTACCGTTCACAGTCGCAGTGATCCGTTATGGACCGAGACAGCTGCCGGCATCTGCGTTAAAATTGATTTTTCGTTGGGGTTAAAATTGATTTTTTCGTTAGGCGTGAGTTGTCGAAGTGATTACAGTACGATGGTGAACTTCGCAATTGAAACGATTTTTCTTAAAATAGCGTTAAGTCCTTAAAGCTGAAATTTGAATGAGCAGCCCACTCAAAGGCGAAAGTTTGTTGGCTTATGCTAGCAGCGTTATAATCATGGTTTTTCGTTAGGTGTGAGACAGTGTCCTAAAATTACTTTGCCATTAACTGTGTGGATGAAGGAAGAAGTTGCTTGGGAATAGTGAAAGATTGTAAGAAAATAAAGAATTGTCACTTAAGGATTAAAAAGCAGAATGCCTTCCACTTCAGTCATATGCATTTTACATTATTTAGCAGTCATGTGCATGATGACTGCCCATACATCATGTGGCAAAATGGTAAAAACCTAGGATGAGGATGGAATAGCACAATTCCATTAACTGTGAATTTCCAGGCCACATGGTGAATTATTTTACACTGGTGTGAGATGTCAAATCGAGAACAGTAGGATGTCGAAATTTGGTATGGAATTAGTGTTTACTTAGAATTCTTTTGAATCTTTCAGATGCAACTTTGAGCCAATAGCGCACTTACGACTGTACCTTTATACTTTGCCTTGGTATTCATGATATAGCAAACGCTATATTCTGGATGGCGAGAAAGAACGCATGGTATCAACTACCATTTTATGTAAAATCACATTAGAGGTAAAGCATTTACGTGAAATTGAGTTGCGGAATGTTCGTGTATCGCGAACATTCTTATCGATCTTGCCCTCATCGAGAACATGAGCATGATACTTATCAGTGAGATACTGTTAGAAAGGAGACAAGAAAACTTCATAGGGACTCATCACAGATCAGGATGTCGATGCTTCTTTGAGATTGATTCCTCAGAAAGTTGTATATTCCACACTTTTTCACGAATAATTCGTCACTGTCTGTTAGGATACACATATAACACTGAAGTGCATATTTTAATGAAAACTATAAAAACACAGTACTATGAGCAAATAGTATGGCATAACAGACCATATCATAAGCAATAATTTCACATAGAATTGTACTACAAGACCACAACTATCGCATTCATAATTCGCAATGATGAGCATATTTGTGATAGTTTACACTAGGTATTGTTCAAAGCGAGCCATAAGGTTTGTATAAACACATGTGAAGAATGTTAATTCTTATTTGAGAAAGATGTCCATTCATTGTTGAGAAAGTGGCATATTCCACCGTATTTCGCGAATGCTTTTCATCATTGTGTATCTCTGTCCGAATTCCCAGCTTGCAAAGCTATGACCGGATACCACTGAGTTGCGTTCCGACCTGTCTGTGTATTTCCTCACTGACGTTTTCTCGTCCTACTTATGGCATCTGCATCGGCGCGTGGTGTACACGAGCTCGCCACAGTTTGGTCCCGGCAGCCACGTGCCATTGTGGCCACGGTACCGCCACGTGCGGCTGGTACGCCCGTGTGCCGGCGCGTGCTGGCGAGGAGATGCAGTGTCATGCTGTGCCGCTCACATGTTTGCCTGCAGTCACGGGTGCGGGCCGGTGACGTCATTTGTGGAGACCGCGGCCGCGTGTGTCGGTGACGTCACCGCTGACTGGTACCGGCCAGTGACGTCATTGGCGAGCCACGGCCGCGTGTGTCGGTGACGTCACCGCTGACTGGTAGCGGCCAGTGACGTCATTGGCGGGGCCACGGTCGTGTGTGTCGGTGACGTCATTGGCGTGGACCACGGCCGTGTGTGTCGGTGACGTCATTGGCGTGGACCACGGTCGTGTGTGTCGGTGACGTCATTGGCGTGGATCACGGCCGTGTGTGTTGGTGACGTCAGTGGCGTGGATCACGGTCGTGTGTGTCGGTGACGTCAGTGGCGTGGATCACGGTCGTGTGTGTCGGTGACGTCATTGGCGTGGATCACGGCCGCGTGTGTCGGTGACGTCATTGGCGTGGATGACGGCCGCGTGTGTCGGTGACGTCACCGCTGACTGGTGCTGGCCGGTGACGTTATTGGCGGGGGCCGCGGCCGCGCGTGTGTGTGTCGGTAACGTCACCGCCCACTCCGGCGCCGGCTGCCACAGGCGTGTGGACCGTCGGCGGCGCCCGGCTCAAGTCCGAAGGGCTGGGCTACGCGGTGGTGGTCGACGCCGGCAGCTCGGGCAGTCGGGCGCACATCTACGTCTGGCCGCCACACACGGGCAACCGCAGCGACCTGCTGAGCATTCAGCCGCTGCGCGACCACGCCAAGCAGCCGCTCGTCGAGGCCATCACTCCAGGTGGGTGGACTGGTGTTTCGCCCTCGTTCACGTGGGCAAACGCTTACCCCGGCTCGGACGGGTTTGTGCGGTTGTTTCATTCGACCTTGTAGCGCAGTGAGCTGGATTTTGGTACAAAGATTGCAGGTCATAAAGTCGTAAAGCAACAACGTGTTCAAACGTAGTAAATGCAACAGGGGCTTATCTGAGTTGAGCCTGTAAATGGACGATGTTAAATGCCTCGACAAAAAGATACTCAGCATTGTAGCCAACACTATGTCCTAGATTCAAAAGAAACTCTGTCAACATCCTACCTACTTATCAATTCCTGCCTGTCCACCTATCTACCTCAGCATTTCCAACCCTCTTCACCCGATCTCGCGTAATACACGCGTGGATCGAGTAACCGACATACCTATATCAATACCATATCCTAATTCCAAAGTACCTATCTGCCCCAAATTGTCTTGCATAATTCACTTGATATTGCATGGCACTCTTCATCAATGATTGCCCAACTTCATCCATGTCTGCTTAAAGGGGCATGCGTGGGGTATACCTACTACCATACATTTCACTCCATCCACTGCTAATTAGAACACAAAAACAAGATAATCAAACCTAAAAAGTTTTCCACCATATTGTTTAATGAATTAAATGAGGGACTCTCAACATCAGCAGGCAGCCTAATCTATTGATCAAGCACCTTTTGACTGAAAATCCGTTGACTGTTAACTGTCCTGGCCCTTGACTTACCCATCCTAAATTGGTGACCACATGTGGTACTTATGTGTAAGTAGAAGAGCATCATTCAGGTTGACATTATCAAGCTCTTTGACGATTTGACGCATTTCAATCATATCACCCCTAATCACCTATACTTGAATGAAAACATATTTAGTCCCATAGGCCTTTCTTCATAATATAAGATACATACTCCACTGATAAGTCCAGTGGCTTTGCACTTCATTATTTCTAGCATATGTATATCACTTTCTAAGCAAGGTCTCCGTGCCTATGCAGAATATTCCAACTGGGGTCGCACATGTGCTAAGTATAGTTTTTGCATGACCTTGCCACGCATTTATTGACGATTCCTAACATTCTGATTTCCTTGTTCCTAGCTGATGTACATTGCTTTTTCTGCTCTAAGGTTATTCGAAACTAGCGCACTTTTTCTCCTTCCTCTTCGATGACATCCAGTTCTCTGCTTCCCATTGTATATCCGAATGTCTCGCGTTCAGACCGCAAATGCATGCATAACCTTACACTTGACACATACAAGAGTATCTCGCCTCCGATCCGCCGGGTTCGAGTCCCACCAGCAGCGGCGTTTTGGGAGAGCCGGGTTGACTGCCGGTGGGATATCCCGACAGCACATGGAGACAGTGCGGGAGCGGCCGCTTGCTGTTGTAGCACACAGACAGCGTTATCGCGAGCTGAACTGTCAAACATGCAGCGTCCCTGCACCCGCCCCCTCGCCCTGTGCACCCTCTGTACATATGTACACCCATACATAGTGCGATGCGTCGCGATCACTGTATTAGTAGAACGTATGGTGTAGAAGCGCCCTGTGTCGATATTTCTTCGCATCGGCCGTGAGTGTTGTCATTTTTAGACCTCTACTCGAGTATGCCAGCACGGGATTATGCTCACGATCGCGTTGCTGCCGACAGGTTTGTCGTCGATGAGAGAGACGCCTTACAGCGTTGGCCGCTATCTGCGGCCGCTGCTGGACTTCGCCGCCAAGCACATCCCGCGCGACAAGCACAGGGAAACGCCGATCTACATCATGGCCACGGCTGGCATGCGGATGCTGGCTAAAGAGTGAGTTTCATGGGCGCAAAATGATCAAGACAGTCGACGCACCCTAGAGCACAAATCCACCACCAAGAGTGAATTGCATGGTCTCCTCGGTCTGGACAGTGGAATACGTGGTGTTTCAGGCCCGAAGGTTGAGTTGAGCAACTCTTGTCTGAATAGTGGTTTATCATCTCGTTTGTCGAAAGCGTGAGTTTCGTGGTCGCGTCTTTGTAAAGAGTGAGTCGCATCTTCATGAAAGTGAGCCTCACTGTCACTTGTATCTAAGGAGTGAGCTACACAGTGGCTTTTATCTGAAGGGCCAGCTACGTTGCCACTGCTGTCCAGAGTGAGTTACACTGCCGCCGTTGTCTGAGGAGTGAACGGAACCGCTCTGAAGGTTTCTGCGTTGTTCGTGTCCAAGGCCGTGCTGACCACAGCTCGCCGGAACGTCTCTGAATGCTCAAAGGACCGCATGGATGACATTCGAAATCTGATCATGTGCTGAATATCAAATTGCGTTTTTATATGATTTGTATTGGATTTTTGTTCGATTTAGTAATTGTTTCAGTTGTCTAAGTTAACTGTTTAGGCTGAGCATTTTAACTGTCTTGTATGATGTTCATGAACTCCTCAAACTGTCGGCCACAATATCCAGTGGGTTGCATTGCCTTCGACCCCTGGCAATTGTTCCAATAATTCATTAAGCTCAAGTCCTCCATGCAGTGGCCTTGCGTTTCACTCGCTGAGACATATGCGGACGAAATCGGCCATAGCGACACGCCGGCTGGGAGTTTGTGGCCCAGGATCTAGTCTACAGAGACAATATTTGATTATATATATATATATATATATATATATATATATTTAGACGTGCCTTAGATATGCCTGCCGGGTGCTCCATCAAAGCATCCAGAATGCCTGAGCAGTTCGGGAGCGCTGGAATGTGTATGCTTTATATTTCACAGTTTGTTTGAACATAGATTGTGTTATCTGGCCATTGCCAAAACCTATGTAAGATGCCTGACATGGGTCGCCCTGCCGGAAAGTGCACGCTGGCCATCAATGGCCGTCCCCAGCTGACTCTCCGCACGTCGGTGCTCCTCGCAGGCTGGGCTTGCGCCAGTCGTACAGTATACCACAAGTGGACATTCTCTGGCATCGCAACCCTTGTCACATATAATATAGCAGCCCGGGCAATAGCTAGATAGCAGAAAACCGGGTACAAGCGAAACGCAAGTTGTATTCCTTGTAGTGTTTTGAATGCCTGTATATTGAATGTAGCCCAGCCAACACTCATACTCGTGCGACAGGATGCTCCAGCGTGACGATGGCTCACGCGATGTCATGGAAGGGCTAGCGTGACGCGTGATCGTGCCATGTGACACGCTAACCCGACTTTGCGTGTGTTGCTGAGCTGTGGTGCACGTGCGCAGGGAGCAGGCGGCCATCATCTCTCAGCTGCGGCTGCACATACAGCAGAACTACAACTTCCTGCTGGCTGAGAACAACATCCAGGTGATCACCGGGCGAGAGGAGGGCATCTACCAGTGGATCGCCATCAACTTCGCGCTGGGCAGGTGAGGCCGGCTGAACAACTCCGTCGGTGTAGTGTTGTGGCTGTGGCTGTGGCTGTGGCTGTGGCGGTGGCTGTGACTGTGGCTGTGACTGTGGCTGTGGCTGTGGCTGTGGCTGTGGCTGTGGCTGTGGCTGTGGCTGTGGCGGTGGCTGCGGCTGCGACTGCGACTGTGGCTGTGGCTGTGGCTGCGGGTGTGGAACGTATCGCCTGCTCACTCCATGGCACATCCAGCTGATGTGCCATGGAGTGAGCAGTTCGACTCGCTTGAGCAGCTCGACTCGCTCGTCTCCTAGCGAGTCGAGCCTCAGTCGTGTATCGATGTGTCCTCGCCGGGGTCATGATATAAGACTAGCTAATCAACATGACTGGAGCAGTTAGGTGTGCCCTTAAACACGGAATCTGTCCAGCACTTAGTTGATTTTTGTGTGGCCGTTGTGAACTTGTTCAGAAGTGCAGTCAGTGATCTATCCCAGTGTTGGTTGGCACCAGCGCTAGAAGGTTTTGCCTAGGTAGTTTTGCCTAGAAAGTTTCGCCTAGAAAGTTTTCCCAGTATAAATAGCTTCCAGGGAGTTGTGCATGTGTGAGTAGCTTCCAGGAAGCTACGTTGTATGAATTACTTCCAGGGAGTTGTGCTTTGTAAATGACTTCCGTCGAGTTGTGGTGCATGAGTATCTTCCAAGGAGTTATACTGTATAAATGGCTTCCATAGAGTGGTAGTGCATGAACAACTTCCAGGGGGTTGTGCTATATAAATGACTTCCAGGTGGCTGTGCTGTATAAATGACTTTCAGGAGGTTGTGCTATATAAATGACTTACAGAAAGTTGTAGTGTATGAATAGCTTCCAGGAAGTTGTGCTGTATAAATGACTTCAAGATAGTTATTATGGATGGATAGCTTCCAGAGAGAATTGCTATATGAATAGCTTCCAGGTAGTTGTGCTGTATGAATAGCTTCCAGGTAGATTTGCTGTATGACTACATTTCAAGGAGTCGTGCTGTATGAATATAATCGAATGGTTGTGCCTGCATGAATGGTCTTGAGGTGTTTGTGCTGTGTGAACAACCTTCGGAGGAGGAGGTGTGCCGTATGAATAGCCTCCAGTGGGTCGTGCCTGCATGAATAGCCTGCGGGGGTTACGCCTGCACGTGCGTACCGGCCATGTGACGTCGCTGATTGGCGTTCAGGTTTCGCCACGCCCACAACGGCCCAATGGTGCGGGTGGAGACGGTGGCCGAGCAGCCAATCACGAGACTGAAAACGGTGGGAGCGCTCGACATGGGTGGCGCCTCGATGCAAATCGGCTTCGAAGTCACCACCAAGGAGCAGCAGAAATTGCTGGTGAGCTCCTCCCGGCATCCCAAGGTGGCAACATTGGATTTCCAAGGTTGTTGTCCTTGGATGATTTCTTCTTCCAAACGGTTAGCAGGCGAACTGAATTGTTTTCCTTTATCAAACCAATGCGCAAAGCACCCCATATGAGTCACTGTCTCATATTGACCTAAGCAACGCTCATATTGCACTGTGCACAGCCGCCGCAGTACCCATCGGATCAGCACAGCCGCCGCAGTCATGGGCAAAACATGGAATTGCAATAAACCTTTGACTCAGTATAACCTCTGCAGTTGATGCGCCCCAAAACCCCAATAACAACAAGCAATAAACCTTTGAACAAGGCTCAGACGCTCTGAAGTGATTTTGTTCTCCTGGTTTTGAAAGCTCATCTTGTTCGGTGACGTTCCTCTGGACAGCCACGTGCAGTTCGGGCCTGACCCGGTCGCCGGCCGCCAGTGGCCGCATTCCGTCACAGTATCTGGAGATGTTGCGTGCCAAAGATGGTCTCACGGACCTCAGCTGGCGTCCACACACCTGGTGGGCACTCTGTCAACACTGAACTTAACGCACTGAGCTTAACGCATCTCTGTCAACACTGAACTTAACGCATTGCGACAGTGCACACGGGTAAATTGCAATTTAGCCTGAATTAAGTAGCTTGGATAACATTGACCGAAGCTCAACCAAACTGCTCACACCAATAGAGCGATGAATTTGACAAATTTTCACGCCAGAAAAAGCTTCAGATCATGTCAAGTCACATAGTTATGGCGTCATAGCGAAATGTCTACAATGGGTGCTACATGACCAATGTAGTCGATGCGCCCTAAAGCCCTAATACCTAGCGAATTTCTGCGTGGTAGTTTGTACGCTTTTGGTGGTTTAGTGATGTTGTTCGCCGTTTTGGCTCAATATTGGCCATAATGGTAAGATTCGGCTGCCAGGAGGCAGGTATGTCACCAGATCGCTGGTCAAGGTCATCTCACGTCACTATCGCGACACATAGCTACATACTTACCGGTGATGACCCACCTTTATGCCCACGCTGTTCAGACCCGCTTACCGTATATCATGTTCTAGTAGGTTGCGTATTTTTAGAACCACTGCGACGCCAGATTTTAGGACAGCAGGACGCCGACACTACCCTGCATACGCTAATAGGAAACTACTCTGAAGTCATGACGTCTGAGAGCATTTTTACTTTCCTTCAACAAGCAAGCTTTGATGTAGTATATCACCGATCCTAACGATTAGTAGTTGCTGTCGGTAAACACAGTTATGGGCACAAAATGACCCTGGTAGTCGACGCGCCCCTAAACTCCAATTCATCATCATCATGTCACTGTGGGAATTTGACCTCATGTGACCCATTGCCGTTAGCTTCGACCTACAGGCTTAGGGTGTATGAGTAGTAATCGGCATTTAGTGTCTGGAAATATCTAAAACCAATACGGTTTCTATCAATTCGTGCTTCCGTGACATTTTCTAGGTTATCCTGTCCTGGCAAATTTGACCTGATATGGCCTTTGAGTGACCTCGATCCGTGTACGATTTGTTGCCGTTCATCTGACGCGAAAAAAAGTGGAGACGAATCGTTTAAATCTGATTTTAGAGCCATCCGAGCAAAGTGTGTAATCTTTAGAGCAATCCAAAACGAGCTATACTAACAGCCGGATGTGGCCACTTTTGACCCCCTTATCACAGGCCACCGTATATGGATCAGCCGGGGAGTTTTGAGATGTGACAGGAGTACGCACGTTTGGTGTTTGTACTTGTTAAGACTCGTCAAGTGACATGCGCACGGATATGTTTACTTCACGCATGCATTTTACAATATACTAGCACAAACGTATCATGCCGAAAGCGGTAAAGGTGAACGCAAAGATATCACTCGCTGCTCACTCTTCGCTGTTTCTGTTGCCGTGTCACTGCTTGGTCGCCGCTACTGGCGCAAGGGGCGCGTCACGGGGCACGTGCGATGTAGCAAACTGCGACATTATAAGGAATTCCAGTACGTGACTTGGTCATTTGATAACCCGCGCCACCCGGCCCGGCCGTAACATATTTGATAACCCGGCCGTGGTGACTCAGCCGTGGTGACCCAACCGTGGTGACCCAGCCGTCATGACCTGACCGTGGTGACCCGGCCGTGGTGACCCGGCCGTGGTGACCCGGCCTTGGTGACCAGACCGTGGTGACCCGGTCGTGGTGACCAAGCCGTGGTGACCCAGCCGTGATGACCCGGTCGTGATGACCCGGCCGCGATGACCTGGCCGTGGTGACCCGGCCGTGCTGACCCGGCCTTGGTGACCCGGCCGCGATGACCCGACCGCGCCGACTCAGGCTCCAGTGACGTTCTCCGGGCGCCGGCAGGACGGCCACCGCTCGTCGATAGCCGTCATCAACCTGGGCTGCGCCGACCACGACCGCGAGCACACCTACCGCGTCTACGTCACCACGTTCCTCGGCTACGGCGCCAACGAGGCCTACCGGCGCCACAGCGCCGCTTTGCGCGCCAGGTGAGCCCGAGCCCCTGGTACGCTGCGCGCCAGGTGAGCCCGAGCCCCTGGTACGCTGCGCGCCAGGTGAGCCTCGAGCCCTTGGTGCGCTGCGCGCCAGCTGAGCCCGAGCCCCTGGCACTGAACGCTCCTGGCCGATTCGCCTGACTGGGTTCGCGCGTCGATGCGTTGTGTCACGCGGTGTGACGAGGCATCGTGACGTGACGGGGCGCCCGGCTGGCCGTCCCACAGGTACACCAACACGACGCGCAAGCTGTACGACCCGTGTCTGGTGCGCGACTACTCGGACAAGCCGGTGCTGAGGAACAGCACGGCGTGCCGCGAGCAGCATCCGTCGCCGGCCAACTGCACCATCCCCGTGCTGGGCACCGGCGACTGGCACCAGTGCGAGCAGATGGTCCGCAAACAGGTCAGCTCGCGCGCCTGGCGCACTGTCGGCGCCGCCAGCGACTAGCCGCCGGACACTGACTCGTCTCCGAGCCTGACGAAATCCTGCCTCTTCGTCCAGTGTTGGATTTTCACTTCTCAGTCTTGGATTCGGAGTGTATAATTTTTTGGCTTGCCAAAGTATGGAGTGTATAATCTTGAGAGGCACTATGTTATGGGGTGTATAATTTCCCAGTTTGCCAAATTATGGGGTGTATGTTGAAGCACCAAGTAACGGAGTATATACATTTTATATATAACGAAGTGTATAAATTTTGAAAAATGCAGTGATGTCTCCTGGAATGAAGAACAAAAACCCAGGGGCCTCGGTAGCCTAGATGGTGGAGCGTGGGACTCGAATTTCACGGCCGGCGGCATTTGCAGTCCACCCACGACCAATCGGTGTGATATAGGGTGGCGGCATTATGCGACCTTGCGGTTGAATGCGTCGTAAAATAACCCGATAATTCTTCTTCCTCAAGAATAAAACGTCTTTAAGTAATTTGTTAGGTTCTTATCCTAGTGTCTCACAGACAACCAGATGGGGTCCACCACACATCGTCGTCTGAAGTCATCCACCACGTTACGTGAATGACTTATAAGGCAACTTCCTGAGCAATGGTAGAGAAAATGAACACAAAAGTATACTTAATCGATGTCAACCAAGTTTATATATCAATACCTGCCACTCCTAGCATAGGTACCAACACCGCATAACTAATACAAATTCACAACATACCTCGAGAGCAGGACGTTCGTGCACCGCTGGGTCTAAAATGGGAGGGTCTAAAATGTTACTTCGGGATATGGGTTTCGGAATATATAATGGTTGAAGGAAAGTTATACTAAAACAATCCGTCTAAAATCTTTTATTCTCTCCACGATGAAATTTTCTTTTTTCAAATGAGAAAGCTGAAAAAAAAAATATTGAAGTCAATCCTTATTAATATTATATGTATTTCAATGCACTTTTTAGTTCATGTCTAGAATGTTTAGTAGAAGCAAGGAATGATTTGGAAGGATGAAAAGCGACTAGACGGTCGGGCAAATTGCTGCTGTAAAACAGACTATCGTCACGGACGAGCGGAAATTAGCGTCTCATTTCGCGCCATGATTGCTATGAAATACCAAAAAATAAAAATAAGTTAGAGAAAATTGCCAAGAGAATTACAGGCAACTTTTTTCTCAATTAATAATAATCAGGACTGTGGGAAGAAATTAATCATTGAATCAGAATGAGGCTTATAAGAGTGTAGAGAATTAGGTCAACACACGTAAATCTGAATTTGTCCGGAGTGGGGAAACCTCGCGGTCGGAGTGGCATGAATGCAACTATTCCCGCTTGTTGATGAAATTCAGAAACAATATAAGTCATGAAATCGAAAGAAGGTGAAATTTCTGGTTCTATGGGTCTTCATTTTGCAGCAAAGTGTTAGCAGGTTTTAGGAACGTTTTGGTACCATTCAGGCAATTTTCATGTGGAAAATCCTTCCGATATATTTTATGTACATCGCTCCTGACTGCTTAATAATATAAATATGAACAGTTTTATCCATCCCAATTGATGCAGAACATATCATTCTCCAAGGAACCAAGAAGAGATGCATTATCCATGGCTTTTCGTGGCAATGGTTCAAATAGCTCCTGCCGGAGTGGGAGATGGAGAGCGGTGAACTCATTGAATCCAAGAACGCGGTCGGGCTGGTGAAGGTGAATTCCTATATTTGGTTAGCGGAGCGTAGTGGTTTTTTTTATTCAACAAAGGATTTTCTTTAAAGTTTTTCGCTGCCATCTGGAAGGAATTGACTGCGTGTTTGGCTCGAGGTATTAGAGGTTGTATTATCTGACTATGTAGGTACCTACCTACTTACCTATATCAAATATCTTCGCGGTAATTCGAGTTATTGATTTGGATAAACCAAAGCTGTAAGCTTGTGTCGTGTGACGGGAAATATTCAGATAATACAAGGAGCGGGACATGATAATATTAATTGCTGCGATGTTTTGCCGACAAGCGTAGAAATGAACAAAACTGATTGCTTTGCTTTTGTCTGGAAAATTTTGTTTTCACTTCAAAATTTTGTTTTCACTTTCACTTTAATTTTGAAGCATGAATGTTTTTCTTTCAAAATGGGGGCTGGGCCTCTTCAGTGCACATTGACTGCAGATATTATAGATATGCGTGCATTCAAGCATTATTTGTGCTTTCATGAAATGTTCAGGAATTATTAGGTGCATCCTGTCCATATTCTGCATTGAATACCATTATACTCTTAACATTTCTGGTCTGACTTTCTGAATGGACAAATTTGCAGTTTAAGGTGATTTGATTTCTTGAAATCTATTTTTCGTGCAATGATTATGAATATGTTCATAATGTAGGTACTTACATGATGTGACTGCACATTTTTTTGGCAAGTGCAGTTGGGTAGCAAAATGACACCAAAAAAGTGGCTCAGGTTTGGTTGGGAAATATACCATGAAATGTGATGTTATAAATGAAGAAAAAGCTGCAGCCTAACTGGATGCAAGAAAATCTTTTTTTTTAATAAAATTTTTTATAAGCAATTAATTAAAAGTATTAAAATGAATTAAGAAATGAAAAGTAAATGGCCTATGCTAACTAAACAGCCTATGCTAGCCCGAGTGTTTTCTAAAATTAAAAAAATTTATAATCCTGAATGATTCCGAAAGGAATTTGATGAATGGATAACTTACGAAAAAAAAATAATCTAGCATAATTTAGCCAAACCTAATACCTTTGTATGCTTTATGGAGGCAAACTGTGTGTAAAACATGTGTGGAAAAGTAATAGTGCCCATGACAATTCCTATGCTGTAGCAAAACATGGCTCATATCCACCAGTATTTTGGAGATTTGGGGGAAGTGCTACACTTTGTGGCTTGCCAGTTGTGTGGATGCCACTATAGCTCTTGGTGTTCATCCATACATTCTTCTGAGCACATCTGGACTCTGTTCTGAGGTTTGTCCACAAATGGAGAACATACACATGAATGCACTGGTGGCTGTTTATTAATTCACCTGCACCTCACCATAAATCGCACATGCACAAATGGAATGTTATGGAATGATATGGAAGATGGAATGTTGTGAAATATGGAATGTTCAGTGGCATTAAGATCATATTCAGACTGCAGTGATCCATATTTTGCCATCCATTGACATATGTTGTACTTGTGCATGCTAGCAAACTGATATTCTTCCAATCTGGCTGGCATCTCATTTTCGGCTTTACTCCTGCCTCCTCTTGGAATGTGCCTACAGATGACTCGAAATAGCAAATGTGTATTATCCTCAATTATACTGGAAACTTCATGTGGTAGGGGACCCAGTATGACTGAATTTTCCTCTCCACCCAAGTTATCACTATTGTATAATGACATCTAGCTGTCTTTCTAGTTAAGTATGTCTTCATCCAGCAATGCAAGGAGTGTATTTTTTCCGGAGTGTATAATTCTTTGGATTGCAAAAGTTCCAAAAAAGGGCCACTTTTCCAACGCTGTCTTCGTCTCTGACAAGCTCACTGCTTTGGCACATGGGCGCTGTATACCAACGCAGTCGATGCGTCCGTGAGCCCAAATAACCAACCAACTGCTTTAGCACACATGTGTTGCGCCACAAACGCACGCACGCACGTATATCGTGCTTACTGCTCACGAGTCCATCGCGCGAATCGCCTAAAGACCACTGGGCGTGCTCGCGCGCTGTGATCTTGACCGATCACCAGTCCCGCGCCACTTCGTGCAGTGCCGACGTAAGGGCGGGCTCAACATGCGGCGACCTCGTACCTGACGGACTAGTAGGCCAGGGATGTTAGCTTTATCGGCATGGTGATAGTTATGTAACATCGGGATGAGAATGTAGTTGATACTCTATGATGTTACGCATAGTGTCAGACGATGTATATCCCTCCATAGAACCCTACACAACTACTGTATACATTTAAACCCCTACTACTGTGTGCATTTAAACCCGCATAGACGCCTGTCGAAGCTACCAACCGTGCGAATCCATGTGGTTCATTAAATATAAGCCAGGCTGAATGCTTGCATATAGATGAATTTCATCCAATTGTCATGGCTTATGGGCATTTTTCACGTGACCTGTATTACAGAGCGGTGATTTGGACAGAAGTCGCACGTGGAGTCATCTTGCGCAACACGTTAGACGCCAGAGGAGTTAGTAGGCTACAGATGCCCCAGTTGACTCTGGCTTGCACCACGAAGATTCATTTCACCTGAGACCCTGACGTCAGTGCCAGAGTGCCGTTGTGTGTGAATCGGTTGTGGCTCGTGACTGATGTGTTGCTGGTACCTGACTGGTCGGCCAGAGATAGTGGGGAGGGGGGCAGACTGGCTGTGGCTCGTGACTGGTGTGTTGCCGGTGTGACTCAACCTGACGGTGGCGGCGGCCACAGATACTGGACGAACGGCAGACGCGGCTGTGCCCCGACGGAGCCGAAGGCTGCTCCCGCACGCTGGTGGCGCCGCCCGTCAACCTCGCCGACACCGAGCTCTACGGCTTCTCGGAGCTGTGGTACTCCATGGAGGACACGCTTCGCAGCGGCGGACAGTACAGCTACGGCCGGTTCAGCCAGACGGCAAAGGTAGGCGCGCTGTCGCGTTGCGCCGGCGTCAACGTGTGGCTGTGTCGCCGGTGTGTGTCGCCTGCTGCCGCTGTGACAGTTTGGTCGGATATTTCCGTCTTGCTGTATTGCTCAGTGCCTCTTCGGTACAGCTAGTGCATGTATGGGTCTGTAATGCTGGGATCCGCAACGTGAGCCATTTGTTTGACATTCTGAGTGAGTTTTTAATTTATGGACCCGTAGGTGTGCGTGCGATTAAGCCCATTGCATTGATGTTCCGAACATTTGGCGGTGTCTGGGGATTTCTGTTTTGCGCGTAGGGTGCCGAAAACCGTCGACTAACTACCCGTGTTAGCCGCCGTACTTGAACGTCTTCCGCTCACACCCACACGTGGCCTAACGATACAGACCACCGTGCTGACCACCATGCTGACCACCATGTCGACCATCGTGCTGACCATCATGCTGACCATCATGCTGATCACCATGCTGACCACCATGCTGACCACCATGCTGACCATCATGCTGACCATCATGTCGACCACCATGCTGACCATTATGCTGACCATCATGCTGATCACCATGTCGACCACCATGCTGACCACCATGTTAACCGGCGCACCCCACGCCAGGACTACTGCGTCACCGGCTGGCCGACCATCCTGCGGCGGCGGCGCCAGGGCCTGTACGGCATCTCGGACGATGAGCGTCTGTCGCGGCAGTGTTTCAAGTCCGTCTACCTGACAGCGGCGCTGCACGACGGCCTCGGCCTGCCGCACACCTACGGCGGCCTCATCACGGCGCCCAGCATGGTGGCCGGCCGCGTCTGCACCTGGACACTGGGCGCGCTGCTCTACAAACTGCGCTTCCTGCCCGTCCGGTGAGTCACGCGATCTGCGTGATGGCTCGTGCCGACAAGGCGAAGGAGTACCCTGGGCTCATCGGGGTGCCTGTTTGCGAATACGTACGTGTGCTACCCAATGTCCCGAATTAAATTCCGAATTTTACGTGGAGTCCAACGGCAAACCAACGTCTAGTAGAAGCTTGTTCTGCCCTGCCTACAACGTTTGGACTTGTTAATTTGTGTTCATGGAGCCTACGAAAGTTTAACTGTAGTAGCAGTCGCCTCGTTCACTATGTGTTGGTGGAATCATCCACATGAGCACAATTCTGGCTAACAGAGGCACTGTTGGCATATCAACACGCTCGGTTGCCTGTCATATTGCCGAATTGCTTCTGTCTCATGAATTTCACCTTCGTCTGCCACCCTCCACTGTAAGAGAAAATAGCATCAGGACACTGGTGCTTCCTGGAGAATGAACTCTGCGAAAACTACTGAAACCCGAAGACCGTTATGCAACCTTCCCGTATAACGCATTACCAGGTATATGGCCGGCAGAAGATGAAACTGACAGAATAGGTCGTTGCATGTCCCTAGATGGGACTGCCCGGGTGATATTTTGCGGCCGTCGCGCAAACAGGTTCCGGCATGATGGCTGTCGTTTTCACATTTTACGGGGAACATCATTACTAGTTACAGACGGGCTACCGTCAATGCGCTAATATGCAGTTTGGATCTCACCAGTGCGCTTATAATCCGTTGAAAAAGAGCATTTCCAAATGGACCTCCCTCCCCCAAAGAAAAATAATACTAAATAATATTTGTATTAACATTAGTTGGTAATATTAAGCAAATAATGACGTTATTCCGCTTATGATTGATTAGTAACTAATCTGGAATTCTTGGCGCAAAATGGCCCTAGATGTCGACGCGCCCCTAAACTCCAATGAACCACCAATCTGGAACATCACATACCCCATTAAACGGCGCACTCTTCCTTGAATTCTCACCGACTATTGGACTATTGGGTGCAGATTTCATTGCGTTGCCATGACGAAGATGGTCCTGTGGTGCGTTGTGTCCGAGCGTAAGATCACTGATGTAATTAAGCACACCCGAAGGTCCCAATCATAACTCGATCACCAAAGATTGCTATTTATAGTGCAATATATTGAGTTTCCGGTATGAACTGTCCACTAGCGCAAAATGAGCACGTCGGAGGCTAGGTGGAGGTAATGGCTGGTCTCATGACACCAGGAAGGTCCTTGACTGCACCCCACCAGATCCGTTCCATTCGCAACTCCAGCTGCAGTCCAGATGCACTGACCGGGTGGCCTCGCTGAGCCTACAAGCGCGGACCCAGCCATGTCGCGGTACCCAGTGTATTCCACCTCGCTAGTGCGCCGCAAGTGTGACGGTGCTTTCGTAGTTCGAAGTTATAAAATCGATGTGATACGTAGAATGTCCGTTCTCAGCCTCGCCTGCCCACATTTGTTACAGGTGTGTCAGTGTCAGGCAGACAGGTTTGTCGGTGCGAATGTGTCAGTGCCATTGGCAGAATGTGCAGGAGTGTTAGGGGTTCCAGCTGTACTGACTGGTATGGGGTGTAGGTGACTCCAGCTGTACTGACGGTGGTATGGGGTGTAGGTGGGTCCAGCTGTACTGACGATGGTATGGGGTGTAGGTGGGTCCAGCTGTACTGACTGTGGTATGGGGTGTAGGTGGCTCCAGCTGCACTGACGGTGGTATGGGGTGTAGGTGACTCCAGCTGTACTGACGGTGGTATGGGGTGTATGTGGCTGCAGCTGTACTGACTGTGGTATGGGGTGTAGGTGGTCCAGCTGTACTGACTGTGGTATGGGGTGTAGGTGGGTCCAGCTGTACTGACGGTGGTATGGGGTGTAGGTGGGTCCAGCTGTACTGACTGTGGTATGGGGTGTAGGTGGTCCAGCTGTACTGACGGTGGTATGGAGTGTAGGTGGTCCAGCTGTACTGACTGTGGTATGGGGTGTTGGTGGGTCCAGCTGTACTGACGGTGGTATGGGGTGTAGGTGGGTCCAGCTGTACTGACTGTGGTATGGGGTGTAGGTGGTCCAGCTGTACTGACGGTGGTATGGGGTGTATGTGGCTGCAGCTGTACTGACGGTGGTATGGGGTGTAGGTGGGTCCAGCTGTACTGACTGTGGTATGGGGTGTAGGTGGTCCAGCTGTACTGACGGTGGTATGGGGTGTATGTGGCTGCAGCTGTACTGACGGTGGTATGGGGTGTAGGTGGGTCCAGCTGTACTGACGGTGGTATGGGGTGTAGGTGGGTCCAGCTGTACTGACGGTGGTATGGAGTGTAGGTGGTCCAGCTGTACTGACTGTGGTATGGGGTGTAGGTGGCTCCAGCTGTACTGACTGTGGTATGGGGTGTAGGTGGTCCAGCTTTACTGACGGTGGTATGGGGTGTAGGTGGGTCCAGCTGTACTGACTGTGGTATGGGGTGTAGGTGGTCCAGCTGTACTGACGGTGGTATGGGGTGTATGTGGCTGCAGCTGTACTGACGGTGGTATGGGGTGTAGGTGGGTTCAGCTGTACTGACGGTGGTATGGGGTGTAGGTGGGTCCAGCTGTACTGACGGTGGTATAGGGTGTAGGTGGCTCCAGCTGTACTGACTGTGGTATGGGGTGTAGGTGGGACCAGCTGTACTGACGGTGGTATAGGGTGTAGGTGGCTCCAGCTGTACTGACTGGTATGGGGTGTAGGTGGGTCCAGCTGTACTGACTGTGGTATGGGGTGTAGGTGGGTCCAGCTGTACTGACGGTGGTATAGGGTGTAGGTGGCTCCAGCTGTACTGACTGTGGTATGGGGTGTAGGTGGGTCCAGCTGTACTGGCTGTGGTATGGGGTGTAGGTGGCTCCAGCTGTACTGACTGTGGTATGGGGTGTAGGTGGGTCCAGCTGTACTGACTGTGGTATAGGGTGTAGGTGGCTGCATGTATAGCGGCGGTAGTATGGAGCGTAGGTGGCTGCATGTATAGCGGCGGTAGTATGGAGTGTAGGTGGCTGCATGTATAGCGGCGGTAGTATGGAGTGTAGGTGGCTGCATGTATAGCGGCGGTAGTATGGAGTGTAGGTGGCTGCATGTATAGCGGCGGTAGTATGGAGTGTAGGTGGCTGCATGTATAGCGGCGGTAGTATGGAGTGTAGGTGGCTGCATGTATAGCGGCGGTAGTATGGAGTGTAGGTGGCTGCAGCTGCAGTAGTGGCGGCGGTGACCCCGGTGCGGCCGCGTGGTGACTGTGCTCTCCGTGTCCACAGGTCGGTGGAGGCGGCCACATTCTCCCACTTCTCGGTGGGCTCCACCAGCGTGCTGGGCTCCCAGTACCTGCTGCTGTGCTGCGTGCTGGTCGTGCTGGGCGTGCTGGGCCTGTACGTGCTGCGACTGCGGCGGCTGCGGCGCGCGCGGCCTCGCGTCAGACTGCTCTCCGAGCACGAGCCGATGATGGCCGTGCGCGTCAGCTGACCCGGCCCGCGGCCGCTCTAGGCGCTGCCGCTCAGCTGACCCGGCCCGCGGCCACTCTAGGCGCTGCCGCTCAGCTGACCCGGCCCGCGGCCGCTCTAGGCGCTGCCGCTCAGCTGACCCGGCCCGCGGCCGCTCTAGGCGCTGCCGCTCAGCTGACCCGGCCTGCGGCCGCTCAGCTGACCCGGCCTGCGGCCGCTCTAGGCGCTGCCGCTCAGCTGACCCGGCCCGCGGCCGCTCTAGGCGCTGCCGCTCAGCTGACCCGGCCCGCGGCCGCTCTAGGCGCTGCCGCTCAGCTGACCCGGCCCGCGGCCGCTCTAGGCGCTGCCGCTCAGCTGACCCGGCCCGCTGCCGCTCAGCTGACCCGGCCCGCGGCCGCTCTAGGCGCTGCCGCTCAGCTGACCCGGCCCGCGGCCGCTCTAGGCGCTGCCGCTCAGCTGACCCGGCCCGCTGCCGCTCAGCTGACCCGGCCCGCTGCCGCTCAGCTGACCCGGCCTGCGGCCGCTCAGCTGACCCGGCCTGCGGCCGCTCTAGGCGCTGCCGCTCAGCTGACCCGGCCCGCGGCCGCTCTAGGCGCTGCCGCTCAGCTGACCCGGCCCGCGGCCGCTCTGGCGCTGCCGCTCAGCTGACCCGGCCCGCTGCCGCTCAGCTGACCCGGCCGGGCGGCGCTGCCGCTCAGCTGACCCGGCCCGCTGCCGCTCAGCTGACCCGGCCTGCGGCCGCTCAGCTGACCCGGCCTGCGGCCGCTCTAGGCGCTGCCGCTCAGCTGACCCGGCCCGCGGCCGCTCAGCTGACCCGGCCTGCGGCCGCTCTAGGCGCTGCCGCTCAGCTGACTGTTGCCTGGTCGGCGGTGCGCTCAGACGGACGGCGCCAGGACGACACTGGGACCACATCACTAGGTGAAGTGTACTGCGCGCAGTCGGGGACTTCCGGTGGCGGCTGACCGCTTCGGTTATCTCTGTCTGGGGGGGGCAGGACCGGAGAGTTGGCCGACACTGCTCGTGTAGCGTCTTCCCGGCGGCTGACTGCATTGGTCGCGAACACCATTGGTGCATTGGTCTAGATCGGGTAGTCGTCTGTGGAGACCCAACTCCGGTCCGGGCCATCATCTAGCACGGGCTGCGTTTTAGCTCTGCGAACTCGCATTATTTAATTTGTCCGGGCAGCCGGGACGAAGCGTCGAGGTGAAAATCGAGGGATGGTTCTTCGATCGAGTCCCAGACTACGTGCTGCGCTATTTTTTCGACCGTCTTCACCCCTGAAGTGGGAAAACGATAAAAATACGACTCTCCCTGTATGACACCTGAATACCGAATGATGCCGACGGGCGGCGTTATCAGAGCCTGGGTGGCTGCGGGGTGCTGAGCCTCACCTGCAGAAGTGACTCGGATACCACTCTATGGTGGTCAGTCAGGCTGTGATCCCACACGTGAGTGCAGCGCACCTCGGCACCGGCACGGCCACCCCGTCAGCCTGCCGACGGCCACCCTGTCAGCCTGCCGACGGCCACCCTGTCAGCCTGCCGACGGCCACCCTGTCAGCCTGCCGACGGCCACCCTGTCAGCCTGCCGACGGCCACCCTGTCAGCCTGCCGACAGCCACCCTGTCAGCCTGCCGACGGCCACCCTGTCAGCCTGCTGACGGCCACCCCGCCAGCCTGTTGACGGCCACCCTGAGTCGCCGGTCAGGCTGCTACCCTACACGTCAGTGCACCCCGGCACCGCCACTGCCACTCACCTGACCTCTGACGGCCACCATGACAAGGAAGACCGCCTATTTTGATAGTCATAGACGACTTCAGACCAGTTAGCTCTTTGCTTGGCTTCGAATTATGAGGGTTGCACATTTTATCGCGCTTGCTTCCCTTTTTGCTCTTCCTGCGACGTCATACCACTCAGATCGTAGTGATGTACAACGTTGAAGGTTTCGCCGTGGCACTGCCCAAGTGTCGCCTATTTTACAAATATTATTTTGTAGTGAAAGGTTCACGTACCCCATATAGAAAAATTGCAAGCATCACCACAATTAAAGATATTACCACCGACTTCATCTTCCAGAAAGTCGAAATCCTTCTACGATATAAGATTAACCGTGTTAGCCAGTTATGATACATTACAATGATTTTAGCATACTAACTGACGGCCACCCTGATTGTATGCTTATTATGTTACAAATGATTAATAACGTGCCCACACTCGGGAATGATCCACATACATAGGTCGCAGCGATATTATAGCGTGTTCTCGTGAACTTAATTAATATACCACTTTGTTCCTGCATAAGAACTGGGCACTTGCACTCCTTCACTCATTTATTGCACTAATGTTGATCCGATGTTGTTTATTTCCCTGCCTTTTCACCCCTTGATAAGATTTCTCTCGTTCTCCTAGCACATTTTTTTTTTTTGCTTCCACATTGCCTCGGCTGCTTACTGGAAGCAGTTTCCTACAACGGATGTGTGGCCGTGAATCTTGTATTGTCCTCGCCTACTGTTTTGAGCACTCGGCGATACCTGGGTCGGTATCGAAATTCCTTGCATCGATATAGGCAGTTGGGTATATTCGAGAAGTACATAATCGTGGCAAGGCATAGGTGGGTTTTGGCTTTGCTTTGGACCCGCGTCTTATTCGCAAGGTGGTTGGAGTTTTCCTACGATTGGTCTAGTTGTGTATGTTTGTTTTCTTTATTTATTTGCGTGTTCCTCATATCACTTGAATAGTTATGGTGCACACACGACGGCCGTCCTGTCGGTTGCCGCACTGCGAGCTAGACTCGTCCAACACGAATGTATTCGACGACGAACGTGCAATTGGGTTTCCTAGTCTTGCAGTGCATGACATCACAGCAAAGCTGTGCCTCTATATTGTGTTGTTGTTCGACGCGCGTCGTTGGTGGTGCGGGCTGTCGGCAGTGGCCTTATCGTTTCCCACCACGCATGTCCGGGTGTGTTCCGCGTGCGGTCGTCGTTGTGAACAGTGAGCCTTTCGCCGGCTGTTGGGACGGTGATCCAGCTGTACGCTGTTGGTTTTGTGCTAACGGAAACGCCCCGCGAATATCACCGGAGAGCATGAGAGTTGACTGGGATGTTGCCCGGACGCAGCCTGTTGTATGGGTTGGAATGTTGCGCTGGTGCAGTCTGTTGTATGGGTTGGAATGTTGCGCTGGTGCAGTCTGTTGTATGGGTTGGAATGTTGCGCTGGCGCAGTCTGTTGTATGGGTTGAAATGTTGCACTGACGCAGTGTGTTGTATGGGTTGGAATGTTGCGCTGGTGCAGTCTGTTGTATGGGTTGGAATGTTGCGCTGGTGCAGTCTGTTGTATGGGCTGGAATGTTGCTCTGGCGCAGTCTGTTATATGGGTTGGAATGTTGCGCTGACGCCATATGTTTTATGGGCTGGAATGTTGCGCTGGCGCCGTGTTGGATATTGATGCGAACAGAACTATGACTGTGATGACAACCAGTCCCAGTGGAGGGAATGTGCATGTTCACGGTGGGGGCGTGAGATGCTGGAAGAAACCCGTAAATGCCGGATAGAACAAGCAAATAAAGCGTTGCGAAGGACGGAGCCGCTATTGTCACAGGACCGTGCGAATCGCGCATGGGCGACTGAAGCTGTGGTGTGAGGAACCGCGACAAACCCGGCTGGGTCGGAACAGTTTCGACTTGAAAAAGCAGTCAACCCGAGCGGTGTATTACAGTGCTGCGTCGCTCGCCTCGCAACTGCGGAGTCGAGCAATAGAATCAGGCGCTGCTACTAGTCAAGTCGTACAGAAACGCGGAACCTATGCAGGGGAAAGCACGCTCGCAAACCAGCCAGACGATGGAAGGCTCGGGTACACAGCCGCGCGCGCACCAAACCTTTGGCGTATTATATACCGGTAATTGAATCTATACGTCACGAGCACGAGAGCCAAAAGCTTTGTCACCAAAACTGTTGTCCAATTACAGCGTATGGTTAAAAGGGCAAAAATATAATGCAAATAAATTACCTGATATATTTAAGTTCCAGTTCAACTACTATAACTGAGACCCGAATCAGCCGCTGACAGTACAGATCCCTCATACTTTGTGTTGGTCTAGCGAAATAATGCCAACTATCACTGGCGTCGTTCGCATACAACACATGTAATATAATCGATACTAATGCAACGAACAAGGGTGTCAGGTTAGCATGGCCAGACACCCCGTTCGTTTTCAGTCACAGCAAGATAAATAGTTGGGTCATGAGCTCGGCCACGTGAGTGAAAAGTGCCGGACACCGCGTCCCGAGCAGGGCACAACACCGACGCCGAGTCGGCCGGCACCTGCTCCAGCTGGTACTGGGCGCTGACAGTCGGTCCCTGGTCTCTGCTCCGGCACAGGACACCGACAGTCGGTCCCTGGTCCCGGCTCTGGTATAGGGCGCCGACAGTCGGCCCCTGGTCTCGGCTCTAACACTAGGCACAGACAGTCGGTCCCTGGTCTCGGCTCTGGCACTAGGCACCGATGGCCAAGCTCTTGCATTCCCTGCGATGATCCTATGTCCCTAGTGACGCCCCCATATCCATGAAACGCTGTCATTTCCCCGGCGATGCTGACATATCCCCGGTGCACAGGCGTCCGCCCAGGGCGGCTGTGCCGACGCTGGCGCTGGCGGCACTGTGCTAGTGTTGAGCCACAGCCAGGCCGATGTCCTGTTCCTCGTCGTCCGAGTAGTCGATGCCGGCGCCGGTGGAGGCCTTCAGGCCGTCCGACGAGCGCAGGCGGCGCACCTTGGTAGGTGGACTGGCAACACGACCGGCAGGTCAGGTCAGGTCAGACCGGTGTGGTCTGAACGGCATATCGGACGCACGACAATCACATCGGGTCAGTCAGAAATCGACACAGAAATCACTCGGTCGACACAGGTCACAGATGAAGCAGGAGTTTGTGATTTGAGTTTAAGGGCGCTTCGACCAACGCGTGATCATTTAGCACCCAGCGCAGGAGTTAAATGCGAACAATGTAAGGTAACAATGTAACCGACAAACAGGCCAGTTAGTTAGTTATTTGGGCTTAAGGGCGCATCGACCAGGGTTGATCATTCGCGCCCAGAACAAACAGGCCAGGTGAGAAAAATAGGCTGTTGCTAGATTTTAGCATCCAGAACATTATTGTCTCCAGAAAGTCAAAATCTCATGTTTCGAATTTGGAGGTTGAATGGTACTGCTGGACAAGCTGGACAATGAGCTGTTCTGCGATAAAATGCTTAAGGCTCACCGGAAAGTGCAAGCTAAGATTCCGGTGTCACAGGTTTGGAGTTAGTTATTAGGGCTTAAGGGCGCATCGACTACATTGGTCATGTAGCGCCCATCACAGGTTTGGAGAAAATATCCTTCCGTATTCGATTACCGTAAATGTCTTATCTATGCATCCAAGATTGCAAAACACGAACTCTACTCTGGACAAAGGAGACAAATACAGACAATCACGCGTGGATAACGGGGGTTAAATAAACAGCGTAAAGGTGAAGGCCGGCCGGCACGGGGTGGAATACAGGCGGCACAAGGACAAAATGCAAACGATACAGGGGTTGAATACATACGAAGCAGAAGTCGCATAGTTGTGCAGAATTAACACCGCGAGATCTAGTTACTGCCTAGTGCTTTGTAGTGTTACTTTTAATTAGACATCCCATTCTTACAGATAGAGGACTTCAAATGTATGGCTAGAGATGTTCCATTATTTCGCCTCACATTCCACTACACTACTAGTGTTTCATCACGAAAATAAGCCTAGAGAACAGGTTTTTTTCGTTCCAGCATACCAAATTAGAGGACAAAACGTTCACCTTGATAATAACTTATTGCACTTGCAATAAAGCTAACGTAAAACTAAACATTCATGCTACAGCGATGTCCACATCACGACTCGTCACGTCACGCCCCAACCCTCAACCACCAGTCCCGAGATCAGTCGGCCCGCTGTGCCCGATCGTGTCATCCGCGAGTCGGCGCGGTGCACTTGTCAGGAAACGGCCATCGTTACGTCCGTCCAAAATGTCAATGTCTGGGACATCTGTGTCTATCAACCTTGCACCGCCTGGGTGATACAAGAGGGGATCTGCGGACGTCGGACTGTGGCGGGACTGGTCGCCTGACTACGACATCATCTTGTCTGTCCCCGGTATCTGGAGTGGTACAAGAGGGGATCTGCGGACGTCGGACTGTGGCGGGACTGGTCGCCTGACTACGACATCATCTTGTCTGTCCCCGGTATCTGGAGTGGTACAAGAGGGGATCTGCGGACGTCGGACTGTGGCGGGACTGGTCGCCTGACTACGACATCATCTTGTCTGTCCCCGGTATCTGGAGTGGTACAAGAGGGGATCTGCTGACGTCGGACTGTAGCGGGACTGGTCGCCTGACTACGACATCATCTTGTCCGTCCCCGGTATCTGGAGTGGTACAAGAGGGGATCTGCGGACGTCGGCCTGTGGCAAGACTAGTCACCTGACTACATCATCTTAGAATAAACTGAATCTGCCGGCAGCCAGGACATCAGTAATATGGCGCACCTATCACTGCACGAGGACGAGACGAGTCCTGCTCCTTGGACAGACGCAATTCGCTTCACTTCTCTGAAACAATCCTACTTGATTTCGTTCGGATGACCCGTTTCCACGGCAGTGTTCCGTGCAAGTGCGCCGTGACGAGACTCGAGCAGAGCGAAGGGAATGCCTCACCTGTTATTGGAGGTTGAGGGCGCATCGACTGCGTCGGCCACGCAGCGGTGTCTCACCTGTGCAGTCCGTCGGCGTCGGCGTCGCTGTTGGAGGACGGCGTCGGCGACGACGGCGGCGACACGGCCGCTATCACGGCATGTGTGGAGTCGGACAACATCCGGTTCTGCCGCGTCACGTGTGTTGTTATTGGGGTCTGGGGGCCCAGCAGCTGTGTGGGTTTCACAGCTGCAGCGACACGTGGAGAACCGTGTTTGTGATGCGTTGGTTGGTTATTGGTTTTACGACACATCAACCATTGGGCCATGCAGCGTCGCCAATCTCCCACGACGATTTGTCGTGGGCGAAGAGTAGCGACAGGTGAGACTCGAACCCACAACCTTTCGATTGTGAGACGAGCAACTTACCCCTAGACTACTCGTCCCCTGTTTGTGATATGTGATGAGCGATGCCGGGGCGTGCAAGAGGGAGAGGGAGAGAGAGAGCTGGCGTAAGACTCAGCTGGCCTGCGACAGCTGCCTCGTATGTCTGCGTCAACACAGTAGGTGGTCAGACGTGCCTGGACAAGCAGAGTGGCAGGAGAGTCTGCTACGGTTTTCTAATTGCATTGTATGCGAAAATGTCAGCAGTATTCAAAATGTGTGATAAAGTGGCATATATGAGGTGCTCTGTGGCAGTCAGTGTGGTAACATGAGGTGCCATGTGGTGGTCGGCTGGTGTCATGAGGTGCCCGTGGCAGTCGGCGGGGTGCCATGAGGTGCCATGTAGTGGTCGGCGGGTGCCATAAGGTACCCCGTGGTGGTCGGCGGAGATTACTATGAGGTGCCCTGTGGCGGTCGAGACAACAGAATGAAACAGAATGAAACGCTCTCGATGGAGGTTATCTCCGCGTGTGTATGTGAGGCCAAGACGAGATGACTGCAGAAATGCAGAAGCAATGTAAAATAATTGACCATGTGGCCTGGAAATTCACAGTTAATGGAATTGTGCTATTTCATCCTTGTTTTAGGTTTTTACCATTTTGCTACATGTGTGGGCAATCATTATACACACGACTGCTAAAAAATGTAAAACGCATGTGACTGAAGTGAAAGGCATTCCGTCTTTTTAATCCTTAAGTAGCGATCCTTTGTTTTCTTCCAATCTTTCACTATTCCCAAGCAACTTCTTTCTTCATACACACAGTTAATGGTGAAGTAATTTTAGGACACTGTGCAGAAGAGTGCATTTGATCTACCACGTGTCGCATCATTGATAACATCCTCCAATAAGCAAACAGCGTGCACTAGCGAGAGGTACCAGGGAGCGAGCATTAACGAGCAGCGGTACGTAACAACGGCAGATCTACAAGTTTACTCTTGATTGAAACATTCTAGACAGAGCCAGGGATAGCAGTCCACAGCAGTAGCTTGGCAACACTTGCTTCCACTGACGACTTACGATGCGTCCTTCCCTGCCGAACATCATGAGGAACGTGTCGATAAACTCCCGACTTCGGTCCTCCCACTTCTGGAGGAACTCGGCGCGCTTGTCGGATATATCGGCAATGGCCTTTTTACCCCGATGCTTCAACTCGTCCATTTTGTTCTGGATGCGGAACTTCTTCTCCTGAGGAATGACCGTGTTGAGGGTGTTGCCTCGTCGCTGATTTTTCGAGCTGACGGCGCACAACTCGCGTACGCCCCACGGGACCCAAGGTATCGCCAGGGACTGAAGCATAGAAGGTCGTCCCACTGGAAGGCACTTAAATCGAGGGATCGTCTCACGTGACTGAAGGTGTCCGAGCGGAATGAACAGGAGAGCTAACTGGAAAGGGGTCGTTCCACAGGGCTCAAGGTGTGGGCCGAAGCAAGGGGGGGGGGTCGCTGTGCATGTACAAAGCTTCAAGTGTTGGAGGAGACTGAGGTGTGACAACATCCTGGTGAGCTATCGAAACACTCAGTGCGGCACATTGGGAGTTTAGGGAGGAGTTTAGGGACGTACCGAGTGCGTCTGTCATGCAGCTGGGTGACAGAGGAAGCTGGGGTGGTCCAACTTTTGACATATAATATCGGCTACGTTCCCACTTTGAAAGTGCATTCTCGGCATGCTTCAACTTCAGCTTGAAACTTTTCCAATCGCCGCTCTTCAGCTTCTGGCTTTTCTGTCACCGATTGCCAACCATTCCGACTGTAGTACTATTATCCTTAAAAGTATTAAACTAGAGTGTAATACTTTTAAGGCTCTTTAACTTTTAGAGATGGAGAACCGTATTAAATTATACATCAAGATGTTTACTATTTGTCATTTTCCAATGTTCAGAACTAGGTTTAGACAGGAATGAAACAAATACCTAAAAAAAGACGTTGCATTTTGGATGAAGTTGAACTTGGGGGAAGGCCAGAAAATGCATGACTTTTTGGGTAGCCTGCAAGAAAACAATACCATGACAAACCTATTGTTATGGGCAGGGAACGTGAAGCTTCGAAATGTTCATCACCGATTCCACACTCCAACCCAAACTAACGTGTCATTCATGTACTTACATTTATGAAAGAGACGTTGAGCTCCTTGGCCGAGTAGCCGCGCGCCAGGTTGCGCCGCACATAGACGTCGTAGTCCTTGACGATGCGGGAGACTACGTCGGAGGTGGAGACGCCCTCGGTCCGCTGGGTCGCCACAAACATGCCTGCGGGCAGACGTGCGGTCGGCACTGCTAGTCGGCCAGGAGGCGGTAGTGGCGGAACACGGCACACAGTCGCAGTGGCAGAACACGGGGGACGGTGGTGGTGACATGCCACCCGAGGTCGGGGTGGTCACGGAGCATCGGGGCAGTGGTGGTGGCAGGACATGGGCACAGTGGTGGTAACAAAACATTGGGACACTGGTGGTGGCAGGAGGGATACAGTGGTGGTAGCAGAACAAGGGAGGCAAGTGGTGGTGGGATGGCATGAAAGAAAGAGACGAGATGTAAGAAAGACACAGTAGGAGGCTCATCGTGATGAAGAATGCTATGAATGAGGGAGTAGAACTGGTTAAGCTGTCTACAAACTATTCAGCTTGGTCTCCTCAGCACATCCCGCGCATGCTGAAATTTTGGATTGCCGGCAACGATTCCGGCGAAGAAAGCTGGCGGTTTTCTGGAGCATCTCGTCCGGGGCATCCTCAGAACCCAGTCGGGCCGAGTTCGACCGTCACGTCAGCTGACGCTCCGGTGATACACTCGGCTGGCTTGTGGGCGGCGGCGGGTCAGACAGGGGCGGGGCGGCGCCGCGTCCAGCCGGCGGAGGACGCGGCGCGGTGACCGGTCAGAGCGCGAGCTCAGCTGACGCTCCGGTGATACACTCGGCTGGCTTGTGGGCGGCGGCGGGTCAGACAGGGGGGGGCGAGCCGCGTCCAGCCGGCGGAGGACGCGGCGCGGACCGGGTCGCTTGGGGGAGGACGCGGCGCGGTGACCGGTCAGAGCGCGAGCTCAGCTGACGCTCCGGTGATACACTCGGCTGGCTTGTGGGCGGCGGCGGGTCAGACAGGGGCGGGGCGGAGCCGCGTCCAGCCGGCGGAGGACGCGGCGCGGTGACCGGTCAGAGCGCGAGCTCAGCTGACGCCGACGGCTGACGGTCACCGGAGGTCCGCGGCTGCCTCGTACGCCGCCGCATCCGTCAATATCCAGTCCAGCAAGCCGAACATACAGGAACTTCACGAAATCGAGAGGAGAAGATACGACTTGGTCCGCATCGCCGAACCATAGTTGAGATGCAGCTTCACACCGTGCCTTTTGTGCACTCCTGGTTACAGGATTATTCGAGTGAACTGGGAGCAGGGAGGAGCGGTCACGGCCGAGTGAACTGAAAGCGGGGGAGCTGCCACGGCCGAGTGAACTGAAATCGGACAGGAGCGGTCACGGCCGAGTGAACTGAAAGCGGGGGAGCTGCCACGGCCGAGTGAACTGAAAGCGGGGAGCTGCCACGGCCGAGTGAACTGAAAGCGGGGAGCGGCCACGGCCGAGTTGCACACACATTTCACTTGCGTGCAAATACTATAAATTGGCGTTACATCACGCCGATGTGGCTTCCATTACCATTCCCATCACCATTACTATACCATTAAATTTCCAGTACTTTATTCGCTACATGCATGCCATTCGGCGCCAGACTAAACAGCCGATCGTTCCCCGAGTCAGCGCGTACCTTTCTTCTTGAGCTGGGCGTACACGTCGACACCGGAGCCGGTTGTGTAAGGGTAGTCATCGTGCGCCACGAAGTCTATCTGCCGACAAAGGAGACTGATGAAACCACCACCGGCGTGTGGGTCACCAGTACACCTGTCGGCCATGTCCACAGTACTCCGTCCACAGTACCGCTCCCAGTACACGTGTCAGCCGCGTCCACAGTACCGCTCCCAGTACACCTGTCGGCCATGTCCACAGTACACCGTACACAGCACTGCTCCCAGTACACCTGTCGGCCATGTCCACAGTACACCGTCCACAGTACCGCTCCCAGTACACGTGTCGGCCATGTCCACAGTACCGCTCCCAGTACACCTGTCGGCCATGTCCACAGTACATCGTACACAGCACTGCTCCCAGTACACGTGTCGGCCATGTCCACAGTACTCCGTCCACAGTACCGCTCCCAGTACACCTGTCGGCCATGTCCACAGTACCGCTCCCAGTACACCTGTCGGCCATGTCCACAGTACACCGTACACAGCGCTGCTCCCAGTACACCTGTCGGCCATGTCCACAGTACCACTCCCAGTACACCTGTCGGCCATGTCCACAGTACCGCTCCCAGTACACCTGTCGGCCATGTCCACAGTACCACTCCCAGTACACCTGTCGGCCATGTCCACAGTACACCGTCCACAGTACCGCTCCCAGTACACCTGTCGGCCATGTCCACAGTACCACTCCCAGTACACCTGTCGGCCATGTCCACAGTACACAGCAGTGCTCCCAGTACACCTGTCAGCCGCGTCCACAGTACCACTCCCAGTACACCTGTCGGCCATGTCCACAGTACCACTCCCAGTACACCTGTCGGCCATGTCCACAGTACACAGCACTGCTCCCAGTACACCTGTCGGCCATGTCCACAGTACCGCTCCCAGTACACCTGTCGGCCATGTTCACAGTACACCGTACACAGCACTGCTCCCAGTACACCTGTCAGCCGCGTCCACAGTACCACTCCCAGTACACCTGTCGGCCATGTCCACAGTACCGCTCCCAGTACACCTGTCGGCCATGTCCACAGTACCACTCCCAGTACACCTGTCGGCCATGTCCACAGTACCGCTCCCAGTACACCTGTCGGCCATGTCCACAGTACCACTCCCAGTACACCTGTCGG
>JAOTOL010001659.1:430000-447500 GCA_034440575.1 Imbricaverruca yamaguchii
GTACCTATATGCACATCTGTTGCAGGATAATACTCGTCACGTACAACGCTTGAATTTGTTTGGTTATTGGGGTTTAGGGGTGCATCGACTGCAGGTCATGCAGCGCCCACAACGCTTGAACTTGAACACGATAACAGCAAATGCGTATCAAAGCCATTCGTCGACATGTGACATATGCATCGGGTTGACCGGGACCATTGATTGACGTGCAAGAAACGCTAATGGGAATATTTCATATATTGAGATTTGCAAGTAACCAATTACCAATAGGGTGTTACTAAGGACATAAAAACCCGGTCGGTGATGTGCTTGTGTCATCACAACAGAGAATATATCTGAGAATTTCCGCATTCCTCAGTATGCAGTGCGGCACCGGGTGTGACGGCAGATACGCCTTACAAACAGGAAAAATTCGCAAGGTTCCACACAATATCTGCACCAGGTAGATGGAATAAGCACACCGGGTTAATCATAATGGAAATACGTGGTATAAAAATAACCGATTTTAAATTAATAATCTCATGCATTTTTTTCTTCATTCAGACAATTTCCAACCCTAGAAAGGTAAATGTTTTACCAAGGGTGTCACTTTCTATGTATTACGAGGCCCACTGGCCCCTCAATCATTGATTAGGCCACCTCAATCAACACACCCTCCCCCACGTGACGGTCGGGACAGGACCGTGATGGTCAGGACAGGACCGTAATGGTTGGGACAGGACCATCACGGTCGGGACAGGACCGTGACGGTTGGGACAGGACCATGATGGTCGGGACAGGACCGTGATGGTCGGGACAGGACTGTGACAGTCGGGACAGGACCATGACGGTCGGGACAGGACCATGATGGTCGGGACAGAACCGTGATGGTCGGGACAGGACCGTGACGGTCGGGACAGGACCGTGACGGGTGGGACAGGACCGCGATGGTCAGACAGGACCGTGATGTTCGGGACAGGACCGTGACGGTCGGGACAGGACCGTGATGGTCGGGACAGGACCGTGACGGTCGGGACAGGACCGTGACGGTCGGGACAGGACCGTGATGGTCAGGACAGGACCATGACGGTTGGGACAGGACCGTGACGGTCGGGACAGGACCGTGACGGTCAGGACAGGACCGTGACGGTCGGGACAGGACCGTGATGGTCGGGACAGGACCGTGACGGTCGGGACAGGACCGTGACGGTCGGGACAGGACCGTGACGGTCGGGACAGGACCATGGCGGTCGGGACATGACCGCAGTGATAAATTATTTGTAAAATAGGGTGGAAATGCCACTTTCCGAACACTCAATAGACATCCTTCTCAGAATTATCGACATCCTGCTCCATGTTACGTGCTTGTGAAGTCTTTGTGTTCCTTACTAGCTGTATGTCGCTTGCAAGTATCATGCTAAAACTCCTAATAAGGAATAGTGATGCATGAACATTTCGAACGCAATTTCGAGTAAAGGGATTAACTATGATGAAATATGGCGTACGGTATCAGTTTATAGCGTAGGTACTTTTTCCTGTCCCGAATATAGCTCTTTCTAAATTATGAATATCAAAGCAAATGACAAATGTACAGTCGTAAGTACCACTGGCTCAAATTTGAGTCTGAAAAATCATTTTAATTGACACTAATTCTATGGCAAATTTCGACACCCTTCCATGCCCGTTTCCGACATCTCACACCTAACGAAAAACCATTATTTTACCCTGCATGACCGTGACGGTAGGGACAGGACCGGTGACGGTCGGGACAGGACCGTGACAGTCGGGACAGCACTGTGACGGTCGGGACAGGACCATGGCGGTCGGGACATGACTGCGACGGTCGGGACAGGACCGTGACGGTCGGGACATGACCGTGACGGTCGGGACAGGACCGCGACGGTCGGGACAGGACCGTGACGGTCGGGACAGGACTGCGACGGTTCGGACAGGACCGCCACGAGGCAGCAGAACCCGTAACACATGGGGTGCGAGCGCGAGCAGGACGGCCTCACCTCCCACCAGCAGGTACACGTTGGGGAAGACGTTCTTGGCCTGCTTCAGCTGGCGTGCGTGCCCCATGTGGAACACGTCGTAGATGCCGTCGGCGTATACGCGCGCCGGTCGGGGAGCTGCCGGCAGGCTACAGCTTCAGACGAGCTGAATTCACACGACACAGGCAGGGTCATGTCGGCACACACGGGACACCGCACAGAGCACCACCGGAGCTCGGCTGAAAACGGCGCCCGGCTGGGAACAATAGTCCGCTCCCACATCACAGCGGCACCGGGCTAATAATAATAGTCCGCTCCCACATCACACCATCAACAATTCCTCACCCCTACGTCGTCACGTCTGCATGTATGCATGCATACATGAATTTTGTACCGAGGACAAAACTAAATAATTACAGTTGATGCTCCACGATAAGCAAGCCTTGCGACCAACGATGTTGAGGCACACCTGATCTTAGGTAGAAAATTACAATTTCCTATGAAATTCTAAATTTTACCCTTTCTCTTCCTCCAATTTTCCACTCATACACTACAGCTTTCGGACAGACTTTCCACTATCGGCACCAAAGATCAACATTGACTTCGTGGCAGTGCATAGGCGTAGGCACCCTCCTGGCAAGCCACCCACTGCCAATGGGCGTAGGAACGCTTCGGGCACCAGTCAGAGTGGGAAGACCACACCGCTGTATCGCTAAAAGTAGGGTTAAAACCAGAAGCTATAATTAGCATTGACAGGCCGCAACTAATTGATATACCACATTGCAGCGAGGGCACAGCGAAGCTGGCTACCGAATCTACTTTTCCCACGCAGTGCTGGAACCAAGGAGGAAATACATTAGCGTTACATAATAACACTTCCTTCCATTTTACTTCCATCGAAATAATGGCTGGAAAAAACCGTCGTCACATCAATAAATAACGACACCAGAGGGCAGGCTTGCCTCCCAACACGGCGAACAGGACCGGGCATATCCTGATTTGACTGGCCACGCCCTGACTGGACTGGACTGGGCACGCCCTCACGGGACTGGTCACGCCCAGACTGGGCTGGTCACGCCCTCACAGGACTGGTCACGCCCCAAACTGGAATAGTCACGCTCCTACAGGACTGGCCACTCCCAACTTGACTGGTCATACCCAAACTGAACTGGTAACGCTCCGACAGGCCTAGTCACCCTCTGAAGGGACAGGCTGACCTCTGAGGGGACGGGTCACGCTCATACTAGACGGGTTAATCCCTCACGGGACTGATCACGATCAGACTGGACTGGCCATGACCCGACGGGACGGGTACGCCTTGAAGAGACTGATCACGCCACGATAGCACTGATAAAGCAGTGTGCCGATCTCCCTCCCACACCCGCCGATAGCGAATGAAACCAGGCATCCCGATCTCCGACGTAGCCTGCCAGCTCAAACTCTACATCCCGGGCAGCTGGTAATCTCAAACTCTGCATCTCGGGCAGCTGGCCAGCTCAAACTCTACAGCCCGATCAGCTGACCAGCTCAAATTCTACATCCCAGATAGCTGGCCAGCTCAAACACTGCATCCCGGGCAACTGGCCAGCTCAAACACTGCATCCCGGGCAACTGGCCAGCTCAAACTCTACATCAAAGGCAGCTGACCAGCTCAAACTCTACATTCCGGGCAGCTGTACCGCCTCAGTAGCACAGCATCGCGGTCAATGAGGGCTGCCCGACGCAGCAACAGAAGACTGTACCCTGATGGCATAGCAGCAGACACGGCAACAGAGGACTGTACCCAGGTGACACACCAACAGAGGACTGTACCCAGGTGACACAGCAACAGAGGATTGTACCCAGGTGACACAGCAGCAGAGGACTGTACCCAGGTGACACAGCAGCAGAGGACTGTACCCAGGTGACACAGCAACAGAGGACTGTACCCAGGCGGCAACAGTCCCACCTGGACAGCGTGGCTGGGCGCCAAATAATCACTGGCAGCTCATGCACCCTTCGGCCCAAATAATCCACCAGTCAGCAACATGGCATCGTGTCAAGCACCAGTCATCGAGGACGATGGCTCGACCATTCGGCTCATCCGCGGTGATCTCAGAAAGACGTCCAACAGACAGCCTCCCACGTCTGATATCTACACAGAGGGTACGTTGGGGTTCACACCGTCTGCAGGAGTGGCCATGATGCCGGACGGGGATCGCCCGGTCCGTGCTGTGGCGCCTGTTTGGGGTATCACAGTGTCGAAATTCACCTCAGGGTGAGCCGGGGCACATGTGCTGTGAGGTGAGGCGAGGTGAGGTGAGATGAGATGAGATGAGGTGTGGTGAGGTGAGATGAGGTGGGGTGTGGTGAGGTGAGATGAGGTGGGGTGGGGTGGGGTGGGGGGGTGGGGTGAGGTGAGGTGAGATGAGATGAGATGAGGTGGGGTGAGGTGAGGTGGGGTGGGGTAGGGTGAGGTGAGATGAGATGAGGTGAGGTGAGGTGAGGTAAGATGAGGTAAGGTGAGGTGGGGTGGGGTTGGGTGAGGTGAGATGAGATGAGATGGGGTGGGCTGAGGTGAGGTGGGGTGGGGTGGGGTGGGGTGAGGTGAGATGAGATGAGGTGAGGTGAGGTAAGATGAGGTGGGGTGGGGTGGGGTGAGGTAAGGTTGGGTGAGGTAAGGTGGGGTGAGGTAAGGTGAGGTAAGGTGGGGTGAAGTAAGGTAGGGTAAGGTACGGTGGGGAGGGGTAAGGTAAGGTGAGTGGGTTGATGTACGGTGGGGTGGGGTGGTGTGAGGTAAGGTGTGGTTGGGTGGTGTGAGGTAAGGTTAGGTGAGGTGGTGTGAAGTAAGGTAAGGTGAGGTAAGGTGAAGTGAGGTGAGGTAAGGTGAGGTGAGGTGAGGTGAGGTAAGGTAAGATGAGGTGGGATGAGGTAAGGTAGGGTAAGGTGGGGTGAGGTAAGGTAAGGTGGGGTGATGTGAGGTAAGGTGAGGCGAGGTAAGATGAGGTGAGATAAGGTGGGGTGAGATAAGGCGGGGTGAGATAAGGCGGGGTGAGATAAGGTGGGGTGGGATAAGGTGGGGTGAGGTAAGACTGAGGTGGGGTCGGGTGAGATGGTGACTGACCTGTGCCGGCCCGGGCCTGCTCCAGGGTGATCTTCTGTGTGTAGTCGCACATGGCCCGCGCGTAGTCGGCCTCGGGCTCGTGGCTGAACGGCGCCTCTGCCCGCAGCCCCTGGCCGAGGCGACACCAACCACCGTAAGCAGGCGCACACCGTCACAATCGCACCGGCAGTCGGATAACACTCTATTGATATACGTCCAAAGTGGCTGGTGAAAACTGTTTTCGGGAGATGGACACAGGCTCCGGTAACGGGAGACGTGGCGATGCATGTAAGAGGCCCTGAAAAACCAGCGCTTAACTCACATTTTACCATTTGTATCCACTCAGTGCTGCAGCGAGAGTCAACTCGATCTCCACAAACATATAGTCCTAACTACGAAAAGGTAGACAACCAATGTCTGCAGGACAGAGATGCGCAAGTTGACAGTCAATGTCTGCATGACAGGTGCACAGGTGGACAGTCAATATCTGCAGGGCAGAGGTCCGCAGTTTCACAGCCAAATCTGCTGGGCAGAGGTACACCGGTGGACAGCCAATATCTGCAGGACAGAGGTAGGTACATAGGTGGGCAATCAATGTCTGCAGGACAGAGGTACACAGGTGGGCAGCCAATGTAAGCACGACAGAGAAGCACAAGTAGACAGCTGTCTGCAGAAAAGATACGCACGAGTGGATGGCTGCCTGCAGGGTAGATAATCACAGGTGTATAGCCAACATCTGTACGACAGACAAGTACAGGTGGACAGCTTAATACAAGACAAATAAGCACATGTAGACAGCTGATGTCTGTAGGACATCAGCACAAGAGACAGCCAGTGTCTGTAGGACAGAGAAGTACAATTAAATGTGTCTAAAAACATTTAAATATGATTAAATGCAATTAACAGATGATCAAAAGCGGAAAATGTCCGAAATGGTGAAAAAGTGCTCATGACATTCCAGGTTCCAGCGCCCAAAAAAAAAACAGCAAAGATGTTGTAAATTCTATTGTATTTTCAACTTATTTCTTCTGTACCCTAATCAATACGCCCTGAACTGCGGGGGTTTGTCCCTATCCCTCTAGATGCCGGAGCCGGTGATGGACACTATCCCAGCCGATGCCGGAGCCGGTGATGGACACTATCCCAGCCGATGCCGGAGCCGGTGATGGACACTATCCCAGCCGATGCCGGAGCCGGTGATGGACACTATCCCAGCCGATACCGGAGCCGGTGATGGACACTATCCCAGCCGATACCGGAGCCGGTGATGGACACTATCCCAGCCGATACCGGAGCCGGTGATGGACACTATCCCAGCCGATATCGGAGCCGGTAACGGACACTATCCCAGACGATACCTGAGCGGGTGAGGGGACACTATCCCAGCCGATATCGGAGCCGGTGATGAACCCTATCCCGGCCGATACCGGGGCCGGCGACGAACACTATCCCAGCCGATGCCGGAGCCGGTGATGGAAACTATCCTCACGCGTGACCATGATCAGGCGATCATGGCCGTGCGTCTCCAGCCGTGGCCAAAGTCCCAAGGTCCGTACTGCGTCGCGGCATTATCGCAGTGCGAAGAATGTTGCGCCACTCGACCTCAGGGTGCGACAGGTCCAACGCTGGTGAAGTTAGCACCGCCAGAGCGCTGCTCATTCGGATCATTCCTGCTCGTCTCAGTCTAGATCGATGGTGGTGGTTATTCGTTTTACGGCACGTCAACCGATGAGTCATGTAGCGTCGTCGATCTCCCACGCCCATTGGTCGCGGGCGAAGAGTAACGACAGGTGAGGCTCGAACCTTTCGATTGTGAGACGGGCGGACAACTTACCCCCAGACTACTCTTCCCCTCAATCTAGATCGATAAAAAGTTACAAAAAGGTATGAAAAATCGTGAATATATGTTATAAAGATGCCAAACAGGAGTAGTAGACTCTACGATAATCTCCTGTCGATAATCTGTCTGCCCTTGCATCAGGGCGGATAAAGGTCGCCGTCTCAGCTCATGCGCCCACAACGAGTCCATGACAAATAACCCTTCATCGCAGCGAAAATGTGCATTAGACTTTCCGGAGCTATTCACAACGGTGACGGATCCGTCGCAATGACGGACTGCTAATAAAGTGATGCAAGCTTTTGGTCTATTGTGACACGCCAAACATGCGGTGAAAGCCACGCTTATTACGATTTTCCCACGACCCTAATCATGATCCACATGCAGATACTAGAGTTGATCTGACTGACCGATTCATCAGCAAGTGCAATTCAGTTGTTACTTGGGTTCGGGGCGCATCAACTGCATAGGTTATACGGCGAGTGTACGTGAACTTGAGCACCAGCCCGGACACCGCTCCGGCCAGCTGTGCAGCACAGCTGGCCGGAGCACGCTGACCTTGCACGTGGTCGTGCGTCCCCCCCCAGTCTGCACAGGGAAACATAAGGTCCACCCACCCTGACCCTGCACGTGGCCGTGAGTCACCTCCAGTCTGCACAGGGCAACATAAGGTCCGCCCACCCTGACCCTGCACGTGGCCGTGAGTCACCTCCAGTCTGCACAGGGCAACATAAGGTCCACCCACCCTGACCCTGCACGCGGCCGTGCGTCACCTCCACAGTCTGCACAGGGCAACATAAGGTCCACCCACCCTGACCCTGCACGTGGCCGTGAGTCACCTCCAGTCCATACAGGGCAACACAAGGTCCACCCACCCTGACCCTGCACGCGGCCGTGAGTCACCTCCAGTCTGCACAGGGCAACATAAGGTCCACCCACCCTGACCCTGCACGCGGCCGTGCGTCACCTCCAGTCTACACAGGGCAACATAAGGTCCACCCACCCTGACCCTGCACGTGGCCGTGAGTCACCTCCAGTCCATACAGGGCAACATAAGGTCCACCCACCCTGACCCTGCACGTGGCCGTGAGTCACCTCCAGTCCATACAGGGCAACATAAGGTCCACCCACCCTGACCCTGCACGTGGCCGTGAGTCACCTCCAGTCCATACAGGGCAACATAAGGTCCACCCACCCTGACCCTGCACGCGGCCGTGCGTCACCTCCACAGTCTGCACAGGGCAACATAAGGTCCACCCACCCTGACCCTGCACGCGGCCGTGCGTCACCTCCAGTCTGCACAGGGCGACATAAGGTCCACCCACCCTGACCCTGCACGTGGCCGTGGTCACCTCACAGTCTGCACAGGGCAACATAAGGTCCACCCACCCTGACCCTGCACGTGGCCGTGAGTCACCTCCAGTCCTACAGGGCAACATAAGGTCCACCCACCCTGACCCTGCACGTGGCCGTGAGTCACCTCCAGTCTGCACAGGGCAACATAAGGTCCACCCACCCTGACCCTGCACGCGGCCGTGCGTCACCTCCAGTCCATACAGGGCGACACAAGGTCCACCCACCCTGACCCTGCACGCGGTCGTGCGTCACCTCCACAGTCTGCACAGGGCAACACAAGGTCCACCCACCCTGACCCTGCACGCGGCCGTGAGTCACCTCCAGTCTGCACAGGGCAACATAAGGTCCACCCACCCTGACCCTGCACGTGGCCGTGAGTCACGTCCAGTCTACACAGGGCGACTTAAGGTCCACCCTCAACCAGGCCTGCATTGATAACCACAAAAAGGCACCCCAAATAATGGACAGAGGTCGGAGAGATCGGGTGCGGAACCTTACACATCTGGGGGAGGGGAGGGGATCGACTCCGAAATGACATCAATGTCCAATGATAAGAGAGACTCCCAGATCAAATCGGGTTCGAAGCTGTTTGAGATCTCCACCCATGTTGCCACAGCTCTGTCGCTGATAGTGGCGCGATGTGCTAGAGGTCACATCTCGCCGGATCATCGCAGCCGCGCCAACTGACCGCCATATCACATATAAGCATGAGCGTCGGAGGGCCTCTCATAACGAGATCAAGGGGATAGTGGATCTCGTACACCCCAAGGTATCGGAGGCTACTGGTGCTAAAAACGCAAATTTTTAGAAGATGCAGGCCACAATGAACTCTGCAAAATACATTTTTTGAACCTAGGTCAAACTATCCAGGGCCAAATTAAGTCACATTAGTCAAATGTTGATGAGTTAGTGGTTGATAGCTTCTGTGGGCTACACTTGTGCATTAACAAACAAAAAAAGAAGCAATGGGCAAATGCATTCCGAATGTTGAAATGTACATTTAATACCTAAAATATGGCATCGCAGATAAAACAAAAATACTTCACATGCCTTCATACCGGTCACTATATGTTAAAACATTGGAAGCATACTGCAGAAATATTTTCCGGGACAATCTACGTGCAAACTAAGTATCAAGTAGCATTGAACCAAGAACATAATCAACCGGAGACTGACTAGCGAAGTGTAATACATTGTACGGAAACATGCGTGACACAGCATCAGTGCAAAAACGAAATCGGCTGGTTCAAACCGCATGTCCAATAATCACCACTGGATGGCTACTCAGCTTCCTGGGAAACACAAGCCGAACTGAAATTCTCCTGTCGCGAAGGGTGGTGGTGGTCAAGGACGATGGCTGGGTCGGGCCTGTCCAGTGCCACAAAAGTGAACCCACAGAAGAAGAAAAACATATTCACGATCATCACAGCGCAATGATCTGCCAGCATTGTAAACAGCCGCCGGTGGACTCTGTCTGCGTGCGGCTCCAGCACGCCACCGCACCGCCAAGACCTCGACGCGGCCGGTCGGTCGACTTTGCACCTCCACAGTGCCTATATTTATGCACGGATTTCAACAATTCTGTTTTGCCGCTGGTTATTGATTTTGCGACACATCGACCGTTGAGCCATGCAACGTCGCCAATCTGTCGCGCCGATTGGTTGCGGACGAAGAGTAGCGACAGGTGAGACTCGAACCCACAACCTTTCGATTACGAGACGGGCAACTTACCCTTAGACTACTCGTCCCCAATTCTGTTTTGCACGCGATGTGCTCGTCAAGTTGCGACCAAGTCGCACAATTGTAGTCCATTATCTCTGGCGGTTCGCGAGATATTCTTTGAGACCCAGGGGTGTGCGGATTATTTAGTCTCGATGTCAGACTTTGGTTCCCATATCCCGGATGGGTTGGTGGGTCCGTAATGCCACATGTGGATCACACGGTCTGTCGCCGGGTCGGGGGGTCTGGGCGTCGGCCCTGTGCCTGTCGGTCCTGGCCGGCGGGGGTCAAGGGGAGGGCGGTGCTGGAACGTGGGCGGGGTGGTTCATGTGAAGACGTACCTTCCGATTATGTGAAGACGTTATCTACCCAGTAAACTTCGCGGACGTCTGGCATCCTCAGAGTAATGAGGAGAAGGTCCACCCGCCCTCGCGTATCCTTGTATTACGTGGGAGCGACAAGTCTTTCGTTGCTCTGACTTCTCCAGAGGAAGAAAGGCGGCGATCGATTTGTACGAACTCTTCTGTGCGATAAGATGGAAGATGTGGCATAAGCACAGCAGTGGAGTTTGCCAGAGGGGAGGACGCCCAACATCCACCCGCTGCACCCATGTGTACACTCAATGTTGGTCGGGTTCAAGATAAAGTAGAACAAGGCACACTTGTTACAGTGGATGCACATCAGACAACAAAAATACTTTGAAGGAATCATCGTCGCGCAAGTCGTATATTTGAGCGAAAACCCAGAGGAGGAGATCGTAGAGGCTACTAGCCTAGTTCAATGACACAGAGACTACACAATTTAAATCTAGGAAAAACAGCAGACCGATGACCACCAACGTTTTATTGCGCGAACCTGCCCGATGAGGTAAGCGTTTGCTACCTAAGAGTCAACCCTAAAAGTATCGGGTGGATCATTGCACTGCCTCCCCACCCCCAGGTTTTCCGCTGATGGTGAAAAACGACCCACGGTAGCACGCCAAATTTGGCATATCCTTTCCCACACCAATTTGGCATATTGTGTGAAGATTTAGAGGTCAGGACATCTACACTCAACGAATTGGTCAAGGTCAAGAGAGGTCACCTTAAGCAGTCATCACGGTTTAAAAGGTAAAGATATTTGAATGTAACTTTCAGCATTTCCTTATATTTATGGATGCAACAAACCGCACCAGAGAATGTCTTTTATAACTCATTAGCCTTGCCTATTTGCCCATTATGTCTAAAATAAAAGGTTTAGTAACCACTTTGTACAATGGTATGTTAACTAACGTGTTTCGGCCCGCTCTACCCATTGCAAAAACTTAAATTAAAGTAGATTGAAAAGAAATAAAAATTGAAAAGTTCGCAAAAAAAATCAAATGTTCATGTTTAGGTGAGAAAACATCTACTTCGGGACCTAGTTCATTTTGCCCTCCTTTTTCTGATTCCAAATATTTAAAAAAAAAAATAATTTTCATCTCTCCGGAGCCAAAAACATGATGCAAGTCGTAACCCGGTAGCCCCGCTAGTGACGTCACTTTTTGGAGAACAAAATTTTTGGGGCGGTTTCGGGCCCTACTCGACAAACGCTTTCCGTTAACAGCACTTTTGGTTTCGTGCGGGGCTTGGTTCGTGGATTCGAGAGGGGTATAAAAGGATTCCCAATCCTTTTATATCCCCGATCCCTCATACCCCGAGACGGAGTATGAGGATCTGACCGGAAAGACGGCGAGGGGTAAGGTCCGGATGTATTCAACGGACCGAACCGAGGCGAACTTGCCTCCCAGCTTGCAGCGCCAGTGTTTGTTTGAGTGGTTT
Organism: Imbricaverruca yamaguchii; assembly: GCA_034440575.1. Classification (NCBI taxonomy): domain Eukaryota; kingdom Metazoa; phylum Arthropoda; class Thecostraca; family Neoverrucidae; genus Imbricaverruca; species Imbricaverruca yamaguchii. The sequence continues at coordinate 441,767 of JAOTOL010001659.1, forward strand.
TACTGCCCGCCACACCACACGTGGTTGCGAAGACATATATGCCCGTGGGCGGTGCACGCAGGCCAGTTTTATGGCAAGGATACCTCGGCATTTCGCATATAGGTGCCACAACTGCGCTCACATCTCAATCTGATCCAGCTGGCCAATCAATCTGGCGTTGGATTTAACAGTGAAAAGCCCACAGCTGGTATAACGTTTAGAATGTTCGATTTCCAGCACCCCCCGACAGCGACCACTTCCTAGTGTGACCGACATGCCAGGAAGGTGGGACGCCAGGTCAGCGATCACGGCGATATAAATTGCACAGTGAATGGAGTGAATCTCAGACCAGGCTACAAGTCGGAGCTTCTGCCTAGTCTGGGAACCCCGTTTTCACCATGAAGGCCTTCGGCTCAGCGATGCCTGACGGCGCCCCTGACTACGTTCCCAGAGCATGAGGTACAGGCCGCGGTACCGACACCCTGCAGCACACCGCGGGTGGTAGACAGGCAACTCGAGCCCACCGACGGCCATCAAAGGCGCCTGGCCACCATGACGGTGGACACGATCGCTTTCAGGGATGTCACAGCTTTCTTCCGACGCACAAACGCACATAATGCGCACAATAGGGAATACATGAGTCGTGTCGCGAATACGTTGGAACGCGAACAGTCTATGGAGACATCTGGGGTACCGATTGTCTTCAGTTAAGCGCATTTATGGTCAGTTCCGCTCGGTATCCGTACCCATACTCAGAATAAGAGGCCGAGATGTTATATAACCGGGTGATACGTTGCCAAATGCATTGGTCATGCGCCCGCGAAACGCAGCAAAAGTAAGCATGCTGACATGTAAATTGTACATCGCGCTTCCTGTGAGAGGTTGGTAATACACTTCAATTCAGCTGAACAATTTTAATACAATATACTCTCCACAGAAACCGAGCTTACCACGATAATCATTGGTTTGCAGAGCGACTCTGCAGGATCGAGAAATATACATCCACACGACATGCTGTAGCACCCTAGCAAGGAGGTGCGCGCAGAAAACACTATTAATTTTCAATCTTATTTTGGGGGGCAGGATATTTTCTGTCTGAATGGCGAAAGGCAATTGTAATACACTTGTTGAAACTCAAGAAGTTCGCATGATCCTTGGTAGAATCGCGCAATATCCCTTACTTCTTCCTTGAGAAACTTATTAAGTTAAGTTCGTCTTTCGTGTTTTTAGCTAGAAATCAGTGCATTTTGTCATTAAAAAAAAACAATGTGGCTTCCGCAAATATCGTAGTATGATCCATCACATTCATCACACACTCGAGTGAAACGAGCCAGACGAGACCGAGTGTGTGAGTGGGTACTTGTGCTTTGTGCCTTGGATAATTCGTATTGCACTTTACATCAAATAAAGTTTTGTATTCTTGTTATTTTTTGCTATTTATTATCATTTTCCACAATTAAAGTACGAGCAGTAGGTGTGGGCGTCAATGTCAATCGCAAGTTGGGATAATGTTGGATTGGATTGGAGATGCAAAACGGCAAATGTGCTAAGCCTGTGACTAGCACAAAACCTAGCCCAAGCGATTGCTAAAATAGCCCAAGCTTACTCTGCCTTAACACATAAATAGGTAATATGAAGCATCGAAGGTTCAGTGCTACAAAAAAGGCGTCGCGTTGACGGGTAGGGTAGTACACAGCACAGTTATGGGAACAAACGTGCATTTTGGTGCCACCTCTGAAAATTGTTCAAATGATCCAATTTTTGGCAGGGGAACTTACCATAAGGTATGTAATAGGGGCGCCCATTAGGAACACGACATTTAAAACTGTTTGCAGTTTGGACCTCTCTAATGGGCAACTGTATGTTGTCAACCTATTTAATTTAAAAAAAAACATCGACTAGGCATACATGGGTGGCCTGAGAGCATTTGAAAAACTAGCACATCAAAACTCACCAACTCTTTGTACAGATTATTTGTACAGACGATTATTATTATAGGTGGTTTCATCAAGTTCAGTACACCAGTGACGCTACTCTTCCCTACATGACGACGAATTACATCGGCTTCTCATTTCCCTGCACAACCGGCCGGTTTCATTTCGCTGACTGTGGCACGGTTGTCCGGTTCCTCGACACTGCTGATGGAGAGGCAGCTGGAGTGGACGATAGGTCGCCTTGATATATGGGCAAACACGCATGGTTTCAGCTGCTTGGCCGCTAAGACGTCAGAGTTCACTTATATAGCCGCCGACGCCATTGACCTTGTGTGGCATTGAGGCTCTACAGAGAAAAGGTCACTTCAGCTCCGGTGACTGGCTTTCTTGAGGCTTATCTCGATCAACGTTCGCAAACAGCTTCAGCCAACAAACGATGTATCTTTACATTCAACCAGATTGATCTTAGTTGGTAGCTGCACAAAAACCATGCGCGATAAGTGCTGACGACAGTGACAAAACTGAAGTGTGCGGTTCGCGTGCGTTCAGCGTAGATAACAACCTTACTCTCTCATAAAAACTAGTCTCTCTTACATCAGCTTTTCCCGCTCCAAATCTGATCTCGCTTGTTTGGTGTTAGTTGGTTATTTGGGCTCAAGGGCGCTTCAACCAAAGCGTGATCATTTAGTGCCCATGCTTGTTTAGTGTAATATACATGTGCTGCCACGAACCGAATTCTAGACTCAATCGATCACGCAAGCCTCCACATAACTACCGAAGCAGTTCATACTCCTACTATAGAACTTACCGACGGAAGGCACCACCCGCTCTCATAAATATCATGAAAAGCATTCGACCTCTACTACGCATGCAAAGCTCGAAAATTTCCCACGCACCCAGCTTGTTTAACAGTTTTCTCTAATCACATGCGAGTGTTCTCTTGTGATCAGGGCAAAACAGACACGACGTGCTGTAATAGGACGAGAATGCTGATGAGAAACATCGGGATCAGAGCACAAAGTCGCAAGGTGTCGTAAAGTTAGCGATGTTCATACCTGGGAGTTGACCTTCCTTATCAATCGACTTGTCGTCGTCTGGTATCGACAGACCGAGTGTCAGGCGGGATGAGCTGCTTCGACGCTCACCGGAGCACACCTCCTTATCTTCTTCCGACCACACCGGCGCTTACACACATGGATGCAAAAATGGAGGCAGACTTTTACGGTGCATTGAAATATGGAACGGTCACAAGGTTCTTCTCGTTGCCGCCACACGCCACCGTTTTTAATGCTGATTGTTTTTGTATATTGGGTACTTTACGAAGCACTTTATGTTCGATCACGGCTAATGGCGTCATCCAAACCGTTTCGCTGGTGGGCCACAGGATTTGAAAGTGGTATTTACTGCTGAATTAGTCGCCATCAGCAAAACTAGTTGTCATTAACAAAAAAGGCAAAAAGAAGTCGGCATCAGCAAAACGAAACAAGAGTTGCATCAAGGATCCCAATCGAGTTTTGCAATTCGTTTAGACTGACTGACTCAGTAGCTTGATGGTACTAAATAACTTTTCCTCGTAACCCGTTACACAACATCATTTAGACCTTCCAACGACCACTCAAGTCCATCGGAATCTCCCTGAAGAGCGATCTTGAACGCCTTCAAGAGGCGTTCTGAGTTCGTTCAACGCCTTCTGAGGGTCACGTCGCTGGTATGGTCGGCGTTTGCTACGGGAGGGCGCTGACTCAAGCAGCAAGACCACCCCAGCTGGGTCGGCGGCTAAGGCTCCCGCCGGGAATCGCCACGCTGCAGGTTGACGCGCCGGCAACTTGTCCATGGCCATCAGCGGCGAGCCGGCGCGTCACTGGGACTGACTGTTTGTCCGTTGTATTACATGTCTGGCGTCTGAGGTTGCATGTTTTTGGATTGTTGACTGACGGATTGACGGAGTGACGGATTGCGGAGTGATTGGCTTTTTTGCTGGAGACGTATGGTACTGTTGAAAGCGAGGTGATGATGAAGTCGAAATGGTATATACTGCTCGTTGAGATGAGGCTGGGACGACCCCTCGACAAAAAGGAAGCACACCGCTCGCGGCTGCGCGATTCCTTGTGCGTGCACGAATGTCAGTTGTAAATGTTGTGTCAAAGCCCAGACCGCCGGGTGGCGACGGCTGTGTTTTTGTTGGTGTCGTCCAGGGGAATTATTCCCTGGACGGCACCCCTCGTTAAATCCGTCGAGCACCCGGCGGAAAATTGATAATAAAAATAAAATGTCAATCACAACGGCCTCCGACGTTGCGACCGCGACCCGATACTTAACTTTAACTGCCTCAAGGAAGACGACACTACTATATTTGCGAATTTTATCTTTTCGACGGCTGCTACAGCCCACATCGCCTCACCGTGCGGGAAAACCGGCCACCCTTTGTTAGACTGCAGCACATGTCAGCATCAGCGGCAACGAGCTTGCAAACGCGGCTGCGAGAAACACGTTTGCACCATGTCATTGCGTGCTCCCGATGCTTGCTAGACTTCAATCTCGTTAACTAGTCCTTTTTTCGCAAGGACTAATGGAACAGATGGAGCATGGAGGAACGAAAGAAAATTTATCAAATAAAGCCGCACCTGGAACAGAGTGACCCGTGTCCTTCAGGCAGTTTGGGGTTGACGAAGTGGTTCTCTGCCGTACAGGAATTGGGCATAGGTGAAATACGCACCGATATTTGATGCGTAGTGACAAGGGCCTAGATGTGTAATGTATAATGCCCCGTTGTCAGAACATCATTTTTTCGTAGCGTGCGTAATATATGCAGGAGGATCTCCAGTATTTCCGTAAATCGCGAACAAAAGTCAATTTTTATCCAAACAATAGCGGGAGGGCATGATCCCGTCGCCCACCTCCACCTAGATCAGCCACTGCCCCCATCGAATACAGGTACTATTGGCATCGCAAATAGCCTCGCAGCCAGGCTCTGAGAGTCCTGGCACCTGAACATCCTGCATAGTTCTTGTTTGCCGCAACACCTATACCCACGCAGGATCTTCAGGTGTAGGTGGGACACCCACCCTGACTGCCAAGATATTGGTGACGCCAAGCTTACACAAACAAACAAATTGGAAGTCTCCGCCGATTCATCGGCACATTCCACACACCGGATGGAACAGGCGCTACACGTCAGACAGCACACCCCACACACCGGCCGGACAGCAGGTGGCTGACTCACCGTTCGGTTGCCCCGACTCAGCCCACGCATCAGGCTCGCCATGCCGTCCGCCGACCACTACGCACGCCACGCACACGTGTGCACGAGTGTTGCCGATCGCGCGCCGCGACGACCACTGCCGGTCAACCGGCAGCGTGCCGACAGTGACCACCGCCGCCTCCCCTCCCCTCCCCCCCCCCACCCCACCATCACCCCCCACGGCGGTACGCCACACACGTGCAGGTGCGCCCGAGCGGCCGTGCGGCAGCCACGTGGCCGCACGCTGGCAGCCACGTGGCGCCAAAACCTCCAGCGACGACCACACACCACGCCGGCACACCTCACGGTAGGGACTCGGTGGCGCGGTGAGCGGTGCGCAAACATAGAGGGGACAGAGGAAGTGGGAGCTCCTCAACACCACCACGATACAATAGCAGTATGTTTACTGCCAACACCACTCCACAGTATTCGCACGGCGCAGCTCGGCTCGGCTGCCTGATTAGCTCCCGGCAACGTTAACATACCTGGTGACCGCTGTAGCTGGGTATACTCGACACCGTTGGTGAATTCTTCCCATTTTCTCTTTTTGTGGGGAGAATATGCAGTTGTTTGCATATTT
>JAOTOL010001659.1:452500-512500 GCA_034440575.1 Imbricaverruca yamaguchii
CGCCTCTGGAGTGGCATCACGTTTCCAATTTCCCCACGCCAGGGCTGAAGCTGGGAGCGGCACTCGAGTTTTCCTCTACATATCACTGGATGTCAGCGTATTCAGTCGGCCTTGAGAAGATCCACTCGGAGGGTCTGGACGGGCCATCAGAGGGTCTGGACGGGCAATCGGAGGGTCTGGACGGGCTATCTGAGGGTCTGGACGGGCTATCGGAGAGTCTGGACGGGCCATCGGAGGGTCTGGACAGGCTAACGGAGGGTCCGGACGGGCTACTGGAGGGTCTGGACGGGCTATCGGAGGGCCTGGATGGGCCATCGGAGGGTCTGGACGGGCCATCGGAGGGTCTGGACGGGCTATCTGAGGGTCTGGACGGGCTATCGGAGAGTCTGGACGGGCCATCGGAGGGTCTGGACGGGCTATCTGAGGGTCTGGACGGGCTATCGGAGGGTCCGGACGGGCTATCGGAGAGTCTGGACGGGCCATCGGAGGGTCTGGACGGGCTATCGGAGGGTCTGGACGGGCTATCGGAGGGTCTGGACGGGCTATCGGAGGGTCTGGACGGGCTATCGGAGGGTCTGGACGCACGAGGCGTCGTGCCACATACGAGGCACGCGTGCGCCTCGACGATGTTCAGCTGGCACACGTTCCGAACGAACGCGACGTGACCGGGGGAGGGGATGGTGGGGAGAAAAGTGAAGGAGGAATCGACACGTTGTCGACTACCAGCCTAAGCTATGCTCGACTCTATCTGCTTGACGTGCGCACCAAGGTTGGGTGGTGCTTTGAAGGTGCTGCCTATTGCTTACACGATACAGCTATTGCTTGTTGGACATTTGATCGAGGTGGATGTAACAAGTGTCGAATATGCTTCAGTTCCAGTTCAAGCTTTGTCGTCTCGGGGTGCATTGGAAGCCCATTTCATCTAGTTGAAACCACGTTGAACAAGCCGCTTTCACTGCCACTGAGTCCATCCCAGATCCCGCAGCAATCGGCATTGTCAGATAAGACAAAATTGGAAGACAGTGTCTCAACATAAACACAAGTTAACACATTCACACTCCACCGAATACCAGGGATCAAGCGACCATCCCATAAAGAGGGGGAGCTCAGCAGGTAGGGCGGTTAACTTTTAGTCCTTAGATTATAATTCCACAACAGGCGGGATTGCTGAACTCGCCCGCAGCCAATCTGCGTGAAAGGTTAGCGACGCTATCTGTCACAGCAGTTGCATGCGTCATAAAATAATCAAATGTTCTTCTCCAATAATGAAAGGTATGATTGCGACTCTGTCATTACCAGTCAGAAGCATGGCTGATTCAACAACATAAAATATGCACTTCGCATAACGATTTACAAATTTAGTTGCTGTATTAGCATCCCAAAATATATTGATGCCAATAACGTGACACTAAGTAATGTAATTAAACTAGGTAATCCGGCTAGCTAATGCGGTTTATTGACTTAATTTCAAAACAAACATCGTGGACTTAAAAGGGAAATTCGTTCGGGTAATTCGACAAAAAAAATCACACTCACAACTCCGGAATGCCAACGACAAAAACTGCGTCACCGTTCATGAGAAGAGCCGTACCTTGTCCATGTCGTCACTTTAGCACCTATGAAATCACCAATGTTGGGATCACACCATCTGATATCGCTCCGCCAACTTTTGATTCAGTCATTGCCACGTGCCCTTAGCGGCGCTATGTTGACTCAGCCGACGTCTTTCAGATTTCACGGCGGACCCCACGGATCCCCGGGCTTGGTATGTTCCGTCACACGCATTACTCAACACATCACACGAGTGTCCGCGACTACACCGGCCCTTGCGCCGGTGTCAGGTGCAGGGCTCACCAGCGGCTTGTTTGTTTGTTTATTATGTGATTCACGATGCACTTTATACACATTCACGGCTAATGGCGCCGCCCACACTGTTTCGCCGTTGGGCTGCTTGATTTGGAAATGTCCTGAGCGGCGCTAGTGTCGAACCCGGGACCTTTGATACCCATAGCCCGATACCTTAACCACTCGGCCATCCAGTGGACGGGCTCACCAGTGGACGGCCGACCAGGTCCGGTCCAGAGTCGTCTCGTGATCGCTTCTTCCGTATAGGAGCGGTGGCCATCTCGCACCGCGGAGCGCTTCGCCTGAGGGCAAACCGTAGCTCATACGTCTGTGGTGTAGGATGATTTGTGTACCGTATCATCTAAGAGAATCCAGGTAGAGTAAAACTTGCTCATTTCATATGATGTGCCAAGACACGACGTACCATGTTTCTGTGATGTGGCATAGTGTACGAAGTTCGTCAAATGCAGTGGTGCAGCCAGGAATTTCTTAGCACAGGTTCCGACCAAAAAACAGAAATGAAGAGAGAAAGCTTCCGGCGCGCGAAGTGCGACATTTTTGTTTTCGTTTTGGTTGGTATTGTGACACAAAATTTCTTCTTTTATCTAGTACATTTTTTATTGCTGGGGGGCCGGAGCCCCTTGGCTTGGTATCTTGTCTCTTGTCAAATGACATACCAGCCAATCTCTGGTTTTCAGCCAATCACATGAGCGAATCGCAGGTTGTCTGTTACATTCCATGACAAATCAGCAGCTCAAGTGACCACTAAGTGAAATATTTTCAATTGAAGCAAAGGTAATTTCCAGAAATTAACTGTCCTAAATTCGAGCCTAGACGCCATTGTCTTTTTAACGACAGTATATTACGTCAATATAATTTATAAGAGCATGTGCTTCCCATGCCAGCAATCACCGCTTCACCTAAGCCTCTTGCCAATAGCATTTCAAGGGCAGTGCTACTCGGAACTGAAGGGAAAACCATAGAGGGAATGTCATGTTTAGTGCGCTACAGACGTACATCGTGCCAGTGGGAAGTTAAATCTTCCCATCCCAAACCAAGTATCAGATTGGAACAACTCGCATTCGTGCAGACTGAGAGACAATAATTTTCTCGCGGTTTTCTTAGGTTTAAAAAAAATGCTAAGTCAGTGAAAAATGCCCGCCAAAAATCGACCTCTTGGGGAACATAGTCCCCTGTGTCTTACCCCTAAATCCACCACTGCTTTCCGCTGGAAGAAATGTGCCGGGAACTGCAAACTACAATGCTGATACAGACAGATTCGGGTTGAAATTTGACCCGCCGACCCCAACGGACCTGGTCAGTGCACGGAGATCGTGGCACCGCGAGGGCGACACGTGCTGCCCTTCGCAAACTGAAATGTAAACACTGTAGTTCGCTAGTCATTAAGGTTTTGGGCGCGCTGACCATCCGGCGCCCATAAACACCGGGCCGAAGACTCGTGTTCGCTTCAGCACTCAGTACCAGCCAGTACCTATGCACTATTCGGGCGACGCCGAATCGGGCATAGGGCATGTGGTCCGATCTCCTCGCTTCTGCCTTTGTGATTCAGAACGATGCTTCACACCTCTTCTGGCAAGGACAAAGCACGGGGCGGCAGACGAAGCCAGTGGCATTGCATGCCGTGAAGAGTGGTCCCAGTTCATCATACCCTGCTGAGCTGGGGCGCTCTTGCGCTCTGGTAATGTGTACTGTTGTTTGTCGCATACTTTGATGTTGTCGCCCCAGCAGATACATGGCCGTCAGGTGTACAGCTAACGCAGTTCCCCACAGGGCTGGATTGCGAATGCGCCCAATTCCTTCCGCATGCTTCCGAAGGGGCAGCGTGACAATATCAACGGGATGAAGGAGTTCTTGCGCTTCAAGCACAATATGCACACGCTCTCCATACCGAACACGCGTTTCGGCCAGCAATTCGCAAGCGTCAGTCCGGGGAGGACAATCCAGACGCTGGTGGTGTCTCGCTGGCACCGTCTCCAACTGCAAGCACTTCGCTCGGTGCCGCACCTTTCGACTTCGTGTGCATAATGCCTGCAATCAGTGGAGCTGGTAGCGCTCTCCGCGTTCAGCAGCTGCTTAACCAGCGGTATCGGCGAAGCTGTTCGCGTTCAACAGCCGCTTAATTGGTGGAGCTATCCCCGTTCAGCAGTTGCCCAATCAGTGGAGCGGGTCGAGCTGTTCGCGTTCAGCAATTGGTTGGCGCTCTAGAAGGTGAATCATTCGCGGCTGTTAAGCACGCAATGCCTGCAGCAAGTGCTCAGCACTGCCTGCACCAGTCCGCCAACTTACGCGGCACTCAGACAGGTGTAACAGGTATAACACCTGTGACCGCACGTGACTACAATCGCGACGCAGCCGGTGTCCGTTGCGGAAACCTTTGAGCGAAATGCATCCGGCATGCACGAGCCAATGCTCGTGCCCCTGCTCGGCGGTCTTCTGTGTGGAGGCGCTGGACACTGTCTACGCTGGTCCAGCGCTGGTTCTCTGCTGGTGCGCACTCGACCGCACCAGAGCACGGCAAACGGGCTCATTCCGCTGACAGCTCGTCCGTGGGGCTGGCAGCGGTCTCTGACTCATCTGCGGGGTTGTCGTCGACTTGTATGTGTCTTCTGATGGTGTGTCTGTTGCGATCAACTCGGGTGGATCCAGTGGTTTGTGTCTCTTGCGATCAGCGGGGTGGATCCAGTGGTGTGAGTCTCTGGAGATCAGCGGGGTGGATCCAGTGGTGTGCGTCTCTTGCGATCAGCGGGGTGGATCCAGTGGTGTGCGTCTCTTGAGATCAGCGGGGTGGATCCAGTGGTGTGCGTCTCTTGAGATCAGCGGGGTGGATCCAGTGGTGTGAGTCTCTTGCGATCAGCGGACCCTGGCGTAACTCTGCGGGGTCTTGCGCAACACTGTGGCGTGCCGCGTGGCACTGTGGCGTGTTGCGCAACTGCCGCGCTACCGCCAACTGTCGGTTGGTTGGTTATTGGTTTTTACGACATATCGACCGTTGAGTCACGGAGCGTCCCCAATTTTTCACGCCGATTGGTCGCGGGCGAAGAGTGGCGACAGGTGAGGCTCGAACCCACAACCTTTCGATTGCGAGACGGACAACTTACCCCTGGACTACTCGTCCCCACCGCCAACTGTACCTGGGGACGAGTAGTCTATGGGTAAGTTGTCCATCTTACAATCGAAAGATTGTGGGTTCGAGTAACATCTGCCGCTACTCTTCGTGTGCCACCAATCGGCATGAGAGATTGGCGAAGCTACATGACTCAACGGTCGATGTGTCGTAAAACCGATAACACCCCCACCCCCCATCCTGCCAACTGTTCTTGGTGTGTCGGCCACGCTGATAGCGGATATTGTGCGACCATGATCCAGACCATGGTCCGAATGCAGTCATCTCTTGTGATGTTTCCAGTCGTGAGGTAGATATGATAGGCTCTGGGGCAAAGCTCACGGTCATCGACGTTTCTATGTGTTGATGGTTAAATCTTCCAGGATACTGGCACAGTGTGCCTGGCTGCCGCCAAGGTTATCCGTCTGGACCCGGACTGTGCCGTATTGTGATCTCTCCGGACCTGAACTGCGCCGTGGTGAGATCCCTCCGGACCCGAACCGTGCTGTGGTGAGATCCCTCCGGACCTGAACCGTGCCGTGGTGAGATCCCTCCGGACCTGGGATGTGCCGTGGTGAGATCCCTCCGGACCTGAACTGTGCCGTGGTGAGATCCTCCGGACCTGAACTGTGCCGTGGTGAGATCCCTCCGGACCTGAACTGTGCCGTGTTGTAATCCATCCGGACCTGAACTGTGCCGTGTTGTAATCCCTCTGGACCCGAACTGTGCCGTGGTGAGATCCCTCCAGAACTGAACTGTTCCATGTTATGTGCTAGCGCAATGGGAAAGCAAACCTTGCGTGATCACCCCGAATGGACTAGCATTTCCATGCTGGCTGGAACGCGTGCCCTCTGGGCCCTAGACATGGCAGTCCTTACATTTGGTTAGCTATTGAGCAACACCTCCGGATCACGAGAGAAACGCGATGGTCACCGCACTATCAGCTGGCTGGCTGTCCTGTATTGGTATTGCTATTGAAGAAGACTGCAGACATTTTATACGTGGGAGGGAGTGCACGAACGTTGGAGGGCTTCCAAGAGTCACGTCCCATGGACGGGTGGCGTATTCGCTCCACACATGTGAGCTCGGTAACTGTTGACGCTAGAGAGGATATCTTTAGGTCAAGTGCGGGCCACAGAGCCACACCATGCCTTGCATGCAATTTGCATGACCCTATACTAATCGCTTGAAGGTCAAATGTGGTCAATATGCCGAGCATCGAGCGTTTTTTAACGCCGCTCGACAGGAACACACTGCCAACAGCCATCTTATGTAGAATTGGAGGACAAATTTGACAGTGAGATAAAAACCCAAGTACCATTGTGCTTTCATGATATTCAGAAAAAAAAGTATAGAGTTCCAAAACACCTCAAAGTACAAATTTATCACTTTTGGAGAGGCAAGCAATTTAAGTTCAAAGTACATATGTCTCAATAAGAAGACATTTCGTGAAGGAAAGTATGTCAACATCATCCAAATGACATCAAATATCATCACAAAAACCTACTTTGACAATGCATATATATGTTATCTTCCTCCACAAAATATCACACACAAAAATGTAAATAGAAGCAGGATTTGTGTGGAGTAATATATAATGAAGAACAATGCCAAAGAAAAAACCTCAGCCACTCACGTTAAATTGCCTAAACCCTACAGATGTCGAACTCCATAATGTCATTGAATCACTGAAGGAGTGTGCACCACCTGCCATGTCAACATTAATATGCATAATTTTAAACAGCAAATGTCTTGGTTTCTGAATTCCAAAAGAAATGGTAGAAGATGTTGCAAGGTATATTTCGGCAATTCCAGACCGTGCACTGATTCCCAAAGATACACTCAGTTGCTTCTTCTGCATGAATGCAAAATATTCTGGACAGAAGATAGTCCATCTTCAAAGACGTTTTATGAATAATTACAGGTCAAACCTATTTAAATTATTATGACATAAACAGAGGCCAGAAAGCATGCAAGATTATTCTGACATTTACCAGTTTCAATTGTCAACATCAATCCATTTGTATGTAGCTACACAGGGGAGAGTGATACAACACACAAGGTCATAGACCATGTTGGAAATATGACCTTTTTTAACTTTGCCTTCCAAAAGAATTACACGCTCCAAAAAAGCCCACTCCTGACATAGAGATGACATAAAGAGCCTTGTTCAACCAGCAATATCAACTAGCTGTCATAATCCAATATTATTATTAGATTGCAATGAAACAGTGGGACCAGCATGCTCGAAGGGCCTATAGCATATGGCAACATCAGACTGATAATGAGATTGGTGCTGTTTCTGGTACTCTTCATTTTGTCTGGCACATAATTGAGGATAGTTCATAATTGATCCTTCAGGTGATCATGAGAGCTACAGTAAGATTACAAAGGGATGCAGGAGTAGAACAGAAAATGAGAAGAAAGCAGAACTGAAAGAGCACCACCTTGCTAGCATTCACAACAGATGACACAACAGATACTGAAGTCTAGATCACTCTGCAGTCTGCATAGAACATTAATGCCAATGTACGTGATACATGACATGGTGCAGGTGGTGGCAATTGTCCTGTACAGGTGAATTAATAAACAGCCATGCATTCATGTGTCCATGAAAATGCTTTGTGAACATGCTGGGACCAGTAGGGCTTCAAAAAAGCCAAGGCCAAAGACAGAACTGGAGTAGCCCCCATAAAAATGACAAGGCACATAAATAATGTTTTTCCATGGCATAGGAATGTTCAGGACGTCAGAGGGACAAAAAAGCAAAATAATGGAGGTGAGGCAGGATGCAGTGGGATACACCTAGCAATTTCCTGAGATATTTAATGAGAGCACAAAGAATGCCTGTGAGTTACTGTATAGGTGCAGTGAAGAGGACCAATCCCTTATTTCTGAGATAAAACAAATATATTCAGAAAATGAATGCATGGCTCCCAAAACAATGGCTCAATGGCTCAATGGCTCCCAAACAACAATCCCAATGTAAAACAACCAGAAAGTTTCATCCATCCCAGCATCATGCATTAAGAAAACACCTATAAAATATACTAGTGCCAGGTCATCGGTGTTTATTTCTGAAAATTAGTGGGGGAGGATCAGAATACATGAAGGCAATGGGCACCAAAATGGATTAGGGATGTACTCCAAAGTGTACCATGAGGGTCAAATTATTGTGGAGGAAAGCTAACATTGAAGGGGTATTTGCCCACTCAACAATAAATACAACCAACCCTTTCTTAGATACACCACAGGACACATGTGCACCCCTGCAAAATATAAAGAATCACAATTTTGCTATGACTGCGCATACATACCAACATGGCTGGGTATGCATACATCATTCTAGCTACCTAATGTTTTGATTTGATACTTAAGTTTACACCAAGAGAAATTTGACTTCCACAACCCTGAATTACACCACATTTCCTACACTGGCCAACACTAGATGTTGACAAATACTACACAAGATACATTGGTAGTAACACTACATACTCATTGAATTATTTGACTATACTCCTTTGCATGACTCATGCATACAGCTTATCTGAACCAATGATTTCAATGGCCATGGAGATAATGATAACAGGTAGGTAGGTGGCACCTACCAATGGTGGTGAAGCCTACCAGGTGGGAGAACCTGCTTCCATCTGGTGGGCAACTCAGTGATTCAAAGAAAATCCCTAGTCAAATGAAGGAACAACTACTCTCCACTCACGTAATGAAGGAAGCCACCATTCCCAGGATGGCCCAATCCAAATGCCACTTAATGCATTAGATGGATCTAGGGCTCCCCAGCCACGACACTGGTCAAAACTTTTAAATCACTGCCAAGAAAGGTGATAATTAATGTTTTTTGTTCCTTGAACATCAAGATGTTCTACATCAAATGACATGCTCAAAGCTGTTCATTTTTTTGCATTCTAGACCAACCCCAAGCAATAGAAGTAAAACATATTAGATATATTTTGCACATGACCTAAATGGGTCCAAAATGTTATTCAAATCTGCTAAGAGTTTGCAGCAAAATAGGCAATCATGTGATCATCAATATTTGTGGTTTTCCATTGATTCAGAGAAAGATACACCTATGGCAATAAAAATGTCTATGCCTCTCTGATGACTGATATCCCAACTGATCTGATGACTGACATCCCACAAATGTCTATGCTTCTCTGATATCCCACTCAAGTCAAATGGGGACTTAGCTGTGTTGTTCTAATACACTGGAAAACAAGGGCTGGCCAAGTGCAGCTTCCTGGTATTTTGTCAACTGCAGCTAAAGGTAGGGAGGCTGTTGATTGGCTAATGATTTGAACCCAATTAATGTGATATAACCTAAGCTGTCAAATGTCAAAGAATAACTTGTTTGATTGCAGCTTTTTCTAACAATGAAACATATGCTGAAGTCTTTGACAGTCATCTTCAGGGCCAAGGGGCAAAGCTTGATGGTAAGAGAAAGCCATTGTTCATGTATGTTTCATTCTCCTCATGTTTGCACCTTGGGAAGAGGTAGGTGTGTGGGAATAGTAACTGGTAGGTGCTCCTTTTTCTTTGTTTGCCCTTTTATGCTATTGCTATTTTTTTTAGCAAAGATAGCTGATTGATATTGATGCTAGCCTACAATGGGTAACAGTTTGGGCATGCTAGTCATGGGTGGAACCTTGTACACTTTTGGTGTTGTCAGTGCAACCTCAATCACTTTGAAATTTAACATGTGCCCTGGAGGGGGGGGGAAATCCGACCACCCTTCCGATTTTTTGTAGATAACTCCAGATTTTACCAGCCGATATATGCAATTGCTTGTGTACCTGCTTATAAATGACAGGCACGTTACTTAAGGAAAAATGAAAATCGTCTGATAATTTTTTTAGTTATGGTCACTGAAGTCAAAGAAAAATTTCAGCGCCAGACCACAAATGTCACTGATGCACTTCCCATATATTGGCAAAAAGGAAGTGTTCATAGCAAAACAAGGAACTTTTTTGGGGAAAATTTTTATGAAAATTTTTTAAAAGTAATGTTAAAAAAAAAAGGGTAAAAAAAATTAAAAAAAAAAGGAAAAAAAAAAAAAAAAATTAAAAAAAAAAAAAAAAAAAAAAAAAAAAAAAAAAAAAATTTAAAAAAAAAAATGACTGTCATATGATTGATGTCACTTTACATGTGACTATACATCCCTGCACATCCAGAAATCTACTCTTTGTCATTGTGTACCTAAGAGTTTCCATACTTTATTTGTGTATTTCACTCCTTTCTTTGCAAAGCTGATCGTGCCGAACCACCCAATGGAGCAGTTGGGCGGGCAGCCAGGTTCCAGTAACTGCAGCAGGTAATGACCTGCTAAAGTGCTCCTATATAGATGACCTGAGGTCAAATGGTGGATCTAACATGTGTATTGAATGATTAGTGATGTCCAAAGCATCATTAGTGCCAATCAATTTTGGAGCATTTAAACACAATCACAGTGATCCGTAACATTGACAAGCCAATCCACACAGAACCAGAAAATTTTGCTATTTTGACCTCACATGACCTTGAAGATATTGACCTAAGGTCATGCAATTTATGCACAAAAGAGTTCACTGTCGTGCCCATCCACCCTGCAAATTTTGTTGCTCTAGCCTCAGTAGGAGCCAAGATCTTAGGGTGGGCGGAATCCACCCACAGTGCGCATAATTTTCCAAGGCCATCCAGGGTGCATATTAACATTAGATATATGGTGGTGCATGGCATGACTGAATTCTGATTTTAGGTTAACATATTTTTGTTTGCAATCTTGATGTCATATTATTTAATCCAACAATACCACTGGCATTGTTTAAAAATACTGGGTTGAAGGCCAATAATTTTCCATAATAGATAGAGGTTTTCTAGTCACTGGGGTAAATGGCATAACTTTTGTTCATGATTCTTTTATATTTGTAAATTTTCAGTTTAATTCATTTTTCCATTTCTTGTTTTCCAATGCAGTGTGTATAGTTAGCATGATGTGACCAGCTCTGCAAATGGATCTTTTCAGTTGGCAGGCAAAAATAACACCAAGGAGTGTGCTAAAAAATTAGATAACCTACTCTAGCCTAGTCTAAACTTTCATGCAAAAAAAAATTGCTTTTAAAAGGGGAAGTTTCACACAAAAAGAATCATTAAAAATGGAAAAGAAAAGCCTAGCATGTTCTAACAAGCCTTGTCTATTTTTCAAGAAAAACAAATGACTTTTCAAGGTAGCAAAAGTAAATCTGGAAATGTTCCAACTAAAGAAGAAAAGCCTAACTTAATCCTAACCAAACCTAACCTCTTTGGTTGCTTCATGGAGGTAAGATGTGTAAAATTGTCTTGTGCATACCACAAACTGTAATGGTACATTTCATCATTGCAACATATCTACATCCCTGAAGTTCAAATATATTCAAAATATGGTGGAAAATCAATAATTAGAACATTTAACTTTTTGCCAATAGCACAGTATATCCATGACTTGCTAAACACTGCAGCACAAATGACAGCAAACTGGGTGAAGCTTGCATTGCCTGTGAATACTATTTTGTCTGTGATCCAGTGTCAGAAGGCTTACCTAGGCTTCCTGAAAAGCATGCATTCACTGTAATGCATGTTCCTTGAATGCAAAAGCAAAACGTGTTATTCCTCAGTTTCAATAAGGTGTCTGAACCCCATGCTTACGAGACATTATACACTGTAACTGCATGAACCTATGGATTACACTTTCCAAATCCAAGACCCAGAATGGCCCTGTCGAGTTTATTGTCTTATCGCTTCCTTAGTTATTTGGGTTTTTGGGGCGCCTCGACCATAAATTGTGATCATTTAGCGCCCATAACGTTTCTCATCACTTCCTAAACTTTGTCCTGAGACAATACGATAAAGCACAGTGGCACGTGACAAAAATTCGCTTGCGGTCTCTTCCCACTGGTCAACCCATACAGGGTTACTCAGCTTACCGAAAAAGAGACTCTTGTATGGGGTCAATGCAAATACAGCAGCCAACACACAAGTCCTGTCAACAGCCAATAAAAGAATTAGCTTTCTATCATGCTATATTGTACGTGTCACGTGCGGCGTAAACGCCTATATGATTCAACCAAGCTGATGTCATGGAGACCAAATTGCGCTTCCATATATATGACGTCTTAGAGAATCATGTTCAAAGCTGATGTTATGGACCGATGGTTTGAAGGACCATTTAAAGACATAAAGACATAAAAGATTAGTGCAACTGTGAGCCACAAGGGCCCTTCTTGGTTGCACTCTGTACACTGAACCAGTTGCCCACCAAATCTGTCAATCAGCCCTCCCTGTAATACTGAACAGCAAGCCATCTATTCTTATAATGATTGTCTATGCTGTTTTTAAAGATGTTCAATGGGCTGCTACTGACGATGTTTTCTGGCAGCTGGTTCCAGTGTTCCACTACCCTGTTGGTGAAGAAAGTTTGCCTTAACCTTGTTCTGCTGTGGTTAACTTTAATTTTGAATTTATGACCTCTAATTGCATCATTTCTGTTAACTTCAAAGATTTCCCCGAAGTATCTCCTATCCAGACCATTGACAAATTTAAAGACCTCGATGGGATCTCCTCTCAGCCTTCTATATCTAAGTGAAAACATATTCAATTTCTTCAATCTTTCCTCATATGCCAGGTTGCTTATGCCATTAACCATTTTTGTAGCCCTCTTTTGTACTCTCTCTAAAAGCCAACAATCTTATTCATAGCCAGGAGACCAAGCTTGGATGCAGTATTCCAAATGTGGCCTGACGTATGCACAGTAAAGCTTCCTGATCACTTCCTCACTTCTGTATGATACATTCCTATTTATTGCCCCGAGCATTCTCAGTGCCTTCTTCCTGGCTTCCTTGGTCTGTTCTGATGCCCCCAGTTTTGTGTTTAGAATAACACCTAAATCCTTCTCCTGTTGAGTCACTGATAGCACTTGGCCATCCATCAAGTATGGAGCCTTCATATGCTGCTTACCTACATGCATGATTTTGCACTTATCAAAATTAAATTTCATTTGCCATTCTTCGGACCACTTCACAAGTTCGTCTAAGTCTTTTTGCAGCGAGATATGCTCATCCTAACCTGTTATTGCCCTAAAGACCTTCAAATCATCCGCAAATTTCAAAACTTTACTGCTTAGGTCACTTTCAATGTTATTTACAAATATAATGAACAGTAATGGACCTAGTACTGACCCCTGGGGCACTCCACTAAGAACATTTTGCCATGATGACTTTGTACCATTTAGCATCACTCTTTGCTGTCTATCTGAAAGCCACAACTCTATCCATTTTAAGATGCTACCTGCAATACCATGGGACTGAAGCTGTATCATTAACCGTTTATGGGGTACCTTGTCAAAGGCCTTACTAAAGTCAAGATATGCTACATCAACCTGATTTCCCTGATCAAATTGTTCTGTGGCGAAGTTCAAAAAGTCCAAGAGGTTTGTGAGACACGATCGTCCTTTTCTAAACCCATGTTGAGTATCTTGAATCAATCTGCTACCTTCCAGATAACTAACTATTCTATCCTTGATAATTGATTCGAGTACCTTGCAGACTAGGGATGTGAGACTTATTGGCCTATAGTTTTCAACTTTCCCTCTTTCTCCTTTCTTGAAAATAGGAACTACATTTGTCCTTTTCCAATCGGTTGGAATTTCATTATGTGAAACTGATCTACAAAATATTATACTAAGTGAAAATGACAGTTCCTTTTCAGTTTCCCGCAACACCCTAGCATAAATTTCATCAGGTCCTGCTGCCTTATTTGGCTTTATTTTCCTGATATGATTGTAAACAACATCACTATCAATGAAGTCAACATCATTTGTCAGATCCCATGTCACTGAACTATGGTGTACGGTCGGCAGATTGGTCATATCTTCCAATGTAAACACTGATTTGAACTGCTTGCTCAGCTCCTCAACCATCTCACTATCCTCACCCAATGTAGTCCCATTTACTTCCAGTGGACCAATTGTGTTAGAAACTTTACTCAGCTTGTTGAAACTAAAGAACTTTTTACTGTCCCCATTACAGTTTCTAGCTAAATCCAGTTCTTTCGCTCGCTTTGCTGCTCTGGTTTTTTGCTTCACAGTGTCTCTAGCTTTTCGATACGCCTTTAGATTAACGACATTTGAGGCTTCTTTAAAACTCTAAATGCAGTTTTCTTAGCCTTAATTGCTTTTATCACGTCTGGTGTAGGCCATGCTGGCTTTCCTACCCTTCTTTTGCGTCTTTGCTTTTGGGGGACATGTCTAATCTGAGTTTCCTTCAAGTAAGATTTGAACCTTTCCCACATTTCACAGGCATTTAAATTGGAGAATTCTTCTTCCCATCTGATGGCACTTAAAGCCGCTCTCATGCCGTCAAAGTCTGCTCTGTTGAAATTTGGAATCTTTACCAAATTATCCTTGATAATTTCCCCTACATGTGCCTTGAATCTAAGTATGTTATGGTCACTTTTTCCCAGAGTTTCTCCTACAGTCAAGTCTTGAACCAAGTTACTTAAATCCGAGAATACAAGGTCCAAGAATGAACCATGCCTGGTGGGTTCCGATACAAACTGGTGTAAGAACAGGTCCTCTTCAAGGCATTTCCTAAACATTTTGCATGATGGGAGCCAACACCAGCATTTTCATAACCTTTTAGATTAAAGTCACCGAGAATAAGGCACTTCCCCTTAAAGTTTCTACTGATTTCCTCACAAATCACCTTGTCAAGCTCCAGTTGCTGAGAATGTGGCAGGGTTCCTGATCGGTAGAAAGCTCCTATCCTAAGAGTATTGCTGTTGCCTTTTCCCACAGTGACATCAAGCCAAATGGACTCCACAGACACATTTTTATCCCCACCTGCTACTTTTTCAGAACTGAATAAGCTATTCATATAGAGCATTACACCACCCCCTTTCATTGCTGGACCCCTATTGCACGAAAACATTGTATCCCTGGATCTCATAGTCCTGTAAGTTATCTCCAAAGTACCCTTCACTGACCCATGCCTCCGTAATGCAAACAAAATCTGGTTCCTCCTCAGCAACATAACACTTGAACTCATCAAATTTGGAACGGATACTCTGAGCATTAAACATCATACACTTAACAAATGCTCCATAACCACCTTTGGCTTTTTCATACTGAGTTCTTTTATCACTAGATGAACTATCACTCTGTCCCCTTGAACTGCTGCTGTCCCTATTTGCAGACTTTGACGTTCTATTGCCTTGGCTGACACTATTGGAATGTTTCTGAGTTGGCATTGCAATTTCATCCCTCCTCACCCCATTTC
This sequence comes from Imbricaverruca yamaguchii, assembly GCA_034440575.1. NCBI lineage: Eukaryota > Metazoa > Arthropoda > Thecostraca > Neoverrucidae > Imbricaverruca > Imbricaverruca yamaguchii. The sequence continues at coordinate 467,774 of JAOTOL010001659.1, forward strand.
CTAGTTTCCCTGAAGGACATGCTCGTACACTTTGCCTAACACATGGACCCCCTTCTCAGAGAAGTGCAGGCCATCCCTCTGATAGAGGTTCCACGATGCATAAAACCTGCTCCACTCGTCTACAAATGTAAAACCTAGCTCATGGCAGAGCTTTCCTACCCTGGCGTTAGCTGCCAGTGCCCTAGAGCTCCACTCAGGGGAGGCTCTAGCCCTAGGCAAAATTGCTGTTACAATTACTCTATTGGTACCCTTCAGGGTGGCCAGAAGGGCCCTGTACTCCCGCAGAAGATCCTCACTCCTGGTATGACCTATGTTATTTACCCCTACATGCACTATGACTGTGTTAAACTGGTGATCACTGGTGACCTGTGCCACCGCAGGTACCAGGTCCTTCACCTTGGCACCAGGCCTGGTGATGCACCTCCTGTCCCTCCTACCTTTACAAAAAATTTCCTGGATATTATTTATTTATTATTATATCAGGAAACTATTTGAGCAGCTAGCCAAACATCACACAAAGATTTATCATCCCTTCCACGTGTCTCATTTTCCTCAATCCGTAATATACATACCTCGCAAAAAGTCAACAACTTGAAACTTTCGTAGATTTCTGAGTAATCATGAGTAGAATATATTGGTAATGTGTGCGTTGTCGTCTGCCCTTCCCTGCAGACAGGGTTTTACATCTCTAGCGCGCGTGCGACATTCGCTCTAGTTCGTTTATGTTTGAGCCATATGTTGAGGCGTCCCACTTTTGCTAATTGTACGTGTGTCGCGCACCCTTCCATCGTTGATATGCGGAGATCGAGAGCATTATGGATTGCATAAGTAGCCACAACATTTTTCTTATTACTCTCAGCGTTAGACATGCTCGACCGAGTTTGAGTGGGAAATGCTCCTGGAAAAGACTGAGGTAGGTAACGTGCTTAACAATCCTTAGGTCAGAACTATCTTCTTGTGTCTGTTCGGGACTAACTTTAAATGATTATGCATATTCCCAAATCAGCATAGTATGAAAAAATAACAGCATAACCCGTCCCGTCTCGGGGGTGGAGTCTTCAACCGCCCCCCCCCTCCTCCTCAGGGTTTTCACGGATAGTGAACGAACGGCGCGCGGGAGCGCGCCGAAATTTAGCATACCATTTCCCATACAAGTTGGCATGTTGTTTCAAAATTTTTAAGTCAGGTCATCTAGGGTCAACAAGTTACTCAAAGTCAAGTGAGGTCACCTCCAAAATGGTTCAACCAGTCTTCACGCCTTAACGGATGCATATATTTGAATGAAACCTTCAGCGTTTGCTTATCTTTTGGGTACAACAAAATGTACGATAATAATTTTTGATTTTTTCCGTTTTTGACTGCATATAAATTTTGTATATTTGCCTATTGCATTTCAGACCGAAGATTCTGGCTAAGGTAACCATTTTGTATCAGGGAAAGAAGTTGTGGAAGATCGTGAAAATCTATCCCCATAGTGACGTCACTTTTGGGGGAAATAGATTTGGGGGTGGATCCGGGTCCTACTCGTCGAGCGCTTTCCGATGACACCTCTTTCGTTTTCGTGTAACGCTTAGTTTGGATTTTAGAGAGGGGGTTACCATCCGTCTCCTTTCTCCCAGATGGGGTATGAGGATCTAATCGGAAAGACGGCGAGGGTTAATAGGTGCTAATTTATTGTAAAATCATACAGGCCTATTTATTTTTACAAACCTCAGGCCTGGTCAAGACAAGCTACATACCTTTTGACATTCAGAAGTGCAAAAATTTATTTTTTTTAAGATATTTCATTTTTCGATGGGAGCCTTCTGAGTTTTGAGTTTTCCATTCCACTTGCTCACAAGCGATTGCGTGGGACCATGTTGTATTTGGCTGATATATCAACCAGCGCCGTCTCGGGGGATCTTCAACCCCCCTCCCCCCCCCAAATGCTTTCCGCCGACAGTGAACGAACGGCGCTCGGCAGCGCGCCGGAAATTGGCATACCGTTTCCCCACATCAATTTGGCATGTTGTGTCAAAATTTTTAAGTCATGTCATCTAGGGGCAACAAGTTAGTCTAGGTCAAGTGAGGTCAACTGCAAACAAATTAAATCAGTCACCATGCCTTAACGGATACAAATATTTTAATGGAACTTCCAGCGTCAGCTTATCCATAGGGATGCAACAAAACGTTGATTACTTATTTTCGTTTTTGGTTACTTATTAGTTACGCATATTTGCCCATTATAATTAAAATAGAAGATTCTGACTACAGTAAGCATTTTTTTATTGGACCAAGTTGGCTTCGAACAACGTTTTTTCGGCCCGCTTTACCCATTAGGCAAGGAAGATCAAAGAAAACTTCAAAAGTGAAGAAAAAAAATTTGGGTGGCCAATAAAGTTATGGACCTGGTCGATTTCGTTGTCCCTTTCTGATGCCAAATAATTTTTGTCTTTCAAATATCCACAAAATGAACTCCCAGAGCCAAAAACATGACATAAGTCGTGAAAGCCTATGCCCCCTAGTGACGTCACTGGGGGAATTTGGGGGTGGTGTCGGGCCTTTGTGTTGGGGGTCGCATCGAGCGCTTTGTGCTGCCCGAATCGAAAAGCGGTGTTCGTAATACGGCACGTGTATTTACGCCTGCTAAAACGAGTGCGCTGAATTCCGAACACGAACTTAATTAACATTTTCATCCAAGGATTCAACGATTGTATAGGTTGCATTTGGCAGGAGCGGATTCAGTGATTATTATTTGTGAGGGGCACATTTCCTCGGAGGTGTCTTCGGAGGAAAACTTTGTTACATGGGCAAGGTACCCTGGACCATGCTGAAGGGGCACAACAAATTGCAAATACAATGCAATTTGGCCTCTAAAGATGCAATAGTACGACATCTTGGATATTTGTGTCAGTTGCCTTAGATGTTGGTCTACTTGAAGATGGGCGTAGAAATCGGAAAATGATTATGCGCTAAGGTGAGGACTAAATAAAATCAGGGTGCGTGTAACTTTCACGGATGTCCAATGTTCAAATTGGCTTGCATGCTGATCTTTCATGCAAATTGGCCTCTTAAGTACGACTACTACGGCCACAAGGGGTAGTGCATCTTATAGCGAAAGCTTGGTTCCACTTGGAACCAGGCGTCGAATTTTAGTTTTACCGGTTAGTTAGTAGTTACACCAATTACATCACGAGTTTAAGTACATTTCTATATGGCAGGTTAACGCTTAGAGCCGGCCCAGAACGACTAAATTGAGCGGTTCGGTCCGTAACATGTATAAGGAAATTCGTTTTAAACCAGCCCTGTGAGGACAAAAGTAAGCGAGATCCTACGAGTGTTCGAGAATGTGGGCATCTGTTTGGTTTCTGCCATCCTCCAGGCAGATCTTGACCTCCAGAACTGGCTTTCTGTATCCGCCCGTGGGAGACCAGTTGACGATGAGAAATATTTGACCACAAGAGGTCTCGCTGACAAACTGAGGCCCCCTCCCCCGGTAGACATGGCTTGGTTGGAGGAGTCTACCACTAAGAAGTATGACTGCGCTGTTAAATGTGACCCCCATATTTAGGCCACTTTATACCCATAAAATGTACAAATTTGTCCCACAAGGGTAAGAATGGACTGACAATATGTGAATTCGGCCAATGTCTGATCGGTCGGTGCCCAGTGTGCTTGCACTGAGGAAAAAAAACACTGACCGGTTTTCTCTGGCCGGCCGTCCGAAGATGTTCAGACCGGTGTGACGACGACCCGGTCCCCCCCCCCCCACACCCAAAGGGGTCCTAACACTCTCAGTTATGCCCCTGAGAGAACTAGCTGCGGAGGTAGCATCAAATATACGTAATAATCTTTATCTCTAAGTAAGTACCGACTTGCTTTCCGATCGAGAACCATGCCTGGGCTGGGAAGATGCATTTTTACGTACGGGAAAACAATGCAACTGCCATTTAGCATTTCATTTTGGTGATGGCGAATCATTGCCTATCTTAAGCCAAGATAATTGCGGGGGAACGCCTTGTTGGTAACTTACTTACTCCCCCAATCAGAAACTTCAGCTTTCGGCCACTGCGTTTTTGAGGTCTCAGAGAAAATATAAGAAAATATAGAACAAGTTTGTTATGCATGGATGATTTCAGGTGACGAAGTAAGATCAAGTCTTTATGCCTAGCTAATTTCTGGTAACGCAGGCCAGGAGCCCTTATAAGTAATTTTGGTTGGGAGAGGATGCCATTAGGCGACTGGGAGACCACAATCATTTTTTTCTTCCTTTTTTAAAATTTAATCCGAATTGTTGCTGGGGTGGCTTTAGGAACCAGGGTTATATTGCTAAGCAGAGCTTGTTGCGTTAACCCTGGCCCTACCACCCGATCCATGAATTCCAGTTCAACGGCAGAATTTAGACCTAAAGTTTAACGTGCCGTCAATGCACCGACACGGCCGCCCGGTAGCTGGTCCCCGGCCTTATCGGGCCAGCTGCCAACTGACACTCCCGACAGGGGGCTAAATGCGAGCGTGCGAAGCGACTCGAACGTGTTGCCATGACAGGGGAATCCGAGGAATCCGAGGAATCCGAGGAAATCATACTTGGAATCAGTCCCTCCCTTCCCCAAGAATGTTAAAACAATGAGGAATCCTCGTGAGGAATGGTTTCTGCCCGCGGGAACACGATCATCACAGGAAATTAATTGCCACCAAACCTAACGTGCTGAAAGAGGTCCGGATGCGGATTCCGAGTAATCCGAATCACACATTTTTCGAAGTAATATGCAATATCAGGGAATGAGCGTGATAAAGCTTCACTAGGCTTTTGCGTTCTTAAGCCCCTAGTTCCTTCTTTCGTTTAGCGATGGTGATGTGTGGATCCATCACTATGCAAAGCATTGGTGGAATCTTCTGATGGAAAGGCTCAATATGCTCATATCTAATTCTTGCAGACGCCAAACTAATTGGCACTCAAACCTAAGACCTGCGACCTCATCTTACAGCACCAGTATTACGAAGTTCAGCGCATATCATCAGGATTTTTTGTGGAAAGAAGTTACAAAATCTACCTACGGGAAGACAAGCCCCGCACAAATCCAATCCCTTTCGACCAAGAGGCATTGTTTGTTTATTGGTTGGTTCACGACACACTTTATGCACATTCACGGCTAATGGCGCCGCCCACACTGTTTCGCCGGTGGGCGGCGGGATTGGGAAATGTCCTGAGTGGCGCTAGAGTCGAACCCGAGACCTTTGGTACCCATAGCCCGGCACCTTAACCACTCCGCCATCCCCGCCCCGACCAAGAGGCATTACAACAGATGGAAGAGTAAGGCAACCAAGCAGTGAGGTCAGAGGTGTGCCGGTCCATAGAGGTCACTTGCGCCGCCTAAAGCGAATGGGTTTTGCGAGCGAGTCTAAGGTGCATCGTTACGTTAAAGGATTCTTAGGCTGTAGTGTATGTGACATTAGCGTCTGAAGTCGGGGGCTGATCGAGGTACGTCTCCCGGAGGTTCAGTGTTTTTAGGTTGTTTTACTCCTCCGCAAGATCATTTATAGATGGGGTGGGGGATGGTTGACGAGAAAGTCCGTCTTGCCAGGGTGCCGGCATTAGCCGACACTTGTGGAAAGAATACCGAAGAATCTTTGCCGTGTGGACAAGGAAGTAATTGTCCACACTACTTATCACACCGGCTGTCGCGTGTTAGTTGTTAGTAGCGTATTAAGGGATAGTGTTAGAAGTATGCTTTCATGCAAAGTTGTGTGTGATGTTAGTATGGTGTTTTGCAGTTCGACTCATCTACATCCGTTCTACCTCTGGGTAACCGTTTTACGTTATGAATTGCAAGGCAAATAGGCTCACCTACGTCCGGTGACACTTCTGAGTAATCGTTTTGCGTTATGCTAATTGTAGGACAAGTCGGCTCATCTACGTCCAACGGCACCGCGACGTAGCCATTTATTTGGAGTGGGAAAGGAAATCATGGGCCTATGTACGTCCGGTGTCATTCATGGATAAATATTGACTTTATTCCTAAGAGTGTAATGGGCAAAACTGACCTTGCTGTCGACGTGCCCCGAAACATTAATTCATCATCTTCCTAAGAGTGTATTGCGCGGGTATGTAGCGCGGATTGGTGTGCGTGTTGTTCGTGTGGTATCAACAATGCTTCTGCTAGTCTGGTGGCGTGCAGATAGCAAAATAATCATTGGAGGAGGTCTGAGTGTTTGTCATGAAGCACCGAGAGGTTTATGACCTGTTTTGGTAGAATCCCTAAGTGTTTATAACGACGCGGTTGGTGATGAAATTTGCGCTGATGGTAGCATATTTCGAATGACATAAAATGGTATTCTACAATATATTACGTTAAATGACAAACCCTTCCGTAAAATCTCTTAAGATGCGCATAGCTAAACCTGTCACATAACGCGAACCGGAGGAGGAAGCGGATGCCACCATTCTTACTTAGATCCCGGAAGCTACTCAAATTAGAACCGCAATAGGTTTTATATTTTCCGTGTGGGGCGGGAGGATGAAATTACAGCTGTAGTTATATAAATTGCAGTATAAATTTTGCGACCCTATGTCAATTCCTTCAGGGTGGAATGAGGTTAATCGATGCGAGGCGCGCCACAGTGTCAACGAAACATTTCCGGCTGCCGCCCGGCGGCCTGTCGGTGGACTTTATACCCCAGTGCATTTCCTATGTTCATTGGATCCCATATCCCAGTGCATTCGGACTTCAACTAAAAAAATATCCCATGCGATTGTTATCAGTTTGCAACAAAATCACAAAAGCAAGGGGTCCGGGAGCTCGGTGCCCCTTGGCTGTGCCCCTGGCAATATTCCTGTCCGTTTATGAGACGTCTTAAAAAACCACGGGTGAGGATGCCCATAAAGTTGGCAAGAGTTCGATGTTCAGATTGAGCAGAAATCGACGACCCCTCCGATTTCCACCAAATATTGCACATCGACATAGGATGGGTTTCTGAGAGCACACACACCATAGCGTTTCATGGGGCATAACATTTTCTGATCTCCAGCTCGGTTAAAATGTTAATGAATTTACTACGACGTGTACAATGAAGTTCTAGGCAAGTATCTGACACTGCTGATCACAACGCAGAACTAGTCGCACGGTATCCCAGGCCAGAAATGGTCAGCAAATCCAAGCATCCGGTACATCTGATCATAATACGGAACTAACAACACCGTACCCCAAGCAAGGACTGGTTGACAGGTAAAAGAGCATCACAAATTTGACTTTTTTTACTCAATGGCAAATTTTCAGTTGGTAACATGGTACTCTATTCAGGATCAAAACCACGACCCCTTAGATTTTCCCCAAACTTGCAGCATGTGTGCCTCATTATGTCATACATATGTGATGTCAAACATTCTGCGGGGCATTGCAAGCTGTGATCTACAGAGGTCACCGTGCGATCACTGAATATGAAGGTAAGGGAATTAAGTAGAATATTTGAATTAATAACGATGCCATATACATAAATTGGTGTCCTATCCAAGCATCCGGCCGGTACGTTTGATCATTACACGGAAATAATATCCCGATACCCCAAGCAAGAACGTGTTGACAGGCAAAAGAGCATCACAAATTTCACCTTTTCACTTGCAATACACAATATACATACAAATCCAATCAATATACATGCCAATCCAATTCAATCCAATCCGATTGCCAGGCTATTTGTGACGCCAATTAAACGTCCGATGCAATTCGTTGATGCCTATTTACGTTATCGCTGCGAGTGTATGCGCGGCCAAATGCATTGCATGTTGGAGTACATATTAAAGTTCGTGTTGGTGGTATGGTCATTGACCTCTGTATATAACTAGACAGACAACTCGCCGCCCGCCACACGCTCCGCGTTTGGTCTCGGCTGGAGCAGCGGTATATGGGCAAAAGATCGAGCGCGCCGCCCGCTCCCATGCATTTTGGATGTAGTATGAAATATTGTAGAAGGAAAAGTGGATATATTTGGATAAGAACTAGTGCAAAATAATGCTGGGTTATGATGAGCAGACATAACTGGGAAATATTTTGTAAAGCAGTATAATTGTGTTTTGTGGGTCAAGCTTCTATCATCGTTTTGTCAACTTTGTGCGGTATTTGTCATGTGCACTTAATGAAATTAAAGCCCCGAATACCCGATAAACGGTAGCGAAGTAACGCCGAGAATGTTTGTAATCGACTGGATATAGGCATCGTATCCAGTAGTTGCTAGTACTGGATATATGTATCGTATTTGTAGTTGACTGCGTGTGCACCCTATATCGTAATCAGGTTCGGATCCAGGAGTTGTCATGGGAGAGGGGCATTTGTCTGGGAGTGTCATTTTTTAGAAAGTGAACCTTGCGGAATTGCTTGAATAGGCGCCTTCGGCCAGAAATCCGTTTAGCAAGGGGGGTATATACTTGAGCACACTGAAGGGGTGCTTCTGGCTGAAAAAAAAATATGGAGAGAAGCACTTGAGCCTTCCCATGGAGGGGCGCAGGTTCCACATTCCATGGGGATATGTTCCTGAATCCGTCGACCAACCCAGAATCCGCATGGCCATCCTGCAGGGCACGGGTTGACACTCAGGCAGAGGGATGTTGCTTTATATTATTTCCATGGGCCAAGTGCCACATCAATGATAGCTTTGCCCCCGCCAATGATACCATGCCTTAATATGGGACCCTATGGAGTGTGTTCCCCAATCAATTTGGGCATACCCATTGCCATTATGTATTTTGCCCCTGCCCCAATCATTTTTAGAAATCAACATCTACGCGCTCAGGACTTCCTCTTTAATTGTAGTTCTTTCTATTAGCCCTGAGTGACCCAGGGCTAGGGACCCAGGCTGGGTCCCTTCCAAGAGGACAGGACAGCTTCAGGACTTTTCACGGAAAGAGGACATTCTGGAGCCACTGGATGAGCCATCAGGCTCATCCACATCTGAAAACTTCGAGAGGAGCATACCCAAAGGTCTTGGAAGGGAGACATCGGCTGAGAATTAAAGTGGAGTGGTGCATTCAATGATTATAAGGGGCATACGAGGGGAAAACTACAAAACTACAAATGGTCTCACTCGAGCCTGACTGGAGGATCACTTCTCTTCGTAAGATGTGCGCCACATTGTCACGAGCGGACACATGTCCCTTGTGCCCTCTGTATCTGTCTCCGCAAGGGGATGAACGGCAAGGTCGCGTCGGGTCGGAGTACAGGCTTAATGGAGAATAGCTGATGTGGTTTTCGTTTGATATGTGGATATATATCGAGCAAAGCTTTTGCGTCATACATCATTTGAATACATCATTTGAAAATGATAGTCATCTCAACCACCCCAGCAGAACCGCTTTACATCCACAACACACTGCGCAGCGCCTGCCAGCGCCGCCGTTTTGCCCATATGCGGCGCCGCAGACGGGACCGTTTTGAAAAGTCGAGTTGCCTGTCTAGTTATATGTAGAGATCAATACGTTTGGTCCTGTTCTTTCTAGTTTGGTGGCGTACAGATAGCCAAATAGTAATTGAAGGGTTTCTGTGTCCTTGTTCTCCGGAAGCGGTGGAAGCGAGAGGTGTGGTGTTGATTAATGTGGTGTTGCAGGCGTTGGACAATGGTTATCCACTAGTTGGGTCTGTGCTAGTTTGGTGCAAGCAGTTGTAATTGTAGTGGGGGTGAATTCCTTTCGACGGTGTGATTTATTTGATGTGTGCTCCATGTGCTTGGTGTTGGCTTGATGCTGTAAGTGTGGTTGGAGCGGTGTGGTGCACCGTGGTGCTGTGTTCACGTATTCTGATTTCACTTTAGTCACACAAGCAATTAACATATCAATTCCTGTGGTACCTGGCGCATACACTGTGGACTCGGATTTCCTCGACCTTCGGACAGCAGGATGCTAAACTGGCCTCAGTCTCCCGGTGCGGAAGTGCCTGTGGGGATTACGCAGGAGGGAGGACCGGTCAAGTGACACGAGGAATCCGCTGGCAGTCCGCAATTGCAGTCAGCTCCGAAATCCCTTGCTCAGCTTTCGTCCAGGCGCTAATCCTCTCTGGTCGGACAGATTGAACACCGCCGCCGATGCTGTCGTGTCGGGCAAGTCTGTAAAAATCGCCACCAGAACTGGGAACTGAAGAAGTGAGTGATGGTGTATTTGGAGGCGTGCAGGAGCATAGAAGTCATTCGCGACGCCTTTGAAGCGAATGTGCTTTGCCAACAAAGTCGGAGCCAAAAGTACGTATTTAGGGGTGGAAGTTGGCGAAGTTATTTAAATTGACAATATGTCGGTGCATGGCACGCTCGATTTCTGCTCGATATGAATATCGAAGTCCTGTCAACCTTATGGTCGGCCGATTCCATCCCCCACCGGTGCGCCTGTACAAATCCTCTTTGTCATATAACGCGGGTAGCTTCCGAGGCTGTCGTTAGGAATCTCGCACCATGTAATTGGATGTGGCGAAACATGATGCCGGCAGTTAATCCTGACGTTGCTAAACTGTTTCCCATCTAACTTTCACATCTGGTGCCCTGATGGCGATGCTAGGCCACGTGGTGTGCGTCAAACCTCATACAAAGGACGCGGTCGGCTCATTGTCCGTCCTCCTCCGGTGACTTTAAATCTATGAGTCACCAGGATATTTCGCGGAGACAGTCACTCGGGGTCTGGAGAGCTTGGCGTCATGCTTCAGCCAGTCTAACCTGTCTATGCCATTTTTTAAATCACAGATCGAGTACATCCTGAAGATGCTTGATGGGGTAGCTCCTGGCGATGTTCGATTACGTAAAGCATATGGAGGTTGGATCATGTAAAGCCCATGTATATCTGATCCTGCGAAGGTTACGGTTGTTCCATTTCGTAATACCTAATGGTGCTGGATCGCGTGAAGCTTACCAATGTTCGATTTGGTAAAACCTGCAGATGTTTGATGGCGTGAAACCTAAGGATTTTCTATCGAGTAAAGTCTACAGTTGTTGCATCTTGTAAAACATGAATTTCAAATCGCATGAAGCCTACGGATGTTGAATCTCGTATAAAGACATAAAGACATAAAAGATCAGTGCAACTCTGAGCCACAAGGGCCCTTCTTGGTTGCACTCTGTACACTGAACCAGTTGCCCACCAAATCTGCCAATCAGCCCTCCCTGTAATACTGAAAAGCAAGCCCTCTATTCTTATAATGATTGTCTATGCTGTTTTTAAAGATGTTCAATGTTCTGCTACTGACGATGTTTTCTGGCAGCTGGTTCCAGTGTTCCACTACCCTGCTGGTGAAGAAAGTTTGCCTTAACCTTGTTCTGCTGTGGTTAATTTTAATTTTGAATTTATGACCTCTAATTGCATCATTTCTGTTAAATTCAAACATTTCCCCAAGGTATCCCCTCTCCAGATCATTGACAAATTTAAAGACCTCGATGAGATCTCCTCTCAGCCTTCTATATCTAAGTGAAAACATATTCAATTTCTTCAATCTTTCCTCATATGCCAGGTTGCTTATGCCATTAACCATTTTTGTAGCCCTCTTTTGTACTCTCTCTAAAAGCCAACAATCTTTTTCATAGCTAGGAGACCAAGCTTGGATGCAGTATTCCAAATGTGGCCTGACGTATGCACAGTAAAGCTTCCTGATCACTTCCTCACTTCTGTATGATACATTCCTATTTATTGCCCCGAGCATTCTCAGTGCCTTCTTCCTGGCTTCCTTGGTCTGTTCTGATGCCCCCAATTTTGTGTTTAGAATAACACCTAAATCCTTCTCCTGTTGAGTCACTGATAGCACTTGGCCACCCATCAAGTATGGAGCCTTCATATGCTGCTTACCTACATGCATGATTTTGCACTTATCAAAGTTAAATTTCATTTGCCATTCTTCGGACCACTTCACAAGTTCGTCTAAGTCTTTTTGCAGCGAGATATGCTCATCCTGACCTGTTATTGCCCTAAAGACCTTCAAATCATCTGCAAATTTCAAAACTTTACTGCTTAGGCCACTTTCAATGTTATTTACAAATATAATGAACAGTAATGGCCCTAGTACTGACCCCTGGGGGACTCCACTAAGAACATTTTGCCATGATGACTTTGTACCATTTAGCATCACTCTTTGCTGTCTATCTGAAAGCCACAACTCTATCCATTTTAAGATGCTACCTGCAATACCATGGGACTGAAGCTGTATCATTAACCGTTTATGGGGTACCTTGTCAAAGGCCTTACTAAAGTCAAGATATGCTACATCAACCTGATTTCCCTGATCAAATTGTTCTGTGGCGAAGTTCAAAAAGTCCAAGAGGTTTGTGAGACACGATCGTCCTTTTCTAAATCCATGTTGAGTATCTTGAATCAATCTGCTACCTTCCAGATAACTAACTATTCTATCCTTGATAATTGATTCGAGTACCTTGCAGACTAGGGATGTGAGACTTATTGGCCTATAGTTTTCAACTTTCCCTCTTTCTCCTTTCTTGAAAATAGGAACTACATTTGCCCTTTTCCAATCGGTTGGAATTTCATTATGTGAAACTGATCTACAAAATATTATACTAAGTGGAAATGCCAGTTCCTTTTCAGTTTCCCGCAACACCCTAGCATAAATATCATCAGGTCCTGCTGCCTTATTTGGCTTTATTTTCCTGATATGATTGTAAACAACATCACTACCAATGAAATCAACATCATTTGTCAGATCCCATGTATCTGAACTATGGTGTACGGTCGGCAGATTGGTCATATCTTCCAATGTAAACACTGATTTGAACTGCTTGCTCAGCTCCTCAACCATCTCACTATCCTCACCCAATGTAGTCCCGTTTACTTCCAGTGGACCAATTGTGTTAGAAACTTTACTCAGCTTGTAGAAACTAAAGAACTTTTTACTGTCCCCATTACAGTTTCTAGCTAAATCCAGTTCCTTTGCTCGCTTTGCTGCTCTGGTTTTTTGCTTCACAGTGTCTCTAGCTTTTCGATACGCCTTTATATTAATGACATTTGAGGCTTCTTTAAAAACTCTAAATGCAGTTTTCTTAGCCCTAATTGCTTTTATCACGTCTGGTGTAAGCCATGCTGGCTTTCCTACCCTTCTTTTGCGTCTTTGCTTTTGGGGGACATGTCTAATCTGAGTTTCCTTTAAGTAAGATTTGAACTTTTCCCACATTTCACAGGCATTTAAATTGGAGAATTCTTCTTCCCATCTGATGGCACTTAAAGCCGCTCTCATGCCGTTAAAGTCTGCTTTGTTGAAATTTGGAACCTTTACCAAATTATCCTTGATAGTTTCCCTTACATGTGCCTTGAATCTAACTATGTTATGGTCACTTTTTCCCAGAGTTTCGCCTACAGTCAAGTCTTGAACCAAGTCACTTAAATCCGAGAATACAAGGTCCAAGAATGAACCATGCCTGGTAGGTTCCGATACAAACTGGTGTAAGAACAGGTCCTCTTCAAGGCATTTCCTGAACATTTTGCATGATGGGGAGCCAACACCAGCATTTTCATAACCTTTTAGATTAAAGTCACCGAGAATAAGGCACTTCCTCTTAAAGTTTCTACTGATTTCCTCACAAATCACCTTGTCAAGCTCCAGTTGCTGAGAATGTGGCAGGGTTCCTGATCGGTAGAAAGCTCCTATCCTAAGAGTATTGCTGTTGCCTTTTCCCACAGTGACATCAAGCCAAATGGACTCCACAGACACATTTTTATCCCCACCTGCTACTTTTTGAGAACTGAATAAGCTATTCACATAGAGCATTACACCACCCCTTTTCATTGCTGGACCCCTATTGCACGAAAACATATTGTATCCCTGGATCTCATAGTCCTGTAAGTTATCTCCAAAATATCCTTCACTGACCCATGCCTCCGTAATGCAAACAAAATCCGGTTCCTCCTCAGCAACATAACACTTGAACTCATCAAATTTGGAACGGATACTCTGAGCATTAAACATCATACACTTAACAAATGCTCCATAACCACCTTTGGCTTTTTCATATTGAGGAGTTCTTTTATCACTAGATGAACTATAACTCTGTCCCCTTGAGTTGCTGCTGTCCCTATTTGCAGACTTTGAGGTTCTATTGCCTTGGCTGACACTATTGGAATATTCCTGAGTTGGCAATGCAATTTCATCCCTCCCCACCCCATTTCCTAGTTTCCCTGAAGGACATGCTCATATACTTTGCCTAACACATGGACCCCCTTCTCAGAGAAATGCAGGCCATCCTTCTGATAGAGGTCCCACGATGCATAAAACCTGCTCCACTCGTCTACAAATGTAAAACCTAGCTCCTGGCAGAGCTTTCCTACCCTGGTGTTAGCTGCCAGTGCCCTAGAGCTCCACTCAGGGGAGGCTCTAGCCCTAGGCAAAATTCCTGTTACAAGCACTCTATTGGTACCCTTCAGGGTGGCCAGAAGGGCCCTGTACTCCCGCAGAAGCTCCTCGCTCCTAGTATGACCTATGTTATTTACCCCTACATGCACTATGACTGTGTTAAACTGGTGATCACTGGTGACCTGTGCCACCGCAGTTACCAGGTCCTTCACCTTGGCACCAGGCCTGGTGATGCACCTCCTGTCCCTCCTACCTTTACAAAATACCCGCTCTAAATGACGCACACGAGAGTCTCCTATGACCAGCACTGACTCCTTACTTCTGCTATCCTGGGAAATCGTAATTTCGTAATTTCGTATTGGGTGGTTCACGACGCACTTTATGCAATCTGCTGATCGGCGCTGCCCACACTGTTTCACTGGTGGGCCGCGGGATTGGGAAATTTCCGAGCAGCGCTAACGTTGAACCCGGGTTCTTTGTATCCAGAGTTCAACGCTCTATTCATTCGATTATCTGCGCCCCAATCTGGTAAATGTTATGGATCGACCGTAAAGATTGGGCTACAAATGCGGAGGAATATATCTACGTTTTCGTTGTGCCATCTGGGCTACAAATAACACCTACATTTTTGATTTCACAAGTGATACAGTTCATGGTTGTGCGGCGACGCCGGCCTCGTTGTTGATTCATTTTGGCCTTTGATTCAGTGGTTCGTGAGATACGTACCTGCTTGGCATTTTGTAGTTCTGGTGAGTTTATAAGGCTCTCATTAACAGCATCACAAGAGACTTTCAGCCTTGATCGAAGGCCCCGGACTCTTGTGGTTCGAATGCGGTGCAGATATTCCGTGTCGACAATGAATATTGAATATAGCCAGACAAGGTTTTCTATGTGAAAGAGTATTGCATCGAGCACATGAAGTGTGGAAGTTTTCCTTTTTACGTCTGTTGCTTACCAGGTGCGAATAATTATACGCGATTGGCTATATTTGTAGAGTGCTGATTATGATTGTGCACCTATTGCTTTGGCAACTGAAAAATAATTCGCTGGGAAAATGAGTGGTCGCAACGTCTTTTTTACGTTAAAATACACTGTGCAAAAACAAAAACAGAATCCAAAGAATCAAGGTGTACCTTCATCTGTAATAATATCATGTAACCACCCATATCAGAAGACAAATCTTAAATTGGAAACATTTCATGCAATGTTTTTTGCCAAGACTGCACACGAAAATAGTGCGAAAACTGACAGTTTTAAGAGATGTCTCCTGGAGTCCTGGAGGCCACCAATCAGAATTTGCTTTGTTTGATTTAGTGCTTTGCCAGTTGTGTGAGAACTACTGTATGTCACTCATTGTGTCTTAGGCCTTGAATTCTTCCAAACATTACTGGTCCCAGCATTTTTTACAGATGAAAAATGTGCACATGAAAGCATGGCCATTTATCAATTCACATGCACCAGATAATTGCAGACCACCTGCACCAGTGCATGGAGCATATGCATTGGTATTAATGCTGTTTGCAGACTGCAAAGTGAACCAGACTTCAGAATCTGTTGTAATATGTTGTGCATGCTAGCAAGCTAGCCCTCTTCCAGTCTTGCTTGGGAGCTAAATGACCTAGTTGGTGTATCCTTAAGCCCAAGTAATAACTTAATCAGTCTTGCTTGCATCTAATTTTCTGTTCTACTCCTGCATTAGAATGTTTATATGACTCTCATGATCACTTAAAATAGCATGTGCATTACCATCAATCATGTTGCCAAGCTGCGGTGGCAGTGACATAATATGACTAGACAAGATGAACAAGTGCCGGAACTAAAAGTGGATTTCATTATCAGCCATAAGTTGCCATGTGTTTTAGGCCTTTGGAGCATGCTGCTCAGACTGTGTGACTGATGCAGTTGATACACCCCTAAGCTCCAGCACTACTTCATCACAGTCCAATAATACTTTTGGATTATCACAGCTAGTTGGGATTGCTGTGTAAGCAAGGTTCTTCATGATATTTCACAATGTAAGGAGTTTTTTTTTTTGGGGGGGGGGGGGTGGAGTGTAATTCTTTGGATGGCCAAAGTTCCAAAACACAGTCATATTTCTGACACTATCTCACTGACCAACTCCCTAACTAAAGATAAGCTGCACTTCAATGTGCTTGTGGCATTTGCTTTGGTGTCCTGTGTTTGGGCTTGAATGGTATTTCCTGCATTTATTTGATTCAAGTGTTATTCAACCATGTAATGATCAAGTATCAGTGTTAAAAGATGAGAGTATGTGAAGACCTGTGCTGCAAAGCACACAGCAAGAATAGAAAGCCAGGGAGCTAAAAATATATAGAAGAGAGTGCTAGTTTCTTTTGAGAACAATTGTATGATTTTCTTTGTGTTTCATATTTTGAATACTTGCTGACATCTCACTGCTGTCAGAACAACATCCCACTAGATGTCTATGGCTTGCAGTCTGGTATAAGTCCAGGAGGTCAATATCTTGCATGCAACAACATGTGACCTGTTACAGGTGACAACACAACAAAGGGCAGCTGATAGTTAAACTTTGAGGTATACATAAATGGTGGTCCTATCCAAGCACCCATTTCATTTCTTTTATGCTTAGGTTCATAATATGTTTAGTGTGACCATCATAGCAAGTGTGCTATTGTTTCCAGAGCTGAATCCCTACTTTAATGTTTTCTTTTGTACTTGAATGTGATGTAATGCAACTGCATTATGCCATTGGGTTCTGGGTACACTTGTTCAGTCTAATATCATCAATTCCAATAGCAACATTCTGGGAAGTATTGGAGCAGGCTGCATGCTGGCACAACTTTTTCAATTGCATCCAAAAATGTTACCTGTGCATACATGAATGCAGTTTCTAAGCTGTGTCCATAATTTCTTTCTCTGTTTTTTACCATTAGCTGAGAGTTGTCACCATTCTGTGGGTTGATAAACATCATAGAGCAATACACAAGTAAGCATGTAATGATCATGATGCTGAGCTTATCATTGTATCTACTTTCAGATCATGTCTGTAACTGCGGAGGCCGATAAATCACAGTCGCCAATGGCTACCATGGTGCCATCACATGAAGTGGAGCCAGACAGCCTGGTTCTGCCTGCATCTGCAGAACAGCCCAGTGACCTGTCGGAGCTGCCAGACGTGCCTGCCCGGACATCTGGTACAGAGTCGCCAGGCTCTGGTGACCAGCCGTCGCCGGCCGACGCGTCTGACTCGGGCTCTGCCGCTCACGATCGGAGCCTGACGGAGCCGCAGCTGCAGCGGGACACGGGCCTGCCGGCGGAGGCGACCGGCGCCGTGCCGGCGGCGCCCGCTGGCCTGCAGGAGGTGCCGGACGGGCCGTTCGAGGTGCTGGACGTGCTGGAGCCGCACGACAGCGTGTGCGAGGTGCCCGAGCGTCAGCTGGAGGCGTTGGTGGAGGCGGCCGGCGAGGAGGCGTGCGTGCCGAGCGGCGGCGAGGTGAGCTGCGCCGAGCAGCTGGAGGTGCTGGGCATGCTGCTGGCCAGCCCTGGCGCCGGCTCGTCCATCGTGCACGCGCCCGAGCGCCTGCAGCTGCCGCTGCCCCGCGACGGCTTCATGTGCGACCAGTGCGGCGACAGGTCAGTGTCCGGCCCGACCTCGCTGCTCAGCTAGAGTGGGAACAAGCCGGCTAAGGGTTAGTTTTTTGTTGTCAGTGCTGAGGCTTGCTTTAAGCCAGGCTAGGCTGAGCAAAGCTGTTTGAAAATTCCAGTCATTTTGTAATAAAATGTCCTCAATTTTGGTATGGGATCTAATGGCAAGTGAACTGAATCTTTAATCATGGTTTTCAAATATTCGAAGAAATAGTTTTAGTACAATTAAAAAGGCCTTGAGAACAACAGGCTGTACAAAGTTTTACAATACTAACTATCCTACATCCTTGGCAATCATTCAGTTGTTATGTACACTGCTTTTTCTCTGGCTAGTAGTATGTTGAAAAGTTGCATGAATATTTTTATTTGTTTTGTTGTCATTTTTTCTTCCTACAATGAAAAATGGGAACAATTACAATTAGATCAGCATATGTAACCAATCAGATTTGACAGGTTTTGGGATCGTGGCATAGCAATGGTGACCAGATAAATTAAACAATATGCCTGATCACCTCTTATAAATTCAGCCCTCTGGTTTCTCTGCCATTATTTTCGGGCGATTCCTCCTCGTGGAGGGGCATGGCAGATTCAGTGTTCACGCATGTTCACACTACATATTGGTGCCATTGTTGTGAACGTGCTGACCCTGGATCCACTTGCCGGCGCACTTGTACGGCGCACACCACGTCGGCATTGTAGCCGGGGCTCTCGTGGGGCGATGCGATGCAGATGGAAGTCAAGACATATCATGAAACCATGTGTCTTTTTGACTGTTTATAAGAACCTTGCACTGTCGAATTATCCATTTTCTTCTCATTGAGCAATGTTCGTGTGCCACCGATATGTTACCGTCGCCATCATCCCACCCCGCTACGGCCGTGCGTTGGCTGTCTGAAACAGGTGGATGCAGGTGGAAGTTGTCTCGGGAAACTGGAGGAGGTCGGAGGAAGGTGGAGACTGTCCGAGACAGGTGTAGGCTCTCTGAGGCAGGCAGAGGCTGTCTAAGGAAAGTGGAGGTTGTCTGAGACAGGTGTCGGCTGTCTGAGGCAGGCAGATGCTGTCTGAGGAAGTGGAAACGGTCTGAGGCAGGTGGAGGGTGTCTGAGGAAGGTGGAGGAAAAACAACCCAATTTTGGTTCACACATCCAAAAGCCCCCTAAAAGCCGGTGGCCGCCGTCTGAGAGACGGGTGGAGATGTGTAGAACTGCGGCGGACGCCTGCACCTGCCGCCAGGTTTGCGCTGCCGTCCAGTCTTGAGCTGCACCAGTCGCGCCGTGCACTGCGTGCCACTCTTCAGTGTCCGCCCTGTGGCAAGCTGCTGGTGTTCACCAACAAGTGTCAGCTGCTCGGTGAGTGTCAGCGTCAGACGCCGAGTGGCCTGTCGGCGAGGCGACTCTCCCGGAAGTGGTGTGTTGGCCACTTCTACGTGCCGAAACGGTGAAGTGACAGCAGCACCGTTTTCTTCATAGCTGTGAGCTACATGAGAGATGGAAAAGGTTCCAGGTCGCCTCTCTTATTGGTCTGAGATGTGGACAACTCAGGTTACAATATGCGGCAATGTTAGCCAGCTATGGACGGGCGGAGCCGAGGTGAACTCCCTGCCTCCCAAAGAGAGGACCACTTGCATATAATCATCGTTCCTTTAGCCCCGTTTGAGACATTTTCCCGACAGTAACGCGAACTTTCCGTCGCCATTTCTGTGAGGAGGTGAACCCCACCCGTAAAGCTCTTTGCTTGTGATGTATGTAGATAGGGTTAATGCCTAGACTGCAGATTCATCTTCAGAGTCTAAGTCATAGTTGTTCATGCATAGTCGGAGTCGAGCATGTCGCGGGTAAATTGGCGCCTAAAGGCGTAAATAAAGCAAAATCGCAGTTAGTCACAGCGCAAACAACGCCGACAATTAGCACCACCCACCATGTGGTTAGCTGTCGCAAATCTTTCGTGGGCTGGTACAAATAGAATCCCTCGCCGATTCTATTGAATATTCCGTTGTCTTCAATGACGTGTTCCCTTCCTTAGATACCAGACTCCATGTTGTCTATATAATTGTGGCTAATAACACTCCAATGTAGAATTCAGACGTTTCCTTGATCCTCAATATCAACTTATGTTACAGAACACCTGAACTTCCACAAGATTGACCCTGTGTCAATCGATCCATCGCTGATCGATGCGTTCGCGTTGACGCCGGCCGAGCTGGGCTGTAAGTTGCCGGCCGATGCGGCTGACTCTGACGCGTCCGCCGGCAACGGCAACACAATCAACAAGGTCAACAGGTGAGCTGGTGGCTGTGTGTAACCCACCGCACCCTAATGGTGGTGTGTACCACTGCCCCTGATGATGGTGTGTACCACTGCTCCCTGATGATGGTGTTTACCACTGCCCCCTGGTGATGTTGTGTACCACTGTCCACTGATGATGGTGTGTACCACCGCCCCTGATGGTGGTGTGTACCACCGCCCCCTGATGGTGGTGTGTACCACCGCCCCCTGATGGTGGTGTGTACCACTGCCCCTGATGGTGGTGTGTACCACCGCCCCCTGATGATGGTGTATCCCACCGCCCCCTGATGGTGGTGTGTACCACTGCCCCTGATGGTGGTGTGTACCACCGCCCCCTGATGATGGTGTATCCCACCGCCCCCTGATGGTGGTGTGTACCACTGCCCCTGATGATGGTGTGTACCACCGCCCCCTGATGATGGTGTTTACCACTGTCCACTGGTGATGGTGGGTACCACTGCCCCTGATGGTGGTGTGTACCACCGCCCCCTGATGGTGGTGTGTACCACTGCCCCTGATGGTGGTGTGTACCACCGCCCCATGATGATGGTGTTTACCACCGCCCCCTGATGATGGTGTATACCACTGCCTCCTGGTGATGGTGGGTACCACTGCCCCTGATGATGGTGTGTACCACCGCCCCCTGATGGTGGTGTGTACCACTGCCCCTGATGGTGGTGTGTACCACTGCCCCTGATGATGGTGTGTACCACTTCCACCTGACACTATGTACTACTCCCCCTAGTGATTGCACTGATTCCTGGCTCATTTTCGGGAATGTTTTCCTGCGGTTGAAATGACGTGTAGTTTTTTTTTGTGGTGGCTTGTCGACTAAGAGTTTGGGTCTCTGTTTTCAGTGTCGCTGTTTGAAAAGTCGGGTTTGCGGTTTTTGTGCCACTACCTATGTTGAGTGTTGGGTATATTTAGATAGCGTATGCTGTCAGCTTCCACCTAGCTGATACCCTGAAGTTGCAATTTGGTAGTATGCTGTATATCGAGAAAAACGTATAATCCGGGACGATGTGGAGAAAATTGAATAATGTGGTATGTGGTATTGTGGAAATGTATTACATGGAAGCTCTGGATCCGACTTCTTTGTACTCCATATATTCATTGTTATCGACTGGCAAATGCTACCGCAGGTTTTGTGGTTAGAGAAGCATTAAATACAGGAAAAGTCTATAACTGAAGAGCAGGTGTTGCTGGTGTATTGCTGGGCGCCGACTCTTATACACCACTGAATGCTGTGAAATCACATGGAACACTAGGAAGTCAGAAGCACTATTTGCAGCTCAGTTCAGCCTTCTATTGTGTGTTAGTTCCCATTATGTACTGTAAACACATAGTATACTGTATATACTGCTTAACCCAGTATGTACACTGTAAACACAGAATACTGCAGCTAGAGACCAGCCTACCACGTGGTGTAGTCGGTTTTCGGGTTCGTGGGCTGTAACAAACAAAGCTATGTACAAACAAAGATTCCACTGTAACAAAGCTCGATTATGTTGTGCATGTACACTCGGATCTGTATTATTGGATGCAACCGTTTCGTTGCACGGCGTCCGCCCTACGTGGTGTGACAACCAGTGCTGTATTACTGTGTCCGTCCCATGTGGTGTGACAACCGGTGCTGTATCACCGCGTCCGTCCCATGTGGTGTGACAATCAGTGCTGTATCAGTGTGTCCGTCCCACATGGTGTGACAATCAGTGCTATATCACCGCGTCCGTCCCATGTGGTGTGACAATCAGTGCTGTATCAGTGTGTCCGTCCCATGTGGTGTGACAATCAGTGCTATATCACCGCGTCCATCCCATGTGGTGTGACAATCAGTGCTGTATAGGTCGTTGTGTGTAAGTGTATCATGTGTCCGTCCATGTGGTGTGACAATCAGTGCTGTATCATCGCGTCCGTCCCATGTGGTGTGACAATCAGTGCTGTATCAGAGTGTCCGTCCCATGTGGTGTGACAATCAGTGCTGTATCACCGCGTCCGTCCCATGTGGTGTGACAATCAGTGCTGTATCACCGTGTCCGTCCCATGTGGTGTGACAATCAGTGCTGTATCAGTGTGTCCGTCCCATGTGGTGTGACAATCAGTGCTGTATCACCGCGTCCGTCCCATGTGGTGTGACAATCAGTGCTGTATCAGTGTGTCCATCCCATGTGGTGTGACAATCAGTGGTGTGTCACCGGTCTGTCCCGTGCGGTGTAACAATTGGCACTGTGTCGGCGCCGCCGTGTGACATGACGTGACGTGACGTGACGTGACGTTCCTGTGCGGCAGGCCTGTGTACGTCAGCTGCCCCATGTGCAACGTGCTGTGCTCGACGCTGACGCTGTCGGAGCACCTGTGTCCCACGCCAGAGCTGGAGCCGGACAGTGGCGTGTCGTCTGCACTGCGCTGCTCCGAGTGCCTCCAGCCATGCCCCACAGAGTGTTCGCTCATGGCGCACGCGGGCCTCCACAAGCGCGACCTCTACCCCATACCCGTACGTGTGCCCCGAGTGCGGCTGCAAACTATTGGGCACGCACGCGCAGGCGCAACGGCACGCCATTGTCGGCTGCCTGCACCTGCTGCGCGATCTGAAGACGTGCTGCGCCATCTGCGGCACCGAGGTGGACGACGCGCAGGCGCACGTGCTGCAGGCTCACGTGCAGAAGCTGTACAAGTGTCGCCGGTGTCCGCTGGCGTTCGAGTCGACCAAGGGGTTCGACGGCCACCTGGCCGACAAGCACGGCGGCGAGGCGGCCAACGGCGACGCCAGCCACATGCTCATTCTCAAGTGTCCGTTCTGCGCGGCCACGTTCAACAACACCAACGCGCTGCGCACGCACATAACGGCCGGCAAGCACGGCGACCGCCAGCTGCAGACGCAGAGCTTCGTGTTCCGCTGTCCCGAGTGCGAGAGCGACTTCGCGGAGCGGGGGCGGCTGCGCGAGCACCTGGCTCAGGCGCACCCAGACTTCAAGCTGGACACGATGAGCGTGCCGCAACGGCATCCGCCGACGCCGCCGGCGCCGAAGCTGGCGCCGCCGCCGTCGTCGTCGTTGTCGCCGCTGACGCCGCCGCCGTCGCTGGCGGCGCGGCCGCTCGTGACGCCGGTGGTGCCGCGCGGCCAGGCGCTGGGCAGGCCGCTCAAACACTCGCGTCAGCTGCGGGACGTGCCGGTGGCGCCGCCGCTGCCGACGTTCGCCTACGCGCAGCCGTCGCTCGGCCTGGGCCGCGGCCGCTCCCAGTCGTACACGTGCATCGTGTGCAAGCAGGTGTTCCAGCGCAAGACCGAGTACACGGAGCACGCGCGCCGCCATCTGCGCGAGGGCATCGCGCTCTGCCTGCTCTGCAACACGCGCTTCGGCTCCGAACAGACGCTGAAGAACCACATCGCCGACCACGCGTCGGAGACGGGGCGCGACCGGTGCGGCCTGTGCTACGCCAAGATCAGCCAGCCGCAGGCGCTGCAGTACCACCTGGAGGGCGAGCACAACCTGCGCGACTTTTCGTGCGTGCGCTGCGAACTGCTCTTCGAAAGCCTGGAGGACCTGAGTCAGCACAACTCGGACCACCACGGCTTCGGTCCGCGAGCGGCGAAGTCGCGCCGCAGTGAGGAGCCGACCCAGTCCAAGGCCGCGCAATCGCCGCTGGAGACGCCGGTCGCCAAGCGCGCGCGCATCGACCAAGAGCCGGCCGACGCCGGCGTCGACACGGTGCTCTTCCAGTGTTTCGAGTGCGACTTCAGCAGCGACACGCGCGGCGCGCTCTGTCAGCACGTGCGGGAGACGCACTCGGAGGATACGAGCACACCGGAGGTCGTGCCCAGCCTGGTGACGGACGCGGGTCCGGGCGCGTCGCAGACCGACAACGACGACGAGGAGCCCGACGGAGAGGTGATCGAACTGGAGATGAACGCCGGCGAGATCACGCAGAAGCGGAGCACCGCGGCCGCTGACGTGGCTCCCGACGCCGAATACATCACACCCGACCTGGACGTCTCCGGTGTGCCGGACCGCCGAGACTGAGCGCATCACACTCGACCTGGAGGTCCGCCGAGACTGGGTACATGGCACCCGACCTGGAGGTCCGCCGAGACTGAGTGCACCACACCCAACTTGGACGTCCTCACTGCCGGACAGGGCGGCGCTGGCTCCCGTGAACGCGCCGTCTGCCCGGGGGTGCCACCTGTCGCGGACTTGTGGCGTTGTTGGAGCCGCGGCGCCGTCGCGACGTTCGCCGCTTGCCACGCTCTGATACAGCGGGGGCCAGCGTTATGTGAAGAAGTCCTGCGATGATGTCACCCAGAGACTGCCCGGTCATCTGACGTGGACCGCGAAACACCGAAACACAGCCGCTCGGTGTGACGACCGGGACGGAGAAGAGGGACTTGGTGGGACACCGCGGGCGAGTATTGGTGGTGATACTGGAGAGATGTGTGGCAGCCTTCGTGTGCGACCCACCGCGTGCGGCCTTCGGTACTGCCGAGTGAGATCCTCCGTACCGCTGTGTAGGACACTATCGCTTGGTGGGTTCCTCTGATCACGACGATATGTGGCGAGCCGTAGCGTTCCAGTGGAGTTTTGCCGGGGGGTGGGCATGACCGAGTGGTTCAGGTGTCGGGCTATGGGTACCAAAGGTCCCGGGTTCGACACTAGCGCCACTCAGGACATTTCTCAATCCCGCGGCCTACTGATGAAACGGTGTGGGCGGCGCCATTAGCCGTAAATATGCATAAAGTGCGCCGTGCACCACCCAATAAACAAACAGACCAGATGGTGAACGGGCGGCATTGTAGGGTTACCGTATGACGTGTAGACAAGTGGACGGCCGGCTGGGCGACGGGAGAGGGAATAGGCAGTGGTCACAACGTGACGACGGTTGGTATGGATCCACACCAACGTGGCAGCACGGCGACTCGTCACCTTAGCCGTGTTAAAATACGCTAAATGCCGAATGTCATATTGATGTGGATTTATAGTGGTATGTTCTGTGCACGCCCGACTGCGCTACAGAGCCTACTGGTGCTCGCTGCCGTTGGCCGAGGGCGTGACTCGGTCCGCCGACTGCGGGGCTGGTGCTGGTCTGTTCCGTCGGTGGAGTTACGATTGGATCCGGATGGATCGATGAGAAATGTGGAGCTATTTCGGAGGCGACGCCGAACATTGTTGGTGGTAGTCATCCGTAGCGCGGCTGGTGGACCCGTTTCGGCAGGCAGCTGGGTGTGGCCGGCTACGCAGGCGGTGTTCCGTAGCGCGGGTGGGTGTGGCCGGCTACACAGGCGGTGTTCCGTAGCGCGGGTGGGTGTGGCCGGCTACACAGGCGGTGTTCCGTAGCGCGGCTGGGTGTGGCCGGCTACACAGGCAGTGCCACGTAGCGCGGCTGGGTGTGGCCAGCTGCACAGGCAGTGCTCCTTAGCGCGGCCGGATGTGGCCGGCTACGCAGGCAGTGCTACGTAGCGCGGGCTGGTGGACTGGTGCCCTCGTGCGGCTGGGTGTGGCCGGCTACGCAGGCAGTGCTACGTAGCGCGGGCTGGTGGACTGGTGCCCTCGTGCGGCTGGGTGTGGCCGGCTGCACAGGCAGTTTGCGTGGCTGGTGGACCCATGATGGGCGCTGTATGGCCAACGCACAACGCAGTTGATGCGCCCGTAAGTCCAAATAATCAACAAACCAACTGGTGGACCCATGCTGGCGCAAGACGGCGGCCCTATAGGAGGATTCCATTCGTCACTGAAGGCTTATCGTGTACGCCGGCAGCACATAATTTTTACCGAATAGTCTTGTCACGTGAAATGGGCAAAGGTGACTCTCGGTGTTGCCATTTTCTTATAAATTAAAAAAAAACTAGGCTTCTGAAACTTGAATTAGCCGTGCGTTGTTTTGTGTGTTTGTGTGTGTTGTGCTATTCCTTACAGACGACTCGAAAATTGCATACCATCACCAGTCACGTGCGAATTTGGCATGATTGTTGATTGTTTGACACTATTGTCAACCCACTGTCATCTCAATACATATTCGTACCTTTCGGTGACTGGTGTATTTCTGTACCTAAGAGCTGAGTGTGACCTGAGCAGCCTAGCCTGTGACCTCGGGTCAAATTTATAAAATAAAAAAATGTAAGATGCAAAAAGGATAGCAGGATGGTTGGTAGTGAAAATGAGCATTGTTCGTATTGGATTGAGTCAGCCATAAAAACGCCCTGCTTTCTAATTCGGGGAGGGGACAGGCGAATATCTCCCAATGTTCACACCTTCCGACGTTCAAGCCTTCCAGATGAGAATCTAACCTACAAAATTGGAAATGAATTCCCAACAAAGCAAAAAAAAGAAGCTCTTGCAGGTGCTCATATTTTCCAAAGTTCATGGCTTCCAATACAGCGCTGACGGAAACCTAACATAGCCGTACGTATATTTCAAGTTAACTTACAACTTTGAAGCTATGAGCTTTGGAATATAAGATGAAAGCACCCGAAGCAGGGTAAAATCAGGATAAAGGGGTAAGTGGATGAGGAGTCCAGTTAAGCATAATAAGCCATGATATGCACAAACATAATCGATGATCAGCAAGATGAAGCGTCGTTCGCTTCATACATACACCGCCGACATGTGAGCACTCTCATTGGATTTGGTTTGTGTTATCAAGCTCGTACTCTATATTTTGGCTTTTGTAATAAATAAACGGGTATTTCCACGTCCTGTGCATATATGTGAATGCACACACGCGCACACACACACACACACACACACACACACACACACGCACACACATATATATACATATATATATATATATATATATATATATGTTATTCTATTAAATTATATGGAGCTTTCTACTTCCGCCAGTTTCCGGCGTGTTTCGTCCTTTTAGGCCAAGGGTGACATCAGTTGTTTCAAATTAAGTCATCAAAGCTATACATTATTCACATTTTGAAGCAGCATTACTCGTCACACCAGCAACTTTACTCGCTTACGGTTCGATGATATTTTAATGGCTCCATGCACTCCTAAATGCAATCATACAGACTATGGTTTGCAATTTGAATGCGCTATGCTGAACCGTCGAAATTGTGTGGGCGTATCGCTGAAATTTGATGGATGGCGAATTGGACGCAAAAAGGCCCAGCTGTTCAACTGAACGCCACTGAGACGCCAGCCATCCGCGGTGTAACTGTCATTTATTTCGCCCAGTCGCAGGGTGGCGACCGGCCAACCAACTCCGTTAGCAATCGCCCAACTCGTAACAAATGACGGCTCATATGTACAGATGAAACGGATATGGTCGACTTGCGACCTCCAAGCTTACACACACACTTTTGTACTTTGAACACGAACAGAAGTGAGTCGCCGCTGCCAGCCGAGACGAGCGCGGCGCGCCGGACCGCCAGACGCGCGCGGCCGCCACCTTCGCCTCCTTCCCAGACGAGCCTGGACGGCACAACCAGCTGACGGCACCGCCACGCCCATCCAGCCAGAGTGCACGCAGGCAACACTAGACAACAGGCCACACCGACGGACGCCAGCGCAGCTCGGATCGTCGCAGGCAACACAAAACAACAGGCCACACTGCCGAACGCCAGCGCAGCTCGTATCGCCACAGGCGACACAAAACAACAGGCCACAGTGTCGAACGCCAGCGCAGCTCGTATCGCCACAGGCAACACAAAACAACAGGTCACACTGTCGAACGCCAGCGCAGCTCGTATCGCCAGAGGCAACACAAAACAACAGGTCACACTGTCGAACGCCAACGCAGCTCATGTCATCTGGGGCCGTCCACCAACATCGATGAGGCTCACTGACCGCTGCAGTATGGGGCAGCGGTGCCACCTCCTGCATATTGCTGCCTACGATTGGGGAAGGCGAAAGGTACCAAATAGTTGTATAACCATAGCTTCAACATCTAGTCTGGTCATGTAAAATAGGGATGAAATGGGACGCAACTGAGTATTTAAAAGAAGACACTGACAATCAGCTTTCATTAATAAAGGAGTCATTCGTGATCAGCACATGCTCAGCTTTCCAGCGATACGCACTACACCGCTTGAGCATTTTTAGCTAGGCTAACGAACCGTGCCATTTCCCATCCACACAGTTGTATGTGCACTCGACATATTTAGGTATATAACAGCTGCACATCAAATTATGTTCGGTTACCTTAGGCAGGATCGACTGGATTTTCCACCGGTAACAGTCCAAATTCAAATACGATCGCACCGAGCTAAATAGTTTCGCCATCGATTTGACCACAAGGACACCAATTATCTTATATGCACACACTCGCGGGACGCGAGTAACACAGCGCAGTGCCTTCATTGCACAACCAAACGCATGCCCCACAACCAAACGCATGCCTCATTGACAGCACAGTCGGCACACCACTGAGTACGCCAGTGCGACACATTCCGAGCGAAGTCAGCTGCCCACATCAGACGTACCGCGACACAGGACGGCGCTGGCGGTTCGGTACAGCCGAGCCGCACCACAACGTCCCACAAACACCACCGCCACGCCTGGCACATCGGCGCTACCTCGGCACGTCCCAGATCTCGTGAAAGATGAGCGGCAGTGACTTCTTCTGCAGCTTGAGCGACCAGCAGAGCTCGGTGTTGAGCTGGCCCAGCTGGCGCACCTCGGTCAGCACGCCCAGCAGCTTGGCGAACGTGACGCCGGTCGGCTGCGGCCGCTGGTGGTCGACGTACGCGCGCAGCGCCTCCACGTAGATGCACTGGATCCGCTCCACCTTGTCGGGCTCCTGCAGC
Source organism: Imbricaverruca yamaguchii (assembly GCA_034440575.1). Classification (NCBI taxonomy): domain Eukaryota; kingdom Metazoa; phylum Arthropoda; class Thecostraca; family Neoverrucidae; genus Imbricaverruca; species Imbricaverruca yamaguchii. The sequence continues at coordinate 496,737 of JAOTOL010001659.1, forward strand.
ATGCACCGGTCTGCGGACAGACAGCCGACCGTCAGCACTACTGCAGTGCAGTGTGTGTACAGACAACGGACCGTCAGCACTACTGCAGTGCAGTGTGTGTACAGACACCGATCTGCGGACGGACAGCCGACCGTCAGCACTACTGCAGTGCAGTGTGTGTACAGACACCGGTCTGCGGACAGACAGCCGACCGTCAGCACTACTGCAGTGCAGTGTGTGTACAGACACCGGTCTGCGGACAGACAGCCGACCGTCAGCACTACTGCAGTGCACAGTACGTCCAGACGTCAGCCCGTGGGCTGACGGCCGTCAGTACTGCATGTATAGCCATACTCTATGTGTTGAAACTTGTTTCCATTTGGGCGTCAGATGAGAAATGTTATATTTTTGCTGTCAACATCAGCAAACATTCCGAATATGATGACATACTTTGTAAGCAGGTGTATAATTCAGCTATGGGATTGTTCAGGCTGTGTACTGCCCCAGCACTACACCGTAGTGCTGGCAAGTGCGATCTCAGCGCCTCTAGCGGTCACCGACGCACGTGCTTGGCCATGGTGGATACCGCGAGATATTTCATACAACTGGATATGCTGACGTCGGTAAGGGCGTTTGAGGATAATGTATGCATAGGTCAAGCACATTTATGCACTCTGGGTATACACTTACCTCATGAAGATTGTCCTTTCATTTTATCATGACGTTTGGCGATCAAATGAATGGAGAGGGAGAGTGAGAGAAACAGGGAGAATAATTTAGGCATGCCACATTTCAGTGGGATGTTTTCAACGACTCCCTAGTTATCTCAGGAAACCTCAGGATGTGGGAGCATACTGACCTCGCATTCCCAGAGTTAATGCTGCAACAAACCCATCCGGAAGAATACCCTTGCCCTCTCCATGGAGTACACTAACAGCACGCTCATCCCTCAGAATTCTCTAACACCACAGCCATCCCTCGCAACCTGCTCCCGCACAACCACGCTTCTCACCGGAGAAAATGTCGATGGCTGTCAGCAACGCATACTCGGCATTATCCACCTTCATCTTGGACATCTTCTGACAGAACTTGAAGTTCTTCTCGATGGTGGTGGGGTTGAGGCCGGCGTGCTGGTAGGCGGCGCGGGTGTACGGGTAGTTGTTGGCGAACACAATCGACTCTGTGTCCTCGTCGTACCGGCGCGCACACCGCAGCATCATCACTTCACTGGAGCAGGCCTGGCGCGCCAACGACCGGGTCAAAGCCAGCCAGCTCGGCTCGCAGAGGGAGGAGGTCATGACACCGGCGCCCGTCCGGAGCGAGGCCTCAGCGAGGATAAACGACATAGCCACGTCCGAGAACCACATGCGTGAACCATTGAGGAGATATGGCTTCTAGGTACACTATATAAGTTGGTGACATGCAATCGTAAATGACGTCGGGAGATACCTACGTCGGGAGGAGGCGGGGAAAGCGACCACAAAATATGTGCTAGCAGTCGGGATACGAATTGCAGGAAGACGTACAAGTCTCCCTGCAATTCCTGACATACATCTGCCGTCTGTGAACTGTGCTCAAAAGCTTGACCATAGGACCATAGTTCAACTGCAATGTAATGAAACCTCGGCTTCTTCGTCGGTTACGCTGTAGGGCGCAGCGGATGCTGATCATAATAGTGCAACACAAAGGAAATAATAGAATACATATAAATAATACTTCTAAAAGTGATGATAAGATACACAAGCCAGTAAGACTAGATCACATTGAGAGCACTTGGTGCATACCATCTCCCCGACATGCCACAAGATACACCTCACAATAATTGGTATGTACACAAAATCACATATACGCGACTGTGCACCAGCGCCGAAGTCTTCAGGCAAGATCAATAATCGGCACTGAATCAAATCGTAACTATCACACCTATAGGCAACATGATAACTGGGTTAGTAGGACGGGCTAATGTTGCCGATAATGTGACTGTATGATAGGCCGGAACGCGGTACAGCCTGCGAAGACGATTGTTATCTACCCTGAGCGCGGGTGGCGGCGAGTCTCTACCTTGAGCAGTGTGATCTGGTCGTCCTGGGATAGGCAATCGAAGCCGGTCAACCGCTTGCTGAACTCGACTATGAGCTTTATGGTCAGTATGGTCATCTCGGTGATGCGCCGGAAGTGCTCCTCCGAATCGTCGGCGGCCGGCGAGTAGATCTGCTCCTGGAATGGAACACATCATTCAGCGGCCGGCAACGGTGTAGAACTTGTTACCGCCCACCGCGGTCCGAGGAAATTCGTCTCCTCTCCAGGGTTAAAAATGTGGCAGCCACCTCTTCGCCAAGGAAGGGGAGCGAGCGGGATCATACTGGTCAGGAGAAGCAGGCGAGTATCCGGCCACAGACGTATGCAAGTCAGTAAGGCCCGAAAAACACATCACACAACACGCTCGTCTCAACATCGAAGCCTGGCCGTCGGAGACGTAGGAAGAGATCAGCTGCCGTCGGGGTCGGAGCAACAGGTCAGCATCCGTCACCTCCTCCCCTGGACCGAAGTCGTGTTGTGACACCCAGTTTTCCGCACGTCATCAGTCAGCGTGAGAGCTGGAGCCGCAGTGATACATTATTCGTGAAATAGGGTGGAATATACCACTTTCTGAACACCCAATCGACATCCTTCTCCAAGAAGTATCAGCATCCTGCTCACTGCTATGAAGTATTTATGTCTCCTTTCTAACAGTACTGCTAGAAAAACAAGATAATTATCTCGTTTATAAATATCATATGCATGTCCTCAATAAGGAATTGTGTTGCATGAACATTTTGCAATGAAATTTCAGGTAGAGGGATGATCTATAATGTGATATGGCATACAACACCAGTTTATTTTAGTTGTTATTCTCCCTATCATGAATACAGCTTTTCTTAAATTTTTAATCGCAAAACAAATGATCAAGGTCCAGTCATAATTACCGACACCATCAACTCAAATTTTAGTTTAAAACACATCAAAAGCATTTTTAATTACGCTAATTACATGTCAAATTTCGACATCCTGCTATGCTCGTTTTGACATCTCACACCTAACGAAAAACTAATATTTTAACCCTGCGGAGCCGTCATAGGTAGCCGAGAGCCTGTCACCAATCCCCAGCAACATCAGAGGCAATAGGTGACACCAGTAAAATGCCACATGTTTGTACGGAGAAGGGGCACTTATCTGGAAGGACGCTATTTTCTGAGAGTCTGACCACTGCTGTGTCAGTCTAACCACTAACCACTGCTATGTCAGAGTCTGACCACTACCGTGTCCGAGCATGACTGAGTCAGCCCTTATAGGACGTCAAACTCCAGCCCTCAGGCCCTACAGGCCGTCAAACTCCAGCCCTCAGCCCCTACAGGCCATCAGGTTCCAGTCCTCAGCTTCATCTGCGAATATAAAGCCAAACCCCAACACTGCTAGCGTTCACACAATACCAAATGTCCAGGTCCCATCAATTTTAGAATCCACGATCAGAGACAGGATCATTTATAAGTGTTCTCCAAGCATGGCTGCTGATCCACAACCGTCCTCATGAGCACTGTACCTTCCCCCAACACCGAACCACGCCCTGCCTTCAGGCTCTGAGTCGCACGCTGCCGCGGATACCTCACACTGCTGTGGGACCGCAAACAGGAGCTGCCTATAGCTACACCATCAATGCATCAGTGTCCTAAAATTACTTCACCATTAACTGTGTGGATGAAGGAAGAAGTTGCTCGGGAATAGTGAAATATTGGAAGAAAATAAAAGAATGCCACTTAAGGATTAAAAAGCGGAATGCCTTTCACTTCAGTCACATGCATTTTACATTATTTAGCAGTCGTATGCATGATGACTGCCCATACATCATGTGGCAAAACGGTAAAAACCTAAGACTAGGATGAAATAGCACAACTCCATGAACTGTGAATTTCCAGGCCACATGGTGAATTATTTTACACTGCAATGCATGGGTCTTAATCACTGAGTCGGAACACCGCCGTGCCCAACATCTCACCCCTCCAGCCGACGCGTCAGCCAAGCCTCAATCCTGACCCATGTGCTCACCCATCCGAAGAGGGCTGACCGACCTGGTGCGACACCCGACCTGCTGACCCGACACTCGTCCTCCGTCAGTGGCACGCCGAGCCACGCCCACGTGCCTGGCACGACGGCCACAGCCGGCCGGCAGCAGGCCCCAGCGGCGGCCACTCACCGCCGATAAGCACATGTCCTCCTTGGTGGGCGACTCGAACGCCTCCTGGTAGCCCACCAGTCGGTTGATGAGCTCGTTCTGCTCGGCCGTCAGCGCCTTGGGCCGCCGGTCGGTGGCGGAGGGCACGGCGGGCGCGCTGCTGCTGCCGCCGCCGTCTCCGTCTCCGTCTCCGTCTCCGCCAGTCACCACCGGAGTCTGGCTCGCCTGCCACCACGCACGGTGTTTTAGTGCCATCACCAACACACTGCAATCCTCCAGCCAGCCGCCGGCACGCGCACGCAGGCATGCACAAACATGTGGCAATTGAGTCGCCACATGTGATACTGCGGGCAGCTAATACCACTGCGCCACAAATACGGCACATCAGTTTCTCCGGGAAAAGTTACCTCCAGCAACCATATTTGCATTTCATGAGTTCGCAGCGAATCCCATATCGTTCCTAAAGACGATTGTCCGTTCTTTCCTTATTGTCAGTTACGGGCTCAGTCTACATTTTTGTGTGCGATGCTTTGCGTATGTGACGATGAAAATATCGATCACCGCTCAAATCTCTCTTGAAAAACCCTAGAACGTTCGGTGTGGATCGAATGAATCATGTGCGAAAAGTCGGCACATTGAAACTGTATGAAAACCGTTTTCTTTGGGATAGCGAGCATTGAAATATTTCATGTAAGTCTAAGATCAGCTAAAAAATCGTATGCCGTCTGGAGCGACCCCTAATATTGTGATGGAAACACTTGTGGACACATGGGATCACTCAGAGTCGTTTAGTTTAATGGCATGTGGTGGTTGACGGGTCTGGCGGGACTGGCGCGACTGATAGGACAGACGAGACCGATAGGACGGACGTGTCTGGCGGTTTGATTGACGGTATTGGTGGGTTGCCTGGCGGGTCGTGGTTGACGGGTTTGGCAGGGCTGGTGGAACTGCCCGGACTGACAGTACTGGCGGGTCTGGCCAGTACTGGCGGGATCGACAGGTCTGGCGGGTCTGGCCAGCACTGGCGGGATCGACAGGTCTGGCGGGATCGACAGGTCTGGCGAGGTTGACAGGTCTGGCGGGGCTGACGGGACTGAGGACTGGCGAGGTTGGTAAGACCGGTGGGACTGACGGGGCTGATAGTACTGGCGGTTCTGGCGGGTCCGGACAGGACTGGCGGGGTTGACAGGTCTGTCGGGGCTGACGGGACTCATATGACTGGCGGGATTGGCGGGGCTGATAGGACTGGCGGGCCCGGCAGGACTGGCAAGACTGACGGGGCTAACTGAGTTGACTGAACTGACGTGGCTGAAGTACCTCAGGCGACAGACGAATGCGCTTGTCCGACACGTCGGGCCCGGTTGGTGTCGTAGGCTCTGACAAGGCTGGGTGGAACGAGCCCCGGCGGCGCGGTGGCGGCTTCGGCTTTGGATTCTCTTCACCCCTGGGACAGGGTACAACACCTGTGGCAGCAGGAAAAGTCTCATCGCCGAGCCCGACATATCAAATGTCTCACGTGAGCCACAAGCTGTAACTGGTTGGAATATCTTTCCAGTCACCGATGCAAAAGGCAATGCCGCAATGCAGCCTCGATGAACCGTGGTGATATGAAATGCCATCAGTTTTTTTATCGGGCACGGTGATTCCCATCAGGCACGTTGTTAGTTCGGCATGACTTAATCTGGTATTTCGCTTTGATATCACATTATTGCTGATGTGACATCCCATGGCAACACTGTTAATCCAATTCGACCTGATGTGGATCACATGGTAACACTGCAAATTCGATTCCACATCTTCAGCATATTCAACTACATTGCCGACATGAACTACTCGTCGGATTCACATCACCACCTCCACTCCACATTATCTCCCGTGACACACCACCACCTTCACTCCTCCCTCCCGTGACACACCACCACCTTCGCCCCTCCCCGTGATACACCACCACCTTCACTCCTCCCCTTGACACACCACCACCTTCACTCCTCCCTCCCGTGACACACCACCACCTTCACTCCTCCCTCCCGTGACACACCACCACCTTCACTCCTCCCTCCCGTGACACACCACCCTCTCTCCCATGACACACCACCACTTCTCCTCCCTCCGGCACATTCTCCTCCTCCCTTGACACACCACCACCTGCACTCCTCCCTTCCGTGACACACCAGCACCTTCACTCCTCCCCCGTGACACACCACCACCTTCACTCCTCCCCGTGACACACCACCACTTTCACTCCTCCCTCCCATCGCACACCACCACCTTTACTCCTCCCCGTGACACACCACCACCTTTACTCCTCCCCGTGACACACCACCACCTTCACTCCTCCCCGTGACACACCACCACCTTCACTCCTCCCCCGTGGCACACCACCATCTTCACTCCTCCCCGTGACACACCACCACATTCACTCCTCCCCGTGACACACCACCACCTTCACTCCTCCCTCCCGTGACACACCACCACCTTTGCCCCTCCCCGTGACACACCACCACCTTCACTCCTCCCCGTGACACACCACCACCTTCACTCCTCCCTGCCGTGGCACACCAACGTGTGTGGTTATGTCACTCTCCAGTGACTTAACCACACACATCCACCAATTACGGCCGAACATCCGCCCACTGTATTAGTTTTGTTTTAGTTTTGTTTTGTAATTTTGTTTTACTGTCCTCAGATCTTCGATGTAATGACAAATATATGTAATGTGTATGACACGTATATGTCGTGTAGTGACATGCGATGTGATGACAAATATATGTAATGTGTATGACACGTATATGTCGTGTAGTGACATGCGATGTGATGACAAGTATATGTAATGTGTATGACACGTATATGTGGTGTAGTGACATGCGATGTGATGACAAGTATATGTAGTGCAGTGACATGCATGTAAATGCCCGCATATGCATTACAGGTGAGTCCATGTAAGATGGCGGCTGCATATGACCCGTGTGAGTGTTGCACATATCTGTGTGGTCACGGGACTCCGTTTGTGCAATGCATGCACATGCATTTGCAAATCTGAAGTACTTATGCATTATGCATGAACAAGCACCCGACTGTGGCTCCTGGCAGGAAGGGGGGAGGGCAACCCATCGACGAAGATGGCCGCGAAGGTGAGGTGAAGCGGGACGGTCCATCGACGAAGACGGCTATGAGAAGGACAGTTCTCAGCGAAGACGGCTACGAAGTGTGTGGTGGGGGGGGGGGCGAACAGTCGATCAACTGAGCCAACAGTCGAGTCATTACGCCACACGGAAATGGTGGCCGGCTAGTCACACAGGCGCCGACGGCCGGCCGTTCAACCCACGCCCTTGACCTTGACCTTGAGAAAGCGCCGACCGCCGAACCGGCCCGCCCGACGGCCGTCAGCGCGGCTACCGCGGTCGCCAGCGGGGCCGCCAGCGACTCGCCGGCCGCGGAAGTAGCCACTAGTCAGCTGTCGGCACACCGTGCACGCCAACTACACCCAACCGGTCTACTGAATCACTACTAGTCGCTACACATCCGATGCCCGATTGACCGTTCAAGGCGAAAGAGTTGCCACCTATCGGCAGACACGGTAAACTACTGTATGTGGGATAAGTGTGACATATGGCGCGCTACCAAAAACAATTTGGAAAAAAGAATGCAAACCAGCCAGAGTGACATACATGCAATATATTTGCGCACAGCTGACTGATGCTTCATTACACTCCAATTTGCACAAGTACCTGGCCACTCTACATTACTGATGTCTCATCCAGATTCCCATACTTTTCTACCTAAGTTCCCGGTGGAAAATGAATAGTGTGAATCCACGTAAGGGTGAAATTCAGTTCAAAATGCAGGGTAAATATCAACATAATTTTCACAATACACCACCAGTGAATGCACATGCAACTTGGGTGCATGTATTTATGACAACAGTGTTGTGATTAGGAACTACCTAAACACAAAGTTCATCACAAGAACGAGGGAGTGCAAATCCATTGAAATTTCTATTGTATTATGGAAAGATCGAATACATCTGGGTTGGGCACCAAACACAATCTTGGATACTTTCAGAAACTGCCCGCCATGATTTGCAGTCAGGCTGGAAGGTAGGTTTCGATTAGCCAGCCCGATGCTGGAGCTGCTTTGCAGAACACCTGTGATTAAATTGAAAAAGTACATCTATAACCTAACTCATGATGATAGGGCTGGAGTCTCATATACTTTTGGTATTGCTAGCACAACACCAACCAAAGGAATCAACGCCATGCAACAGCATTTTGATTGACCTCCAAGTGGTGACACATCACTGGTATCCACCGCCAGAATGTGTATGCACTATCAAGCTCCATGTGAAAGAAGAGAGAAATGTGACAAAATATTTCAGATAATTGTATTTTTATTCAGTTAGGGCATTTGAAGACAAATTTGTAGGATAACATTTTTAGAAATAACCAAGATAAGATGACGCTTGGTTCAAATACATTCAGTTCCGTTGGTAAGGGAAATTATTATTTTTAAATACCTGTAGGAGAATGTATATCAAAGAAAAGGCATGACGGCTTTTTAAAGGTACTAATGTGCTTCATGGTATTAAGGCAGTGTTAAAATAATGGTTTTTCATTAGGTGTGATATGTTGAAAACGAGCATGGTAGGATGTCAAAATTTGTCACGGAATTAGTATAATTTGAAATGCCTTTGATGTCTTTCAGACTTAAATTTGAGCCAATAGTTGTGCCTTCATCAGTTGATTTGATATTCATATGTTAGGAAGAGCTATATGTGGGATAGAGATAAAAAACATTCTATACACTGGTGATGTATGCCATATTGCATTATGGATAATCCCATTTACCTGAAATTGCATTGCAAAAATGTTTATGCATCACCATCCTTATTGAAAGTATGATCATGATCCCTAGCAAATGAGGTACTGTTAGTAAGGAACAACAAAGATTTCATGAGCATGCATCAAGAAGCAGGATGTTGATACTTCTTGTAGAAAAATGTCAATTGAGTGTTCAGAAAGTGCAATTGAGTGTCAATTCCACCCTATTTTGTGATTAATTTAACACTGCATTAAGGGGACAAGTTCTCCACACATTTACCTCCATAGAGCAGGCAAAGGGTTTACTGTTGGTTTGGTTAGGCTAGGTTAGGTTTTTTAGTTTGGAAAAATTTGTCGTTTTTTATTTAATTTAAAAAAAAACCAGTCTGGCTGTGTTATGGTTAAGTTTTACTTTGAAGAATTTTGAAAAAGGTTTAGCTTTATTCTCTTATTTCTATTTTTGTCCATAAAATGAGACCCTAGTCCAGGCTAGGTTAGGTTAGGTTACACTGCAATTTTCGTTCTTTTCTTAATATATTTTGATGCTATTCTACCTAATCCAACGTCCTTTTTCGTGTTATTTTGCCTGCAAACTGAAAAGTAAGCATTTGTACAGGAAATGGGTGGTCACATTTTTTTAAACCACATGAAACATTGCATTCGAAAAAGAAAGTCCAAGAATTCATAAAACACTTCAACCCGTCCCGTCTCGGGGGGTCTTCAACCGCCCCCTCCTCACTCCGGTTTTTCGCGGATAGCGGAAGAACGGCACGCGGCAACGCGCCCAAATTTGGCGTACCTTTTCCCACATCAATTTGACATGCTAATTCAAAATTTTTAGGTTAGGTCTTCTAGGGTCAACGAGTTAGTCAAGGTCAAGTGAGGTCACCTCCAAAAAAGTTCAACCAGTCATCACGCTTTAACGGATAGATATTTTAATGAAACTTTCAGCGTTTGCTTATCTTTACGGATGCAACAAAACGTACGAGTGGATTTTTTTTCTCGTATTTAACCATATATAAATTTGCGAATTTGCCAAATTGAAGTTCAAATACAGGATTCTGGCTAAAGTAAGCATTTTTATTAGGGCAAGTCCACTTCCAACAACGTTTCTTGGTCTGCTCTACCCATTGGAGAAGGAAAATTAAAGAAAACTTCAAAACTAAAAATTATAAAATTTCAAAAAAATAACATTCTTATTTTTGTGGGCCAAGAAATTATAGCCCTCGTCGATTTCCCTGTCCCTTTCTTATTCCAAATACATTTTGTTTTTCATATATCCTCAAAAATGAACTCCCCAGAGTCAAAAACATAATGTAAGTCGTAAAAAATCGTGAAAATCTATCCTCGCTGGTGACGTTATTTTTGGGGAAAAATTGCTTTGGAAGATGGACTCGGGCCCTACTAGTCGAGCGCTTTCCGATGACACCTCTTTCGTCTTCGTGCAAGGCTTAGTTTGGATTTTAGAGGGGGACTTCAACAGCTCCCCCCCCCCCCCCGAGACGGGGTGGGAGGATTGACCGGAAAGACGGCGCGGGTTAAAGCACAAGTTTACCTTTTTAAATGTTATAAGTACTAGCCTAACATTTGGGATAAAAAATGGCATTAATTATATTCAAACGATTCACAAACAATTATGTAAGAAATGTGAAGATTATAATACAAGTAACCAAACCTAGCCAATTCTTCCTTCTTTAAATTAGGGGTTGTGTTAAGGTGTAAACATCCATGAAAGCAATATGGTGCAATCAGATATTAGCAAAACATCAATAATTCCGCAAGACCTCCATATTTGGATGATTATGCCAGCCATACATGGAACTTATGTCATGAGAGGTCAGAACCTCCTGGTTTTATGCCCTGCTAACGCCATTTTGTCATTTCTATATTAGATATGTACACAGTATTGTCAATCATAACGATCACTCAACCCTTCTCTCTCCTCACCTGTTTAGGTATAGTAGCAGAGTAATGTAATGCGTCCAGCTTTCTGAGAGGCCGGCTTTGCATGAGCACTAAACACAGAACCTCCCACACTCCACTGCAGCATGCACCTCATGAGGCTTCTCTCGTAGGTGGCTGGATTTTATGCAGTCCCTCCACCATAACCTCACCTGGTTCTTTCTCAATCGTACCACAATAAATAATGTGTCCCGCATCTAGTATATAGCCTCGCCCTCGGCGGCATAACGCTTTTTATCGCCGATATACTCTGATGAGATTTGCACAATTGATGCTTTCGGTATGATATAATCCGTCTGTGTTGTTCTGAAGCAAGCTCAGACAGTATCACGCAATACGGGACACGTATTGTTTATCCTTCACAGAGCCGCCATCTTTATATTTTTGTACTGCCACCTAGCGGCAGGTTGAACGACAAATAGCGACGAAAAGTGATGTTCACAGGGCCTTGCAGTGATACACTACAGTACAGTGCTACAGTTCACAACAGTGTTCCTTTTGCGCCTGTCAACAAACGAGGTTAGACATTGACGCGGACATGGTTACTTACATTCAGGTCGCATTCCAATGCTAAGACACTTCTTCAATCGGCACTCTTGACACTTTCTTCGCATATACATATCGATCTCACAATTCTGTCCATATTTACACACATACACGATATTCTTCGTCATACTCCTCCGAAAGAATCCTGGAAAAAAGAAAACGTCAGCATGAACAAGACAAGTCATTTACGATTCGAAACAAATGTACATTAACAATAATAAAACCGTACTAGTGCTAGCAGAAGAAGCAACATCTGATTGTAATAAACGTCATATTGTATCGCAAAACATTATGTGTATTATCCATTCGCTTGTGCTGCCCAAGTTCACCCACTTTTTTGCAGCAATACCAAGCGCTGTAAAAAGGTGATTTTCTTTGTCGGGTCCAATATATTGGAAACTTGGTTCCGAAGAGAAATAAGACATAACACCTATGTACAATGTTTGCAGTCGAGGGAATAGCGGGCGCAACATCTGGCGAATAAATACAACATATTCATAACAAATACAACCGAGCCGATCACCACATTTCGAAATTGATTTCAGGACCTCAATTATCGAACGACTACCATACCAAATGCAACCGAGTGATCAGTGCACGAAGATGCAGTGAACTTGCAGAAGATGGTGGGTCACATCATCTTATGGAAGTTGTGGAGCTAACTCGGGTAGTACGCAAGTTCTTCACAAATTCTGCAATTGTCCTAAAGTCCGTGATATCAAGAACATCCTGTGCATCGTTATATGTACCTTTAGGGAGGCAGCACCCACATGACCCAGGATCAAAATGGGACCTAATATTGTTAGTTCTTCAAATCAGTGTTTGTGGTCGCAAAAACTAGTGCATGACTTATCAGTACCGACCCACAATCAATGTAATTGGGAACACGTAGTCCCGCCTCACATAGATCAGCTTTCAATTGAAGCTCACCCGATGCTTGCAAATCCCACATATTGCATAAAACGTACCTTTACAGCCTTCGCAAGTAAGTGCATTGTAGTGGTAGCCGGAGGCTCTGTCTCCACAAACCAAACAGAGTTCCTCATGTAGGCGGGGCAACGGTCCTTTCTTCTTTTTCTCACCGCCGATGTGAGGCTCGTTACTGTTCGGAGGCGACATATCGTCATGGCCTGCAGACATAGAAGTAGTTGGTAAGTCCAGAGCTGAGGTATGGTGAAGTGGGCAGCAGCGCCTGACCAGAAACTCGGCTACAGACACATAGCTGCAGGTAGCTGAGATCTTGATGGAGAGACACTAGTTTTGGCACAAAAGCTGGAAATGGCCTAATGAATGGCCAGAACTAGGTTATTAGAACAGTCTCAGAAGTCCTACTGTGCTCAGAACACAGGAACAAAACAGACGCAATGCACGTGGAAAATATTTAGCTGCACGCGGGTTGATAAAACGGTGACCAACATTTCAGAATATTCAAGTGTAGCTCGGGGTGTTGATTTTTCAAAAATGATTGAGGGGAAGGGACAATACATGGAGGAAATGAGCGGACCTAAACAGATTGGGGGGGGGCAAACTCCATATTGTCCCATGTTAAAAGCTTAAATTATCGGGAGGCAAAGCTAACACTGAGGGGGCACCTCCCCTGAAGAATGTACAAAACAACACTCATGAATGAAAGAGAGACGCGTCACCAAATCTAACTTGTTTGCCGTTGCAATGGAAAGTACTTTTTGTGGAAAACTTGGTTGTGTGTGACCGGTAGGTTCATACCTGTGGAAGGTTATTCAATTATGAGTAACGCCATCTTTCATGGATGTCAAGTAGTGTCGTTTTCATAAAGCTATCAGCCGTACCGATGCACATTGGCACGCCATTTTTCCCTCTACTTACGATCAGGTCATGACAGGCGGTGTGCTAAGCAGTGGCGGTGGACTCAAATTTGTCATGATGAGTCAACACCACACGGCAATAACACCGATGTGTGGCTTTGATGCGAACCGTTTTCAATTTTCCTGGCATTTGATACCGGAGATGGCTTTCGAACAAACTATTGAAACGCAAAATATTAAGTGGATCAATATCGAAAACAAAATATATAATGCTAGCATTATCGAAAACGCGAAATGTTTAATCGCGAAATATCTAATGCGCAAAGCATCGAATCGCAAATAACAAAATTCAAACATTTTGAACACGAAAAATATCGAATGAAATGCCCTTAAGTCAATCAGCCTGGTTACTCTCATCACATCATGCCAATTACCTGCATCTTCCTTCATTACTCAACTTTCTGAATTAAAGACACCATTCGTGTACAGCGCTTTACGGATATATGGTTGCTGTGGGGGTCACAGTCCCCATCCAACTATCTCCAGCTCCCGTAGTAGTGCTAAAGCGGGAGACATCCAGTGCCCGCGTAGCCGCAACCTCGACAAGAGTGCCACCGCCTTCAATTTCCAGGTGGATCCCAACACCAGAGGAACAGAAACGATTGCTATGTCAGAAGATGCATCTGTATGTGCAACCTTGCGTGGTGAGATTGACAAAATATGCAAAAGAAGGACGGAACTATGCAAAAGTAGCACAATTGGATGCAACTAAAGCATTCCAAACTCTCGAAAAAAAATACAGATGTCAATTGGAAATAGGGGTAAACAACTAGGTTCTCACAAAACTTCATATCTTATTTCCCTCAATTTCACACCGTACTTAACCATGTCGTGCAGAACATAACACTTCCCTACGTGTTGGAGATGACACTTAAAAAACAAAAGAACAACACACAGGTTAACGCGTACATTGGACCTGGACAAACAAAGCAAGGTGCGTACAAATTATGTATATTACTTCATATGACCTTATTATACAAAAACTATTTACTTGCATGGAGTAGGGAAGATAATCCGACTTGTGTCTTCTATCTGTAATATCTGAGAAGTCTGGCTAAATCATGAAAAATAGTGTTCTTGAACATCGGCGTATTTTGTAGCTGCATATTTCATATTCGATACCGTACAACTATTTAAGCTTCACAGCGCAATCGATGCTGCCGTAAACTCAGCAATGCTGACAACAATGGCAATCATTCTGGATATTATAAGCGATAAACTGATTCTTGCCAGCGATTCTTGATAATGGAAGATCAAACTGAGTCAACGGGGAAACAGAGGGTAACTTTGAATCGTGAAAAGGCACATCATACAATGTTATATGCAGAACATATCGTCCATTAAGTTACTTTCTCGACTAAAAAGCTCTCTTCATTCCAGGTGTTCTTTCTGTTCCTGAACCTACTACTGCAGGGAGTAAATATTAGTACATTCATAAATATTAGTAGTAAATATTCAGGGAGTAGTATATTCATCATACGGTTATGTAGTCGCGAATCATTTATCGTCGGTTGAGAAGCTGGAAGACTTCGGGAGGGGATGACACTGACATGGAAAAAATCCTCCTTAGCTCTGGTGCTAAATGCTCAATGTTTACCTTAAACATTAAACCCCAGGTCATAGCTACAACGCAAGCGTGCCGTTGGATATCACGGTGGAATTATTCAGAACGCTTGCACGCAACCACGTTGGAAGGGCCTCAGTTCGGCGCCGCCACATACACGGGGCTACAGCTGGTGCTGATCATGATGCAGAACGCCTTCTCCAACTAGACGTGTAATACGCCGACGACCGCACGCCTGCGCGATTCAGAAGTCTGCGCTAGGCTTCGCCGTGCACATGCACCGAACCACCAAATGACTTCCCAGAAAGAGCCGACCGGAGGACCGGGAGACGCATTAGCAGAGTGCAAGTATGACGAGTGCAGCTCAGGGAACGCTCAAGGTGACCGTTGGCACGACTGACGGCGGCTACAGCCGCTGTTGAACAGTCGGCCCGACACGGAACCGACACGGGAGCACCTGTTCAGTCGTGAACGGGTCAGGCGTGCCCCCCGCACTCACTAGGAAGCATCGAGCCCCGAGTGCTAAAAACCGCTTACCGCACAATGGCAGCTGTAATCCCAGTTCCAGCTGTAATTCTAGTCCAGCTGTAATCCTAGGTCAGTCACATTTGTCGAGTCGTGTTAGTGGGTGTACGCCTGCCGGCACCATGGAGGGGGGGAGGGCGGGGAATGGATGCGGACGTAACGGCCGATTTCCCAGACATTAGCACTTGGGCTTTGCATTCACACGGATTGAGCCTAAAATGCGATTACATTGCTGCTGACTGACGGCAGCGACGGTCGTCATGATATCGTGGGAAAGAGGGAGTCAGAGGGAGAGAGGGGAGGGTAGGGGAGAGAGT